>OZ020175.1:10581306-10880148 GCA_963971145.1 Sussaba pulchella | reverse complement strand
ATAACAGACGAACGTGCGTAGGTGTGAGAATCGATCGGTTCCCAGCAACCGTTGAGATCGGATTCGAAACGGATTTGCTTTTCGAATGCGGAACATCCGCGCACGTTTCACGTGTCCGTCTCTTCCTTTCTCGATTATTTACGAGATTATTGTTTTCTCGCGAAACCGGGGAACGAGCGAGTTCGCCCGGGCGCGCTTCAAAATAAATTCACTTACGCACGATCGCGCAATTTCGTATCGGACAGGAGGAAATTGATTCCCGGCGAACTTCCTATTGAAGTTCCATTCTCCGTCTCTTTATCCGTTCTCGTGCTTTCTCTCTGTCGTGGCTTCCGCGCGTTCGAGCCCACGTTTACGAACGCCAAAGTTCGTACGGAATCCAAACGTACGCCAGTACCTCTGTGTCCGTGTATCCGTCTCTATATCCACTTCCTGTTCGGACGGAGCGCATACATTCTCCGTCTTCCTTTAGTCACTCGGCATTAATACCGAAAACGAATGGAACGGCTCTGACAAACGTGCTTTCGAATCTCGGGCACTTTGGTTCTCGATGGCAATGATTTTCACGAATATTCCTTTCAAACGTGTACGGCTATTTGGCTCCGGATCGTAATTGACAATCGACGATTACGTACATGACGTTCTATTCGATTCTTCGGTCACACGTTAATTTCGAAAATTTTGCCGGAATTGCCAGGACCACCAGTGCCATCATTTTCGACGTTCCAATTGTTAACCTCCCGGGATGGCATAGCGTGGACGTATTTTAGACACGTGGACGATGACAGCTCTTCCGGAGTTTAGGATTTGAAGGTTGAAATGTCAGATGTTTGAATCAATAATCGCCAATTTTTATCTTCCATTAACCTAAAAAAATCATTTTACTTAATTACATCCTCGCTACGTCTTAGAACGTTAGAAACGATTGAAATTCCATTGAATCTCGTTTTCATACGGGCCCATCGGACCCACACCGCACCTCTCCGCATCTAAAACTCGCAAACGCTTAATCACGAACCTCCAGCATTGTTTTCGATAACTCAACAATTTCGACAAAGCTTATTTCTCTGAATCACCCTCGAAATCTGGAGTATAATGGCAAGCCGCACTTTTCTTTTAATCACGCAAGGTCTAGTGCTTTCACGTGTTCACGGAGTTCCATTGATAAATTTCCGGGAATTTGATTCTTCGGTTTCAAACGTGACCCATATTCCATCCGACGATTTGGCTTTCACGATTCTCCGAAATTGTGCCAAAGCTCAAAACGTCGACGAGCACGATGAGTCCGTACGCGCATTCGAATTCACGTCGGTTCGGTTTGAATTCGCGTAACCAGTCTCGCACTTCTCGTACCAGAAGCGAAACAGACAATCCCCGTTGCCTTCGCTTTCCATAGCGCCCACCCGAGCACCGTATCACGAGAGGTTTATACGCGGCTTGACTGATAATAATGCTGCTGGCTTCGGAGCACCGTAGTCCGGGTGCAAGTATCCGTATCGCAGCGACTTCCGAGAATCGTAACCACTTGAGAAACGTGACACGACAAAATGTAAATTCTATACACTGATGCTACAAACAAATATCACTTGCCTCGCGTATTAAACCGAAAATTCAATCAAATATTTATTTGCGCGCATTATTCAGTCGTTTCACTTGAAAATCTACGACTTACTCATCTTCCACAGCAGTTATCACATAGTAACAATTATTAAAGTGTATTATTATTATTATTATTATTATTATTATTATTATTATTATTATTATTATTATTATTATTATTATTATTATTATTATTATTATTATTATTATTATTATTATTATTATTATTATTATTATTATTATTATTATTATTATTATTATTATTATTATTATTATTATTATTATTATTATTATTATTATTATTATTATTATTATTATTATTATTATTATTATTATTATTATTATTATTATTATTATTATTATTATTATTATTATTATTATTATTATTATTATTATTATTATTATTATTATTATTATTATTATTATTATTATTATTATTATTATTATTATTATTATTATTATTATTATTATTATTATTATTATTATTATTATTATTATTATTATTATTTAATTATTATTATTATTATTATTATCATTATGTTTTTTGATAGATAGAAATGAATAAATAAAAATGAAAAACAGCATCTTCCAATTTTTAATCGAAAAATGTATATCGTTTGATCAATCGAACTAAGTCACGATTCGTAATTGTACAGTCCAATCGTATTGTAATTGCATCGAATATCAATGGAATTCACAGTGAATTTGGCAATATCGTTTCAATCGACATCGAAAAAACGATTTTCGATTCCGATAAAAAATATTTAAAAAAATTGAAACCGACTGACTCGAGGATTAATAAACGTTTCACACAAAATGCTAATCCATATATCCGTCTGGCACAACAAAAGTATCGGAAATCCACGTACAATCGGAATACGAAACGAGATTGGAAAATCACGTCGTATTAATTTCAACCGATCTGTAGGAATACATAAACGCACATCCATTTATAATTATATTTGAAATCCTGGCAAGTTTTCCCGATTACCAAGCCTTTCTCGACTGCACCCTCACCCCCTCCCACTGTCCCTATCTCCTCTTCACCGGTCGTAATACCCTTCCTCCCCCCTACCCCGTTGGCGCGATCGCGAATACGAACGCGGCAAATCGGATTTGTCAACGCGATCGTATACGCAGAGAGTGCTGGCTGGCAGTCTCGTCCGTCCGCGTTCCCCGGTGCCTCGTTCCAATCATAATTAAGGACGTCATCGTCATTAACGACGAGCGCTTGGGCGCGTATGACGCGTACGGCCGAACGCTGCCAGACAGAGATAGCGAAGAAATGTGAGAGTCAACCCCCGAAGCTGGGGCACCCGGGTAGGATGGGGTAGGAAGGGTGTTTAGTGAAGCGAACGCGTAGGACGAGAAAGCCCGATGCGGATGGATTGGCCTGCATAAAGCCGCGCCAATAATGAAAGTATGAATATTCAAGTGATCGCCAACGAGGGCGAAACACGACCGGCGTAGCTGCATAGTCAGATGCAACGCGAGGGGGGCTGCGCGCACCGGCTGCAGTGGAATACACCGAGCGAAACGCGAACGGGCGAACGGATCAACCGGCGTTTCATTACGACCGTCTACGAGCCCAACAGAAATGCTCGATATTACCGGACGTTGTATCGTTGGCGTTGCCGTCGCTTCGAAATTATTCCCGGATGTACAGTAATTTCTGGACATAAGTGGTATTGCGACGGGCCACCGTATAAGCCACGTGCATATCCACCTACGAGAATAAACAACTAGGTTTAATGCATTAACGTGGTAACACGGAAACGTTGATCAATACAACAATTATATATAATATCACGAATTATTATCGCAATAATGTGATTCGCTGCAAAACGATGACAAATTTTAAATACCAAAAATCAGTTAACTTAATGAAATTATGTAAGATTTTGAATTAAAATTTTTATTCAGCTTGGCTTGAACTATTTGAGAATTCGCTTGAAACATTATTATTTTTTCCGTTCTTCTTTCTCTCAGCGTGAAAGCTAACGAGTATGTGAACGTGGCTTGATGCAGTATCATCGGTTTATATGACGAATAATCGATAAGGGTAAAACAGACGCGGCCATGGCGGGAGAACGGTGGGGACCGGAGGTAAAAGTCGATAAAGAGGTGGAGAAGAAAGTGAAGAACGGGATATCGAAGTGAAGCCATTAGCCCATTCTTTTGAGCTGCTATTAATTATGAGTTGAAGCAGCGACTGAGGAGCTACGATGAGAAAAATATATAGAATGAAGAGAAAAAAAATTCACGACGGGCTTATTAAACCAAACGTTTATCCTTCCAGTCTCATTTTTTATCCCAGTCGCTGGTCCAACGTTTCTCTCCGGACGGCGAAGAATTCGTTCGTATTAATCGTATACGCTATATATATATACATATATAAAATGTAAATAACAATGGTGATAATACAGTCTCGAGTGGAGTCTGGCTGATATTAACGAAAGACTGGAAGTAATAGGGACGGGTAAATGAAGGCAGAGACGAGAAATACTGAGCGCGTATTGTCGGCGAACGATGGTGGAGACTTACTGTCGGCCATCAAGAACTTCAATAGAAAACTCGGCGGGGTGTACGTAAGCCCGTTTCCACTTCGATACTCAATCCCGTGAAAACTTTTCACCAACATAATAATTTCTTCTCGAGTTTGTTTATAAACATTTTCACATTTCCCGCACCCTTTCTCCCTCTCTTCCTCTCTCTCTCGCATCGCTCTCCATCCATCCCGTTGGTCTTCAACTTCCGCATTCCGAGCCGAAGCTCGGCTCGGCGGCAAATCAATTTTACGGCCCTCAAAGGATGAGAATCTGCGGTGGGAATAAAATGCTGGAATATTTCACCGAACAAAGGAGTCGAGGGGTGAAGGGGGAGGAAAAATTTGCCGTCCGTTGTGCATGAAGGATATTGACTGTATTGAAAGCACGTGGTGGGTTCGCGGTATCACTCGGCCATCAACAAAACGTTGAGCAGAGTGCAGTCCGGCGTTTACCCAACTATATATACAACCGGATACGCAAGACCTTTGGCCACCCCGGGATGTCGATAGCAAACACGAACTATAAATTTACCCTCGTGCACTATACCCAACCCCACGAGGCGTCCACACATTCACGTATCGTAGATAAACGAACGTAAAAAAAAAATTGAAAAAGGTAGAAACAAACCGAAAAAGATAAACGACGTTATTGCCTGTAGCTTCAAGACCACCGGTTCGACTTGTGCGCCCTCTCGCAGGATCAACCGCACGTAAAAGGTCTCCACGACATAAGCGATGGAAAAACATTGACTCTTGTGCTTTTGCGTTTTTTATATTTTTCATTTGGACGAGTTTTTTTTGCAAGCGTCGTTTTTATCAATTATGCGTTTCGGTAATCAATGTAGAACGTGCGTGCGCTCATCCGTTTCATTAACTTTGAATGCGATAAGTTGTCGGGATTCCGAATTAAAATCGAATAAAATGGATGGGTTAACTTAGTTATTATATTGGTCATTGAAACGCTAAATCGTTCATAACAGTACGCACCGAATGCGAATGAAAAATTGGAAATTTTTTAACAGTAAGGTGGTGAAGTTATATAGAGCTCTTTAATCGCTTCAAAGCTCGCAGAGACGTTCGATTTATTTATTTGTTATTTATTTTTCGTTATTTTCATTCGTTCGTAGAGATTCGATTTATCTGTTTGCGAAAGAACGTCGCATTACGTAAATAGAGTATTTTCTGAAGCAGACTACATGAGACAAATAACAGAGGAATAATAATTGCGAGGCGAAAATTATTGATATTAGTAATTTTCATTTAGAAGCTATCCGAAGAAAAATCCGCGTTAATGTTGGAAATGTATTTGTTGCCCCCAAACAAAGCCCCATGCGTTTCTATTTGAAAACCACACTCCAAATATAAGTCCCGATAAGTCCGTATTCGGTTGGTCCTCTTATCAAAAAAATCTCGGTAATCGTCGAGCAAACGCCAAGGGTGATTATTCTCACAACACAAATCAAGCATATAGATTTTCCGTACGAATATCAATAAAATTCGTGAATGTCCGCCTTATGCCTAAGCAGCAGTCGAATATTTTAATATTCACGACGAATGTTCAGCTCTCAGTCTGTTGCCGCCAAGTGCGTTTGCGTGTTTACGGAGATTTGACTGCGCGCTCTTGGACCGTAAACCGGTCGGTTCATCGGCGTGCATTGAGTCAAAACCGTGCTCGGTGAGCACGCGAGTATACGGTCTTTAATTATCTAGCTCAGACCATAGCCCCGTGCGCAACCCATGGCCGTACGTTTGCTGCCGGCCGTGCAATTAAGCCAAGCCGTAATTCGAAGTGAATACGCCGCTGGCGGCCCTTGCGCTCGTCGGGCTGGTTGCCCAGTCTGCTGGCCTTTCGGTGCCGGCGGAAAAAAAAAAGCTCCGGCAATGATCGAGTTAATGGAAAAATGCGGAGCCAGCTTGGGGCCGCTGTACACGCCGGTCGGGTATATCGCTTCGTGGCATTTTTCGCGCGAACCCGCCGGCTCCTCAATCTCCATCCAGCATACACAGTTTTGGCATGCATAAATCAATATTCATGAAAAAAAACAGACGGAAAACGAAGGGAAACAAAGAAGAAAAATTGTTTGGTACATATTTTCGAGAGCATCAACGCTGACAGACCGTATTTTTTGACAATATTCATCGATGCGTTTGTCTTGAATTTATGAATCATTCGAAACTCATTTATCAGTCAAGTTAATGGAAGCACGATGAACTGTAATTTAAAGTTATTGTCATTAGTTTCCGATAGCCATTGAATCTTTGAACTCGCCTTCTTTTAACCAGAACGAATCTTTATATATTTTTACTATTTTTATCATTATTAGCTTTAAGTGTCTCCGCGATATTTTATCACCACGATTCAGCATCCGCCGACAGTTTTCGCAGACACGTAAATGCGTATCGTCAATCAACGTGATCTTAATTTATGGAGTTAATAATCTGCTACACCGTTAAATGGCGAGGAAGAGATGGGAGGGGTGGGCTCACGTCGTTATTGTTTGTCGAGAAACGCGTAGATTCGTAAGCACCAGTGACGGCTGGTACAACGTCGACTCGTACTACTTACAGCCGCTGCGTTTTCGCGTATATAACAAAGACGCGTTGCCGGAAACGCAACGTGAAGAGAAAGACGGCGACGTCGACGAAACCGAGCATGAGGGAGTGACGAGCGAATGTATACGACGACGACTAAAGCCTCGGAGTAATCCAAGATCCGGGTGGCGTTACTGTTTTACGAGCCACTAAAACAATTAATCCATGATATTGGTATAATTGAACGGAGCCACGCCCCCGCCGCCATCGGTCTCCAGGGCTGTAATCCGATATTGCCCGAAGGTCGGCAACCCGAATACTCGCTCGAACACGGCTTTGAGAATGTGTTTCATACTCCCTACATACAAACCCACGAGCTTTGTCAAACTTATCACAGTACTCGATTTATAATCTCCACGAATATTAAACGCAATTTCAAATTCGCGAGTGCATTAAAAACATGCAAAAATTACCGTAAGATTTAATAAGCCATAGTTCGATGCGTTAACATTAATTCTGACAATTTCATGTTCCTAAGACCATTTTTTTCCTCCGCAAGTATTCGAGGTAGCCAAAAAAATGTATCGCTTCGAGCAAGTTGATCGACGTGTTTATATCGGCACAAATGTCTCGAACAACAAAGATTTGCCTCGTGTTTTCCCGTTACTCCTATCGGAATTTTAAAAAGTAAAATGCCATCAAGACTATCGACATTCCACGGGTTTTGTGAACGATCGGTTTTACGATAGATTCGCGAATACGTTACGTGAAACAAATTTATTTCTGATGGCTCTGGGCCCGAGAACGACGCTCTCGTCGTTCACGTCGTATGTGTCTACCGCGAACGTCACGTGACGTCTCGAGGTCCCCCGCGAGAGCGGAGTAGACCGCCAAAATGCACTATGGACTTGAAAGCCCATAAATCGTTCCCGTCATAAACCGCCCTCCCCTGCAACGATGCGGTTAGTGCCGAGAGCGCGTCGCTTATACGGACGCAAGACCAACTATGGAATCATGCATACATGCTTTGGTACCGTCGTACCGAGGCATATATCTATGTATATATGTATACATACATACGGCTCCGCCATACGGCTCCGCTAGTTATGTAAGTGCCTTCCACCCCCAGCGCTACGTTCACATTGTATTGTGTCGTGCACATGCACATCCCTCGTATACATCGTTAAGTTCAGATACCGAGCCGCACACCACAACGTCATTACATAAGCCGGTACATATGTACGACACAGACTGCATGCAACGTGTGCTCGACAATGCCCGGATAGACGAACGGCTCTCCGGTATACGATGGTCTAATGTACAGGATATTTCGTGTATCAACTAATTTTCCCTCTAACTATGAAATAAATTTTTTTTTTTTTTACAACTCGTATATCTCATGATGCGACGACAGCTGTGCCATAATTGTCAGATTTTTCTATCGCTTAGTCACACATACCGATATGTTTTTTCTAACCACATTGCAAAGATGCATTCAAGGATGGAATTAGCTTTTGGATGTAAAAAGTTAGTTATGACAATACTGATTTGTCATTGGAGATTAGTAGGTTAATGACGTTTCACTTGGAATAGCCCATACTTATTAGCACGTATATCAGGCACGGAAAACGCCGCGTGTTAGATGCACGAGCACACAGTGCGTTTCTCACGATACGCGACGTAATGTATGTACGTCTCGTGCCCCGGCAATCGACACAATACAACCGGTACATGGAGTTTCGTACTGGCGAAGAAATAATGGCGCGAAACTAGCGCGTGTATTTGTTAGTGTACGTGTGATGCATTGTGTGCGGCAACGACGAGTGAAAGGAATTCCAAAGCCGGTCGGCCCTCGAAACTAATTGCTAATCAGTACAAGCAGCGCACGCGGGCCCAGGAACTCGTAACATCGTGTATGAATTCAACTTCGCGTGCTACGACGAGGAATGTATGAATCGTAATTGGACTAATTTCGAATGGTTATAACCACTTCGAATATCGTCGTAAGGCCGTTTGGTCCGGATGAAACTGTACCACAGCCGTGAGAAGAATCCATTAGATGTATCGATTTTGGGCAATGAATGAACAGATACTTTAACGATTTTATCAAGTCCGAGTGGTGCGGAAGAATCGCCGATACTTTGCGGAAATGCTCGGAGGTCAGTCGGCGGAGTGTGTGGACAGTTACTACTGCGAAATGATGCGTCGCGTACGTTTAGGTCCGACCAACGTCGGATTTTACTACTGCTGACATAAAGTCTGACCATTGTCGACGCTACTGCTGTGCTAGGGGTGGTTTGGTCACATTCGGGGGCTGTGGTGTCAATACGAAACGGACAATCGCAAGTACAACAGGTCTGACGCATGCGTTCCGTTACTACTGACGGTGACGACGGTGTGTATGCCGAGTCTGACTAATATGGACTCGCACTACTGCGAAATTATGGAGAGCCGAGACAAGGCTCGTCAAGTATTACGATGGACGAAACCCGAGAACTAGTAATGGAAGATCGGCCCTTCGGGTCGACGTTAATTAGTTATTTACATTCACCCCAATTCGACACCTTTTTGTAGGCCGAACCCTTTGGGACATCCCCGACGCTCTTACCCGTCCCACTTGTGCACCTGCCGGCAAAGCCAATTTCCGGGAACATCATGAGCCACGTAGATATTTTATAACAAACATGACTCGCTACGTAACCTCTTACTCGTCCCTCAAGGCTTTTCAAATAAACCCGGGTTATTGACGGAGTTTATGAAAATATTGAAGTACCACGACGCATCCACCTAGAATTTTTAATATCAACGTTCTTCGGACGAGTAATGAAATGTTCCGTCGGCAACGCGGGCCACGACTCTCGAGACTCGAGTAATAGACGCTATATCATTTTTATTATCTTTTCAACTACGATGATAAAGTCGCTTCATCATACAACCTTCTCGCTATATATTATTCGCAGAGGAATAAATGGAATATTTCCGAAGCAAATATTGGCTCACGACACGGTTGACCAAACAATTTGTCGAGACGGTCGAACAAACAAAATTCGAACGTCATGTTTGAAAAATATAATTGATCGAGAATTTTTCGATGACACGCGGTACTTCGTCGAGAATCAAGAGTCGTTGTACGCCCTTAAATTTGTTGCAATTTCGAGGGATTATACGTCGCTCGTAGTACGGAATTCCAGACTCGATTTTGTCTTCATCCCCCGAGGCTGGGACGAAAATTGTTATTTTTATCGAATATTCGAAAGTTTTCTCAGCTGAGGAGGATAATCGTGGCTTAACAACGAGCGAGTACGTCGTTATTGGAAAAATGTCGGCGATGGCTATAACCGCGTGGAGAAGGAGAATGGAGGGCGAAGGATGGGGGGGGGGATGGAAGAAGAAATTATTTTAGCGCCATGTTCAAGGCTCTCGGCGGTCGGTGAACAGTTTCCACAAACAGGGGATGAATCGATAATGCATCGTCGGTATGATAATATCGAAAATGGGGTCCCTAGTCCTCGGTTCTGTGCTTTAGTGTCGGATTACCGCGTTGTTGCAACGATCGGAGCAAGCGTCGATGTTGCATGTGCCGAGGATAGGTTAACATCGTTAACGGCAAAACGTTATCCGTGTTCACACCCGCAATATTACGAAGAATATACGATTCTCGTTTATCTATCACAATAGGACCGGATAAAGGGGCACTGATTGCCACTGCGGCGTTCTAGCGGGCCATGTACTTTCTTATTGTCGCATACCACACTAATTAAATGTACGGGGCGTCTAAGACGCAAGGCCATTGACCCCACTGTCTGAGCAACGAAATAATAATAAAATAATAATAAAATAATAATAATAATAATTTCCCGACCCAACACAACTTTATTATAATTTTTTTTGTAAAATATTTGAACAAATCCTTCATCATTCCATACTAAATTGTGTTCTCGATTTCTTTCAAAATCGATCCATCAAAATAATATTCGTTGGAACGTAGAAACAAAACATTTGAAAAAACGAATAATGTTTTTAATCATTCGATCAATATTTCTTAACGAGAATCAAACATCTTTCGAAGATGAAATTTTTTACGGGCTCGCGAGAGACTGAGGCGGGCGAACGTTACGTACAACGGAATCTTAATGCGCACCACCGTATTGCACTTTTCGTAACGTTAATTATTGTTTAACCGCGTTTGGAATATTCCCACCCGGACCGCCATGCGAAAATTTATAAAACAAACGATTTCTTCGCGATGGTATTGCGAAATAAGCCAACGTAGACCGGGTTGTGAGAACGTAATTAACTCTCAGCGGGAACAAGTTCTCCGGAAGTGCGGAGGGAGGGTTGCGGGTCGGCGTTAACGAGTTTTAAATGAATTATTATCCAACACTACCGGGGCAAGCCTTATCAAACCATCTACGCTGCCTACGGGTTCTGACGTACGTACCAACGCAGTCACGAAGTTTCCTAAAAATATTGAGAAGAAGAAAAAAAAAACAAGAATGACAAGAAACAAATAATAACAATCCCAAAGTGAATGAAATTAATAAAATACGTAAAATTTAACCCGATTAAGGTATCATGGGGTCGATTTGACCAAGGCAAAAGTTCAAAAGTTCCCGCAGTTCATTTGATTATTGCAATTTTTTTAATGAATAATTCTGGAAACTATGCCAACTATGTGATTTATATCGTAAAATAGAAACTCTGAGCTTCATTTACGAATTTTTACAAATTATTAGGATGGCACTTTCTATTTTCTCAAACCTCGAGTCGATTCGACGCGACGCCACGATACCCTTTCAGGGTTAAAAAAAAAACGATACACTAATCAGGTCAAATTCGGACAAAAAACAATGGTTTTTTTTACTAATTTACCTTCGTATGTAGTGAATAACGATGAAACGAAGATCCACCTTTATAAAACAGCGCCATTAGACGAACGAGCTTGCGTTGATGCCATTGCGCTACGGGGTTGGTTAATCATGCGCTTATTTCGGGCAATCCGGGCTGTCACGGTGGACGATCGCGCGCCCGTTCTCGTTGGCAACGATCGACCGCAACGTAAATGAAACGCATTTACAAGCCCGTGGACCATTAGATCCGGTAATCCGACGTTCTAATTCGTCACATCGATTCAAGCGCGTACTTCCCGCGGTCAATATAGCCACGGGCCTCGATCGGCGCCAAAACGATTTTCCACCTTCCCCATACACCAACGGAATTATTTATACCACGCGGTCCGGTAGGTACCGCATAATCGCGGCTGATACACCGGAAACCCTTAGTAACGTTAATAGATTCGTTTTAAATCCGGATGTGGAGATTCGCGGTCGGATGATTTCTCCCATCGTGATTTTCCAACCCTCCGAACGTTTCGTAACACTCCGCAAATCCTCTTTTCCGCGTCATATACGACGTAACCATTTCGATACACGGAACCCGTTGTAAACCGGACGCCTGCACGTTTACACCATCCCCTCCGACCCCGGTTGCATGTACGGCGTTTTAAAACGTCATTGGCAGTGTCGGCGCGTTCGGATCTCGTTTCTAAATCAAATCCTATGTTTCGGGCAACGGCTTCGAATTGGAACTTGCAATCGGAACTTCGAATCGTTGATACACAAACAGATATTTTTTTTTCGTGTTGTTTTTGTTTGTTTTTTTTTTTTTTTAAGCATTCAATGGCCTATCGCCCTTCTGTGTAGTCGGGTTTTGTCCTCGGCGTTCTCGTCGTTGCATTCGTTAAAAAAATATACATATAGGGATGTATATGTATATATGTATGGGGGCAAGGAAAACGTTGAGGGAATTTAAACGGTTACTGCTGATTCTAGTGGATCGCACGAGTTTTCCTCAAATCACTCGTCCATGTGTACAAGCTTTGTCGTCCGTTTTCATCTCCCTCTCTCGCTCTCTGCCTGTTTCACCCTTTCCTCTTCTCCTTTTCCATGACCCTCCCTCTCTTTCGTATCCCGGTATTTGCCCAGTCGTTTGCTCATTGTTCACGTTCCATGTTCTATTTCGATCGATTTATCGTTCCATTCAAATTTCTGAGGCCAAAAGCCACGGCAATTGAGGTTTTCGTGGAAAAAAAAATTAAAAACCTGGTAGTGCCCATGGTTATCAGAGATTATGGCTGGTAATCCCCATAGCTATTCATGTTTATTTTCTGTGTGACCCTATACGAGCCGCACAACTAAATTCCCGATTCAGGAGTTGAAATTTATAATTTATAATTTATCATAATAATAAACATCTGCCAAAAAATCGATTGTCGATTTTCGGGGCATCACAGTAAATTACCGATAAAATTTGGAAATTAATAAAAAGATATGAACCCATTTTGCCCAACGTACATTTTTTTCTTTGTATTGTTGAACAAAGAATATTTAGAAAAGAAACTTTGTGAAATATTTTAAATCCCTAGAACTTATTAGTTCGATCAAATGGATAATTGTTACTCCATTATTGGTTACTGATCTTTTCAATAAAACATTCAATTTCTTATAAACTTTGGCAATCACAGCTCGGCGGCAAACTACTGATACCACATACAGTTACATCTAAGTGTATATAGATTATATTATCCATACATTACAGAGAGATTGCAAAACAAAACAAAAAATAAAAAGAATATACATAGATATAATATATACCACGCACTCGTTATTTTCCGTTTTTTTTTTTAATCTCGCCCACGAAAAATCTCATTGACTTTTAAATCCTCGCGCGTTTGCCGAGAAGGAGGCTCGTAGTTTCCCCGACCAAGTTTCCCGCTCGGCGCCTTTGGTTTTGAGCCTGGTATGCGGCATCAGCTTCGCAAGTCCGCCCGAGACTTGGCAAAACGTTGATTATTCCGCCACGTTCCATTCCTCGAGTTAACTAAATACAACAACGAAACCCGGGGCTTTAGCGAACGTAGCAAAATTTCGCAGGTTGAGAAATAACTCGGTCGAATTGCTTCGGGTTCGCTACGGAAACACGTTCGCGCACCCGCTCCTCCGTGGGCTGACTCGGGGTCCCCCCCTGGGGGGTTGTTGCGCACAGTATTCTCTCAATCTTCTCCATCGCCGCGAAGGCCGAAGGTACGAGAGAACCGCGAAACTTACTTCTGTTATGGTGTATAAATATATACGGAAATAAAAATCGAAATGAGGGTCTTCAGAATGTTAATTTTATATATTATTATTATTTTTCTTGTTATAGAAATAATAATAATAATAATAATAACAGTCATTATTATAATTATAATTATTATTAACTATTAATACTATAACTATATTATTTACTATATTATAACTATTGATTATTATTATTATATAAAATCAGAGTTTTACTTGCACAACTTTATTTAGTTTCTTACAAGGTATTCTCCAAAGTTTTCCCCATTTTTACGTGTTCTCCGCTATCTCCCGTGCGTCTGCAGACGACTTGACATACCGCTGTACCGCATTTGCCGTGGGCACGGGGAAACTGCAGAAAACCCGTGCCGGTACAGTGGACCCTATGTTTCTCTGGTTCTCCGGTGATGCATGTAGGAGCACATAGTACTCCACCTCGAATGCACCACCGGGGCCCCAAAGGCACTGGTCTCCCGCTCCACAATTGATGCGCCAGCCGGCGAACGACTAGGCGGTCACCCATCCAAGTACTGGCCGGCAAATTTGCTGCTTAACTCGTGGGACCGCCGGAGTCGCACTCCGACCGCACACCTATTGGTGTCGGTTTTATTATTATTATATAATAATCATAATAATAACAATGATTATTAAATTATTATTATTATATCATTATATTATTATATAATAATAACAATTATTATTATAATTATTATTATCATATAATACAAATTATAACAATTATAATAATAATAATAATTATTATTATTATTATTATTATTATTACAATATATATTATATTATTATATAATAATAATAATAATTATTATTATAATAATTGTTATTATTATTATTATTATTATTATTATTATTATTATTATTATTATTATTATTATTATTATTATTATTATTATTATTATTATTGTATTTGTATTGTATTGTTGTTATTATTATTATTATTATAACTATTATTATTTGGCATTAAAGGATTTCAAATATCAGATTCGGCAGCGTATATTCTACGAGTCATCTAAATTTTGATTAAAAATCTCTCGATTTTTCAAATTCGACGAAAAAATAAAACAACGAATTGTATTCGTTTACCTGATAAAATTTTGAAACTCAGAATTAATTACGCTAAGCATTAATTACAAATAATTTATTTCTTTTGAATTATTTCATTTATTCGTCAATTTTTTCGTCTCTGCAGACTCTGACGAAACAACGACCACGCGACAAATCGGAAACAGGACGGGACTCGCGGAGCTTTCCTCCGAGCGTGATATCGTCGATATCGCATGCGGACGTTAGCTCTTCGGTTGAAGGCACAGCCCCCGTTGAGGACGACGCCGAGGAGGAAGCTTTCTTTCAAAGACCGCCTCCGCCACCTCCGCCACCGGCCGCGCCGGCGGTTCCCGAAGAATCCGAAACCCCGGCGGGCGAGGACGGCGAGGTCAATTTTGCATTATCCTCGCGGTCGGAACCCGGAGCTGGCGGCGAACGCGACCAATCGGAGGAGCTCGTCAGGTACGTTGACTTTAATCATCGGATTCATTATTCAAATAAGCTGCACGTCCGAAATCATATTTTTTTTCGTTTTTTATCACTTCTTTCTTCTTTTTTTTTTTTTAATGAACATAAAACGAAAAAACGTGCCAATTGAATTCTAATTTTTTCGATTTTTCGAGGAGATGTCGCAGCAAAAATATTGGGTACAAATTATTAATCGGACTTTTTGTACAATCCGATCTTGCCATGAATTATCGAAAACGACAAAATAATACCGAATGTTGGATAGTGAATAATAAAAATAAATATAAAAATACAAAGAAAATAACATAATCGCGAGTCATACACTTGACGAAGCAGATATGCGACGCTCAAAGTGCCTGGAAGGACGTCCGGCGGCATTCGTCCCATGAATAATGATGAATAACATGAATAATAACGACGATGAATAACGGAAAAAAATGGCACACCCGGATTCGCCGTCTCCGGGGTAAAAGCGAGCGCGCGAGGGATAGAAAGCGCGAGGAAAGGGTAGAAAACTGCACGACCAGCTAAAATTAAAAGACTGGGAAGAAAAAAAGATAGTTATAATCTTCGATCGTTCAGTTATCATCTGTATATTAAAACGTGCACAGCCACAAAGTTTTACATTGCTTTCTTCTTTTTTTTTGTGTTTGTTTGCCATTGCTCCGGCAGATTTACGCCACACAAGGAGGATAGAACCGTCGTCGATGGAGAACAAGTGAGACGACCACGTGCAATCACGAGGGACCATTATACCTCAAGGTAAAAAAAAACAGTTTTCATTTGACATTTTTTATATTAAATTAATTATCGACGGTAAGGCCGTCACGCTTTTTATGGTCGTGAATGCAGAGGGCGATTTAATTCTAAGGAGGGTTCATCAAACCCCATTTAGAATTATCAATTTATTTTCGCGATAAAAAAAATTAAAGAATAAAGTCAATGAATGATAACAATTTTGACTACTGCTAACTACTCATCACACGCTTCTATCGACTTTGCTCTAAAATCTCGAAAAGTCTTGAATCTATCCGATTTTCTATAAATATTTCAATCAATTAAAACGCAAATAAAAAGGCAAAAATCACAAAATTAATATATCACCTCGGAGTATATTAAAAAAAAAATCTCTTCGTGGTACGTTCGTGAGCTTATCTCGTTACAACGAATAATCGTTCCGACATTTTGCACACTCGTTAGCCAATCGTTGATGGAAATTATTCTAAAAAAGCACGGAAGCTCATTGAGATAATTCGCAATGATTGTTGCCTCGGAGATTTCGTCGTATGATTTGCCGGGGGCATTATAAAAGTCGCGTTAGATCAGCATCTATTGAGTGCGAAAGGGGTTACAGAACGAGGAGTTGGCGCAGGTCGAGGCAGCCAGAGGCAAGAGTGAACTGCGACCCGGCAACGGGATCTCAACAAGAGGCCGGAGTTATTCTGCAACGCGAATTGTCCGGCGGTACGAGAATATCCCCCAGCACCATCGATCGTGTATTCGACAACAGCAATCGACGTCAATACGGAATGGGAATTGTCGGACGATACTTCGGGTAATTATTTGCTAAATGAATAATGCTTATTAATAAATTTAACGTTGCTGGTCGACAACGAAAATGTCGTTGTATCGAATTATTCGTCGACCTCATCAGCATTATACGCAAATAGTGACGTTCCCGCGAATGTCCGAATATCGGCATAAACGTGCGATATGTATGAATAAATATGTACTGGCTGTTCTCCGAGACTTACATCGCACCGATTTTGCGATTTATGACGATATTTTAGAAGAACATGCGTTTTTTCGTTTAAACTCTTTAATATATGATTCACAGGCTGATGTTTCAACGTAATAAGCAATTTTTTAGTGCAAACCCTTCCTGATAGTATACTCTTCAAATCTAAAAGTTAGATAGAAAAGAAATTCCGAGTTACACCCTACCATGTATTTATGATATTCATTGGCAGTCTTTACCCTTCACCGTTACACTACAGAACAATATCACGGTCGTCACCCTGGGTGCATCCCACCCAGTCAGTTTTCAAAAAACAATTGTGAGCAAACAATCCGTCCGAGGTGGTTAAAAAAAATTATACATCATGCTTCGAACATTCTAGATGATGTACGAAGAATTGATTCATAAGAAATGAAATAGCGACATGTTAAAAATAAATCATAGCAAGATGAAAACAGAAACAAAAACCGCCAGCTGTCGGTTGATCAACGGTCGGATTCCACCCAGTGTCATTTTCAATTGAATTCAATGAAAGTAGATGAGTAGAAAAAGTGATAAATACATGAGTAGTATCCATTTTTTTCAAATTTGGCACCTTGCTAATCAAATATAAAATCTATACAACTGAGGAACTTCTTAAGACAGTTTTATTAGGCTCGGGTATGGCCAGCTATTTCCCGAGAGCATGCATTTTTAATCTCACAGTCGGTTGAAAACCAAAATTTCCGAATTACACGTAAATATCTTTTAATTACGATATCTCACTAAGCAAGAAAAGCATGGACACGGTTTTAACTCAATGAAACGTAGGCGAAAACGTTTTCAACCAAAAATATTGCCCTAGTCTAACCGGTTACTTGTGATAAAATGATTCTGCTGATATTGACCGCTTCGCAAAACGGTGCCGCTGGGACTAAAATTGTATTTTTAGCAATCTCCCGTCCTTACCCGACGTCTATTCTCGTTAAACGATTTCCCAAGTTTTGATAGGGTTGACAGAGCCGTGCTCGGTCTATACGTACAAAGTATTACCCCGGACGGTAACACGAAAATCCTTTGAAACAACCTCGAGGAAGTTGGCCGTCCCTGACGTCGTCCTCGTCGCCGTCGAGCCGCGTAATTACGATGACGTCAAACTCGCGGAGTTGCAACGTCGCGTGAGCACGTGATAAGAAGTGGAGCAAGAGCCCTCATAATTCAGGACACAAGTGAATGATTACCGAGATCTCATGTTTGCCGGACAGAAAAATTACGTGGACACGGAAACGGATGCGTCTTACCGATTTGACACTTAATGCGCTTTTAAGTGATTCGGAACTTTCACAATCAATTCGTTCGCTCACTTTTCTCCCCTCTTGCAACAAAAAAAAAGAAAATCAACTGAAGGGTCGAAGGGTTGTCAGCAGCTGTAACGTCGGTAATTTTTTGTTTTTGTCTCGTACAGTAGTCAACCGAAAAAGTCAAGTCCAGCCCCCACTACCTGCCCGAGCGAAGTGGGGGAAACGGTAAAAGTAACGACGGCCTATCCGGCTCCGTCTAGCACCGAGATTTTGACTACGTTGTGCTCTCCGTCACTGCTACCAGGGCTACGAAAATATATTTCGTCCTACCCCCAACCTCGTAACCTTTCCAATCCTCGTTGCGCGAAGTTCTTCGTGGGGTTGCCTTTTTCGATCCTAACTTTACCGGTCGTCAACTGTACCTTCACTATCAGCTCGCAAACGACCTCTTTCTCAGCTTAATGTCAACAATCGCGTTGCGTGTCTCTTTGCGCGCTCCTACCTCCGAACCCTCGAAGCTTTGTCGTTTATATTCATGAAACTTAAGGAGAAAAGGTAGAACGAAAATAAAAACTGGCATTTGACTCGTAATCGACCGAGCGTAAAATATCATCGTACGAAATTATTTAGTCGTGACGAATGTCCATTGAAGTTTGAAAAAGCTCCGATGCACAATGACGTTTACGAGTTGATAAAACAATTATTAAAAAGCTCGGTAAGTGGGTACACGACCGACAGCGCGGACGGAAATTGAATTTCGCTGTTGGATAGATATGTATGTGTCGCGGATACGTATTTAATTCAACGATGAAGTCACAATTGACGTCTGTTCCAATTTCTGATAATAGATCCGATTGGATAATGCATCGGAGGTCTTTTTAATTTTTCATCAATTTCTGCAAAATCCAGTGATTGATGAAATTAAAATAGATAATTGAGGTCACAAAGTCGGAAATTATCGAGTCACCGAGGAGGTGAGAGATTTTTAGCTGATCGATGGAACAATCCGTCGTCAAACCGCGAACTCCGGATGGAAAGAATTTATTTTGAATTACACGATTTCCAAACATATAGAATCTGCGATAAAATCACTAAACAAGCGAGGAATAAGTGAAAATGATCCAATTTTTTTGTAATTTAACTAATGTATATATTTTACAGGAGATCGTTTAGAAAAAGCGTGGCTCACAAACCGGATGTGAGAAAACAATTGGATGACATCGAGGATCACAGGCCTTACTTCACATACTGGATAACCACCGTCCAGGTTTTCATACTGATCATTTCACTGGCGTGTTACGGTTTCGGACCTGTTGGGATCGACCTTAATCGCCGATCGGGACTGGTAAGCTTCAAACCGACTTTAAAAAAAATATCTACACCTTTTTCATCATCGCCGGCCACTACCAAGAAAAATACCAAAAAAATTATCTCTAACATAAAAAAAAAAACAATCAAAGTCCCGTTAAATCCAGCATCGAATTAATTAAATTTTTTTTTCCTTTTATTTAAAAATCCCAATAATACTCGTCTGTTAAATTTAACTACCCCACGCACATCATTCCGATTCGATGGATTTAAACAAAAAATTAAAAGTGTTAGCAACGAAATCAGAGCCCGAAATATATTCACGATCGCTTCATCGGAAATTTATGTAACCGGTTGTAGTATACCGCGCAGTCCGGTCCAGTAGATACGTCTCTCTCGCCCTCCCTCGTTTCTCCAGTGGCGGCTTCATGTTTATTCGTGGATGCATTTCCCATCGGCTCATGCAATTTGCGAACAGATGCACATTTCGTTCGATATTTATGCCTCACGCATGGCTGAACGGACATTGTGCGACTACCGCGTACGTTGGTACACGAGCCCAAGAAAACAAAAAAACACATCCATAAAAAAATGGCAATAAAAATTCACCCCTATAAATGCGGATACGCGATTCGATCGGAAATACATCTGTTGTCTTTTTTTTTCGCTCCAGCATTGAATTAGAATAAAAATTTACGATCATCCATAACCAATTTTTATTATTTCAATCGAATGCTGGAGATACGGAAAATGATTTTCTTTTATTTAATTCTTTTTTCGATCTTTTTTTATTATTCGACTCATCGCAATTGGCTTGCGTTTAGTATTTTCTCGACGAAAGTCGAAAATTATTTGCTCGCGCGATCGCCGCGCTCTTTCGACGTATCGATCGACGACGCAGTGAATGCCTTCGATGTGAAACAATGGTTCGTCGTTGCAGGTACTGGTAACGAGTTTGTCGCTGCAACAAGTGGATTACGACGAACCGGCGAACTTTTGGCTGGGCCCTCGGGCCGCCGATCTCATTCACTTGGGAGCAAAATTTGGTCCCTGCATGCGTCGCGACATCAAGATCTTGAACGAGATCGACGTGTGGCGGGAAAGGGAACGAGACACCGCCTGTTGCATAAGAAACGACGACTCCGGATGCGTGCAATCCAGCAAAGCCGACTGTTCAGTGAGTCAATTTTCGTCTCGTTCATTGATCTTCCAACATGGCTTAACCAAAGAAAATTCTACGGCAAAGGAATAAAATAATGCTAAGATTCTAAATTTGCAAAAAAAAACGAATGTTTATAAAGCTTGTTCAAGAATAATTCAAGGAAAATAGTTGCCAAATTACGGCTCTCAATTTTTCTGCAGAAAGAAACATCGAAGAATCAACTATTGCAAAAAAAATATTACTATACGTTCATTTTTCAATAATTAAAGCGAAATAATTACCAAATGTATGGTATTCAATTTCTCCGCAAGAAAATAAATTGTGAGGAATCTATAATTGCAATAAAAGATGCTTCCGAAATTTTTCGAACAATAATTCAATATAAATTATCGCTGAATATGTGGGTTTAAATTTTTCTGCAAGAAAAAATAATTGTATGAGGTTCGAGAGACCGAATATGGTCCGTAGAATTTTAATGTCTCATCTGCTGATAATTAAAAATCCTATCTCAGTGCGTTATTACCACGTGTAAGTTATTATAATATGACTTTTAACCCCTTGCAAACCAACTGGTCCGTGGACTGAGATCGACCGTCACGGTAAATCAAGATTAAATTACTACGCGGTTTAAGTTTCCCAAGCTTGTTAGCCAAAGTTATAAATTTCCCATTATGTTGGCTGAGCTGACTGTGCGTGTGTGTGTGTATACGAACATCGATGTGTGTATGCGTGCGAGTATGTGTGCTTTTGGATATGGTAGAAGCTCGGTAGTCGAGTAGTTCGCGAACTCGTCGTTTCGACTCCGTTCTATGCATCATTGTTTCTATACCGCGTATCAACTTTTCGTATTACATATATCGGACAGTTTAATTGATTTCGAACTGTAACACACGCCACGAAGGCTTACACAGCGATCGTTGTTACTGCACGCGTCGAACGTTGATGTGAAAATATTTGTTTTCAACGATTTTCACCCTCATTCGCGAACGCATATACATTAAATTACAAAAAAAATCGATAATCAATCGATCAATTGATCGATAATTAAAATAATTATCAAATGAATGAATGACGCAATAAATTAATGTGTCTATGTATATTAGGGTGTCTGTTGTTTGCCAAAGTTGACATTTTTTTAGATTCCCAGCTCCCTAGAAAAAAAACTTCACAAAAAATTGAATTTTAAGCCTGAGAGGACCATTTTTAAATGATCTACTTAGGCTCAACATTTTTGTTTCTATGCAGAGTTTTTTTCTATGGGCCACCCAAAAAAAATTCCAACTTCGGGGAATAACGAACACCCTTACATACATAGACAGATTTATTTATTTAGTCATTTATTTCTTTGATAATTATTTATTTACTCATTTATACGGATGCATAAAGTTTTCAGTATCGAGTCAGTTTTCGAGATCTAGTTTCAGTTATTTTATATATATATATATATGTATTTGTAAGTATGCATGTTTTTCATATAGATATGTATGGATGGATCGAAATTAAATCGATTATAAAAAAATTTTAGAACACGATATCGACGTGGAAGAAATGGGGTCCGGGAGACAGTGGTCCAGGAGGTCGGATAAGCGGCTCGGTTTGCGGTCTCGATCCAAAATTCTGTGACGCACCGGCTAGCATCGCACCGTACGAATGGCCGGACGACATAACGAAATGGCCAATCTGCAGGAAAACGAATCCCTTCAGCCAGAGATTCAGGTATCAACGGATTAAATGACGACGACATTTTTTTTATCATCTATTTCTTATATTATTACAGAAATATTCGTAAAATTCTGGGAACTGAACATTTTTTTAAAAACAGGCAACGATTTCAATTGAAATTCGATTTTATTCTTTTTCATTAGTCAGCAATTAGAATTTTAATATTGAAAATTGTATTTTTCAATTTAATAAAACGAATAAAAATCAGTGGTATTTATTTATACCGATGCAAGTCAAATTGTCGGATTGATTCGTTGCAGAAGCCACAACGGTCATCGACCGAGTAATGACGAGTTTCCGGTAGGTCGTTACAAAGACAAAATGGCGGAGCACATGATTTGCGAAGTGATCGGCCATCCCTGTTGCATCGGAATTCACGGAATGTGCAGAATAACGACCAAAGAGTACTGCGACTTTGTTCACGGTTACTTTCACGAGGAAGCGTCGCTGTGCTCCCAAGTCGAGTGTCTTCACGACGTTTGCGGAATGATGCCATTTCTTCATCCCGAATGGCCCGATCAGTTCTACAGATTATTCACGACGACTTTTCTACATGCTGGGTAAATTTTTAACATCGTTTCGGACGTTCATATATTTTTTTTTCTCGACACCGCTATTTTTACAGCTCACTCGGAGTCTGACTGGTTGCAATTCGTTTCGTCGAATTATCGCTTCGCAATTGTTTTGTAAACGTTAAATATTTTACAGTATTTTTCATCTGGCCATCACCCTCCTCGTCCAGTACTTTCTCATGAGGGATCTCGAGAAACTGACCGGTTCTCTACGAATAGCTCTGATCTATTTTACGGGTGGGCTTGCCGGAAACCTCGCAAGTGCAATTTTCATTCCTCACAGAGCGGAGGTAAATTATCGTCATTTTTATTTTTTTTATTTCTTCGTCGGGTGTATTAATGACGAAAATAATAAAAAAAAAATTACTATTATTCCCAATTCACGGAAGATATATTAATAAGCGATATGGATTGAAGTTAATGATTTACAGAATACCCTGGGAGATAAAATTAATATAAAAATAACCAATTTGAATAAAACTTATTTCCTACTTGAATGAAACTGAATTGAAATTGAAACAATTAGAAATATATGAACTTTTCGATTATTGCAAAATCAATAATGATAATAATGGTAATATCATGTTATATAATATAATAATAATAATAATAATATTAATATATAACATTTAATAATAATAATAATAATAATTATTATTATTATTATTATTGATATCATTTAATAATAATAATAACTATTATTATTATCATTATGATCATTATTATTATTATCATTTTTATCATTCAATAATAATAATAATAATTATTATTATTATTATTATTATTATTATTGTTATATAATAATAATAATAATTATTATTATTATTATTATCATTTAATAATAATAATAATAATAATTATTATTATTATAATTTAATAATAATAATAATAATAATAATAATGATTATTATTATTATTATTATTATTATTATTATTATATATTACTAAATATTCACTTAATATTAATCGTATTAATTATTAAAGAATTAGTGAATAACGTCGTTCTGTTCGTAGGTCGGACCAGCCGGAGCGCACTTCGCCCTTCTGGCAACGTTGATGGTCGAGGTGCTCAATTGTTGGCCGATGCTCAAACATCCCAGACGTGCCCTGTCGAAACTAATCATGATACTCGTCGGTCTTCTGATGCTCGGCGTTCTGCCATGGATCGACAACTACGCTCATCTGTTCGGTTTCATGTTCGGTTTTCTCGCCGCTTACGCTCTAATGCCATTCATCTCGTTCGGTCATTACGATCGTCGACGTAAGATTCTTCTCATCTGGATATGTCTCGTTCTCATTGTCGGCCTGTTCGCTCTGCTTCTGGCCGTATTTTACAACGTTCCCGTCTACGACTGCGAAATATGCAAATTGTTCAATTGCATACCGTTCACGCGTGACTTCTGCGCTTCGCAAAACATTAATTTCAAGAAGGAAGAGCCCGTATGACACACGGGGCCGCGGTTACCAGTCGAGCGCGAAGTACCGTTCGGCCCCCAAATCCACGCTCGTAAACGATACGCACAGATTACGGATCGTCGGACGCTCGAATTCATCGACGGCACTATCGCAATCGCCATTATCGCCACGACCACGACGATCACGCGGATTACGTGAATTAACACGGATATAAACGAGATATTAAATTTAAAAAAATCACATAACCGCGGCGAACAAAAGTAAACTGGAACGAACAAAAAAAAAATTGAAAAAAAAAAAAAAAACGTAAGGAAATAATTAACGAGAGAAACCCAGTGACTGACTCAACGTTTAGTGCGGCAAAGTGAAACTCATCGTTCAATGTACAATCGACGATAGTGAATTTGATGAGAGTTCGAAACGACAAAAAAATGTACAGACGAAAGATGCGGGAAGGATCATCCTCGACCTTTTCTCTCTACTGCCATTGAATAAAATAAAAAAACAAGGAAAAATGAAAAAATTGAATGAAAATACACAAAAAAAAAAAACAAACAAACAACAAAAAGCAAAAAAAATAAATAAATAAATAACAAATATGAATTCGCGCTTGTTCATCGAGCATGGATAATTGTAATGCCTTAAATAAAAATAAACAAAAAATTATATATGTATAAAAAAAAAAAAAGAAATTTGAAAAATGAAGATGAACGAGGGGGGAAAGTGAAGAACGTGAGCGACGAGAAAGCGAGCGAGGGGCATCGAGATGCCGCGGATAACTCGTTCGGAATCTTCGCTGGGGAAAAAAATGTAAATACTTTTTAGGCTCGCAATAGGGTATGTGAGACAACAAAGAGCATGAAAAAGAGAGAGAGAGAACGAGAGTGAGAGAATGATAGCGGGAGAAAGTGAGAGAGTGCGCGAGGCAGAAAAGACTGTCGGGAAATATCGTCGATTCTGCGAATCCGTTTTGCGACCACGGTGGATGTTATCTTATCTACTGTACCATAAAGTACGTATTTTTTCGTTTTTTTTTTTCGTTTCATTTTTTTTTTTTGGATACCATCATTGTTTTTATTTCTTATTTTTTGCATATTTAAAAAAAAATGTTTTCTTCTCTATTTAACATTCAACGTGCGAAAATTTTCCGATAATTCGTCAAGTGATTACGCTGGGGTTGATAAATCAATCGAGCATACGACGATGTTGATATTATTATAACGATTAAGACACGCATACACGGAAAAACTGTATATAAAAGCGAGACGCTCTTCTTGTGTATTTATCTAACGTATACGTTTAATCGATCGATCGGGCTCTCGGTCTCACGAGAAAAATAACAAAACAATTAAAAAACGATGAGAAGAAAAAATAAATAAATAAATAAAACGATTGTGTAAATCGTTAGAATCTAGGATTACGTCGAGAGAGCTCGAAGCTTCTCGACAACGGCGTATCTACGATCCGAGGAAAAAAGCTGACGATGAAGAAAAAAAAAAATAGAAAGAAAAAAAAAGAAATTAATCAGAAGAGAATGTGAAAGACGGTTCATTGCAAATAAATTTTTTATAAACGGTGTGAACGATGAAGATAGCGTTGATAAAGATAAATAAAACTCTCTCCAATCCGTTAAGCGAATAATAATTGTACATATAAGTATGGAAAGTGAGACGATTTAATTGAGATAATTGGGTGGTTGCAATATTTATGCGTTATAAAATATTCGCCGCTGTCGGAGTCACAGTTTGGCGATCGAACGATCCCCGCGCAAATTTTCGTAAGCAATTTTCGATATATATGTTGTTTTTTTTTTCTTATTTATTTTCTAATTTATTTCGCTAAATTACACGAAGCCCGAGGGTCGTATATTGCTGACCGGAAGTGCAATAAGAATGATCACGTGAATCGACGTGTTGGGAATGCGAATTCAAAGTTCGACACTTGTTGGCCGAGATTGGAATGGAAGGTGTTGATTGTAAATACGAGGGTTAAGTATTTGAACAACGCATTGAAACTGTGTTGATATCGCCAAAAAATAATTGACCAATTCTCTAGCAATTTCTCAATTTCTTTCTTCGAAAATTCATTGAATGAATTGATTGGCTGAAAGCTGTCCAAGTCGGATAAAAAATAAATTACAATCCGTTATCTCGACATTTTATCTACTTGCAGCGTTGAACGTTTTCAATATTTCAAAACCCTTCGGCGGAAGCTTGCAGAATTAAAAAAAAACTAAATACACCGCCGATATAAGAAAAAAAGTGTGACAACAACATCGACGAGAACTCGTTTTCCCAACGTCATTCGTTTCAATAAAACGAATTATCGTAACGTGATAAAGATGGGGGAGAAATAAATGAAAAAAAAAAAACAAAGTAATAAAATAAAAAAATGTGCCACGAAACGGAAAAGTCAGGTAAAAGAAAAGCGTGTTGTAATACTGTGTAACTGCGTGTCCCTGATGATAAAAATTGATGAGATAAGGCGTTTTCGTTTGCGACGTAGGACGTACACACGAAAAAAAAAAAACCCCTAAGACGTTTAGTCCAGTTATTCTGCGGCGATGCCGAACGATTTTTTTATCAACCGATGAAAGTAATTATTAAGAGACGGAAACGATTTCGTCATTGTTACGGGATTCAAGAGTCCGGACTAAAATATAAAATAAATTGAAAAAAAAGTGGGGGCCTGAGAGGACGAGGATCAAAAATACTGTGAAAATTCGAGAGCCACAGACTTTCCGGAGAATCGCACGAGCTCGCCGCGAGGGATTGATAATAACGTCTCTTTTCGTGATAAAAGGAAAGACAAAAAAAAACAATCAGGAAAATGAAGCATCGAATATCGGAAAAATTGGAAAAAAAGACCGTTTCAAACTCGTCAAAAAGTCTACTGCTCGAAAAAATAGAAACAAAGAAATGGAAGTTCACAAAAGAATTCGTTTTACAAGCTGAAAAATTATGAAACTGTAGTACAGGAAACGAGCGAGTAAAATTCACTGATTGCTTGCAATGACAAACTGAATTTTTTCAAAACGAGAACGAAATCATTCTTCGTTCGATTCAATTTTTTTTCTTGCTCGGTTTAGTTCAACAAATCGACGGAGAAGCAAATTATTATTTTTTTCTAATCGATTGTGTACAAAATAAAAATATTCAAAACGGGTAATATTTGATTTTTTAGCTGTCTATTGCGAAATGGATTTATTGTTCGTAAAATGTTCGATCCAGCTGGAAGAAAATAGAAACTAGAACGAGAATAGAACGAGTGTACGATACACGCTGCAATAATGCAATGTTTATTGCATCCTTCAAATCCCCGTAGCCTATTGTTATTTGTCGTATCTTAATTATTTTTTTTTTTTTCGTTTTTTCTAGCAGGAAAATAATCTGTCACACAATAATTGCTTGAAACGTAGACCCGAATGTAGATTTCATCGTTAGATCGTAACGATAGCATCTTTGCGTTCAGAAGTCTGTCTGAAAGGGCACCGAATCCATTTAGCTTACGACATAACAATCACACATTAACCAAACAATAAACAAAAGAAATACCCACAAACCCACGCAATTGTATTGATCAGATAAATAACGAAACACATCATCGGAGACGCATAATTTTTCATATGGCAACTCAAGAAATAAACCTTGCAATTGTCAGGCGTGAAGTTGAAACAAAAGAGGAAAATAAAACATAAGTAAATAATACATATTGTTATCTACTATAAATGTGTCATTAAACATAGCATGCATCAAAAACAGTGATACGAGTGAACGAATAGACGAACTGAGACACTTGGATGTTACCGTAAACGCGAGCTCGGGGATGTAAAAAGTTTTCCAAACATTCTCGGAACGATGGAAGCCGAGGTGATTTTTTCTTTCGACAAAGCAACAGTTTTCTTTCTCATCCATTGTTTCTTATCAGTTAGAACGGGTCAGGGCGGAATAGAATGTCGTCGAACGTCGCGACACGCGATATCGTAAATTTTGTGGATAATGATGAAAAGCTCCGGACGTGAATCGAGAGGACAGCCTCGTCCTCTCGACTCCGTCCCCGATAAAACTGTACATAAATCGTATGCGTCAAAAAATAAAATGGACCAAGGTTGAATCTATAATAAAAAAAAAGGAAAAAGTCGAAGAAGAAAAAAACAAATAAATAAATAAACATTTGTGTCGCGTTGAACCTGCAACGTTCCGAATCACCGAATAATCTCGCATCGCGATCGGCAATGACGATAGATAGGACTGTAATTAAAGGTACAATTAATCCTAAATAATAATATAAATAATAATAGTACATGAACGGAGAAAAAAATTAAAAAAGGAAAAACAAAAGTTTAATTAATGAAAATTCGCAAACGAGAATAACGTGCGCACCTTGCCAAACTTTTAATTCGAGGTGATGAAAAATCGAGTATGAATATATGTAATTATATATTCGAACCACACGTACGTGCACTTCCCTCGTCACAGTCGCGGTTTTTCGCAAACGATCAAGCCGTACAATTGAAGCATGGGACACGTAGTCTTCCTCTTCTATCTGGAAGGACACAGTCCCTTTCAGCTCAATCATATTATTTTTATTTTTCAAAACGTTTGTTCCACCGTGGTCGCGCGGTGTTATTTTTCTGTATCCCTGTATCTATATTTCGATAACGTGTAAGTTGGATCACCGACGACGAATGAAGCATGAAAGAAAGAGCGAGAGAGAGAGAGAGAAAGAGAGATAGCGATAGTGGGCGAGAGAGAAAGAGAGAGAGAGAGGTATAATTATAAAATGAGAGCGGGTATGCCGTACGATCATAAGAGAGAGAGAGAAATAACTTCGACACTTTTTCGTTTAAATCTAGGTATTAACGCTAAGAATCTTCGACTATGATTAATATAGTAACGAACCATGATGATATATTGTACTTGTCGCTGTTATACATATACATATAAAACAAAATATATATATACATACATATATATTATGTATATATATCAAGACATATATAATATATTAATTTATTAATAATAAAGAAAACATGAAAAAATTATAGCGATCGGTTGGTGTCATTGTGTGTTGTTAAGAGGTATAGGTGGGTAATTATTCAACGGATCACAACTATAACGTTTTGTAGTTGCCGTTGTATTTTTTAGTAGATATTTTGTTGTTTCGAAGCGATTATTCTTGATTAGTCGGTGCGTATATTATTTTCTTTGTTGCCTCTTGAGGTTTTTGAAGGCCTTCCATTCTTCGCGTGTCTTGACATCTTTCGGACCCCATTTGTGAGACGACTTGAAACTCTGGAGAACAAGTCGCGTTGTCAATTTTTAAATACATCTTATATCGATGCATGAATAACTTCAGTTATCAAAAATAGTCAATTTTTGGTTTATCATTTCAATAATGGAAAAATTTTAATTTTTATCAAGTACAACGCAACGAGTTGCATGACGATTTGTCATTTCGAATATTTTGACATTATAATTGGAAAAGTTTGAGAAATAAATATTAATTAGTTTTCATAAAACCAAAGATTTTTTGGTGAGAAATTAATACCTCGGAAAGGCCCTTTTCTCTTTTGCTTATCATCCCGATGATCATGAGTAGTGGAAACGGTAATATTCCTATCGCCAATATCATCCAGCCTGCGACTGAAATGAAAAACATTAAAAAATGTCGAATAAATAAAATTTTTGGTAAAATATCGAATTACGTACCATAAGCAACGGTAGGATATAAAGTTCCGTTGTACGTGAGAGGCGTGAGAGTTGACAGGAAATAAGTGAGTATCACAAACAGCAGTGAAGGTGTCAAGAAGCCCCAACAATAACGCCAGTATGCGGAGGGTCTGGTTCCAACCATAAATTCGATGTCGTCAAGAAAATTATCGACACCTGTCAATAATCGAGAAATCGTTATTTCATTTATCTACTTCGTTTATTAATCGTCAATCGATGCTTTCGGTATTATTTTATGTTATTTTATTCCAAGATCACCGTAAATCCAAGCGATTGCTATTACTTCGAACGAGGCCAGAAAAACGATGATAAAAGTGCCTCCGAAATAATCGACGAGATTGAGCATATATTGACCGCCCTGAATTGAATTAAAAAGGAAAAATAATTAATTGAAATTTCACTTAAATAATAAAATACCATAAAAATCGAAATTGGGCATTTATTCGAGAAATAATTTGTCCATAAAATAAAAAAATAAATAATTTGTTTGAAAAATATCTTTATCGCAAAATAATCAGACAAATTGCAAAATTCGCCCAACTCCGATGAATGTCACGTAAATGTATTGAATCAGGATTACAGGGGTGCAGTAGATGATTCCAACGAGAAAACCGGCGGTAGAAACTGTCAGGGCGATTATCCACTGTTGAATCCTCGGAAATTCATCCTTGATGACGCTGATGATAACACTCGAAAATGCCACGGCCGAACCGACTCCCAGAACGAATAGCATTAAAAAGAACAGAACGGCAAATATCTGAGGCAATACTGAAAATTTGGCCAATGCCTCGGGATAGGATATAAAGGCCAAACCGGTGCCGGAACGAACTACCGTGCTGATATCGTCGGTTCCCATTTCGTGAGCCAAATTTCCCAAAATTCCAAATATCGTCGTGCCGGCCATTAAACTCGTGAAAAGATCCAGAGTCGTCACGATTATGCAATCCCTGAGAAACATTCAATCGTCGTAACACTTAAAATTACTTTCCTTAATTTTTTTTTTCAAGTTACAAAGAATCCCACCATTGTTTTGATCATGATAATTTTCGACTTTTCTGTTTGGGGTTTTCTCAAGGTGTTGCTGGGTGGATGTTCAAAGGATCGCCAAAATTCTTAAAAATTTGAGGAATTATAGTTCTTGATAGAATAATGATACATGAATTATTTCAGAATTTTTCACTACATAATTCGGTATCGAATTGACTTCGATTATTATTAAAAATGGTAAATTAACATTTCTAAGCATTAATTTATTATTAGTTCAACTATGAGTTTCAACTATTTGTTCAGCAATTTATTATTAGTAAGGCTTAACACAGACGACATGGTCCAGACTTGTAAATCCACGATTCACCCATTTTGGACTAACTTTTAGCCCGACGATCCATCCAGTAAGACCTTAATCAATCCTTACACTTTTCTTTTCGTACAATTAAGAAAAAAATAATAATACGTACCTAGCGGCGTTGTGATTGAATTCGTTGTAAGACGAGTACATAGTTACACCGCCGAAGCAAACGCCGAGCGAGAAGAAAGCTTGTGTAACCGCCGCGTACCAAACGCCAGGACGAAGAATTTTTTCCCATTCGGGTTTGTACAAAAAAATTATGCCGTCTATCGCGCCGTCCAAAGTTATCGCTCGGACGAGCAGGCAGATCATGATCAAATACGGAAATAGTGCCAAGAAATAAGATGCTTTTCCGGTGCTCTTGACGCCTCTCGCAACCACCAAGTAGACGCTCAACCAGCTGCCCAAAAGACAAGCCACGAGTTTCCAAGATGGCATCCCCAATCCCGTCTCTATGCTCGATTCGTTCAGTACCACTTTGCTGACGTAGAAAAAAAAACTGGAAGTTAAAACTTGCAAAATGCTGACTTCAGAATTTTCGAGGTAGCGGAGGAAGGTGAAGAATTTGTTTTGTTTTTGTTTTACCAATTCTGGATTCCATATAAAGGCAGCTTCATGCACTGCTCCGAATGGTAAGAAAGTAATTTTGAAGATTCGACTTGCAGCTTGTGCAAAGTGTGTTTCCGAAATAAATTCTAATGGTCGAAGCTGACGTGAATTAAAGCATAACGTAAATTTCTCGAAAAAGTCAAAGTTTTTTAAAATCCAAACTTCTCGATAGATTCCGCCCGGATTTCAATAATAAACATCGGATACCGTGACGACATGTGCAAATAATTATTCAGACTGATGTCTGGACATTTTTGGGAACTCAATCGATAACCGAAATTTTTTGGAAACGAAAAAACGCTGTTAAATCTGAGAGCGTCTGTCAATTATTACAAAAGTTATAGACATTCATGTGTAATTAGAATTTGAACGTTGTAGCTCAAATACTTTACGAGCTATGGAAGTTTAATAATTTTTTTTCGCCATCATATAGCTCGCTCTACGAAAAAGCAGAAGACTCACAGAAAATAAAGTTCGGCTGAACTGTGACGAGTGGTATTACCGGTGCTCGTGACAGCTCCATTTCCGGCCGCGGTAGCATCGAGACACGTCTCGCCCCATTCGCGACGGCACGAGGTCCAAGGTAAAGGCGAATAGAAACTGGCAATTAGATAGTAAAGAGTCAGTGCCATCAGGGAACAGTAGTAAGATACCACGCAAAATACAGACACGGTCACTCCGTATCCGATGCCTGAAAATTAATTGAAAATAATATAACAAACGAAATCAATCGAAAAATTCATCTGCATTGATGAAATATTTTCTCAAATTTTTCGTATTAAATTATATATTGTTCCAAATATTCGATGGAATATCAGTTTCAATATTAATATATTTTTCAAATCGATCCACGTTGATCAAATATTCTTCTAAATTTCATTCTAATTAATTTATCATACAAATTACAAGATTTATATTTCGAAATGAGATAGTACCTCTGAAAGCTGGTGAGATAGACCAAATTTTCACGCAAGATTGGCTCGTAAATTGTCCGAGGATCATTTCCATGTAATAAAAAGGTTTGCCGATTACGAAAAGCACCACGAGATACGGTATCAAAAATGCCCCGCCACCGTTTTCGTAAGCTGTATTGGGAAATCTCCAAATGTTCCCTAAACCGACCGAGAACGCGATACAGGACATCAAGAACTCCACGCCGTTTCCCCATTGAGCTCGATCCGCGGAAGAATCTTCCGCACTCTGTACCGCATCGTCCTCATAATCCATGAGAATGAAAAAAATAATATATATTTTTTTCAAAACAAATTTCAATACGAAAATCCTTTCTTAATTTCAACTTCGCCGGAGGAATTACTTTCTGGGCATCGCCATCGGCTTCCTGCTTCGATAACGTTGACATCTTGAAGACCCCGGGACTTTCATCGGTCTTCGGGTGCTCTGAGATCTACAGGAAATGAAGTTACTCATTAAAATTATTAATTAGGTGATGATATAATTTTTTTCAGAAGTCCGAAAAAATTATTTCTTCGAGAATATTCATTGCACCTATTATTATTCCTATTATTATTATTATTATCTTCGTTAATGTTATGAAATCTTGAATTTACAATCTAACACAAACTTCTTTTTTGATTAAATAATGTATAACATATCGAACCTCGTGACTTATTTTATTACCCATCCTACGTCTCCTTGTTTCTCGGTGCGGGCAAAATCTTAGTCGCTGTTTCCGTATAAAATTACATTCACGTGTACGTTATGTCGGTCGTCGTACTGTCTGCACGTCCATAGGATTGAACGCTGGTGGATTGACTGAATCCGAAGATTCGCAAGCATACCGCGAATCTCCAAAGCAATTGCGGCAGGCTTTGCAAAGTGTGTGAACGCTTAACGCTGCACCTCCATTAACAGATAGATTATCTTGCAAACGTATCGCATCAAAGGCGAAGCTTTTTTTGTTTTATTTTGTTTATGAAGCCCGGCTTTCAAAATTAATTTGTGTTTGAGCCGATTGATAAATTTATGAATCAGAGAAATACAGCAATAAAACGAAGAGAATAAATGTCATTATTTTGTGCAGTTGAACATCTCACCTCGCACTTCGAATAATCCTTTTGAATAACTCATTTGATCGTTTGTGATGTTCAAGGACGTGGTTTTGGATGACACGGAAGTAAAAAAAATCTGACTTAATGTACATGCAACATCTCAAAATTTACTATATTTTTTTTTATTTTGGTACATTTTTTTGAAACTTTGTTCAAATTATTTTTTTCAAGTACGTGAATTACACGAGGGAAAATTATGACTAAGACGATTTTTCACATTCTCTCAATACTCAGAAATAGCCAACGAAAATTGGAAAACAATCAACGAATAATTAAATTCCACAAGAACTGCAGCCTACATTCGCATTTTACGGAAAAAAACATCGATTCAAATAAAGATCGATAAAATTTCGACCCACGTTTGCAAAAACCCAATTGTTCTTTTTTTTCTCTTCTTTTTTCAACGAAAAAGACTCTATGGAGGTCAAAACGCGGAACGATATTTGCCATTAACGTGATAAACATCCGTTATATTTCATGGCAAAGAAACTTATCGATCATTCGATCGAAACGAAAATAATGATCATGCATAATTTATTCTCGCGTCAATTCAACCTGGATCAACCTCGAAACAACCATTCGAACACCGAGATTTCCGATTAATCTCTTCACCAAAACAATTACGAAATACAAAAAAAAAAGTCACGTGAAATAATTGATCGTGCGTCCGTGAGACCTCAGACGGCTGCATATACGCGTTGCATTCGTCGCCATATATTTATCATTCGTCAATAACGGCCGGCAACAAAAAAAGAAGAAGAAAAAACTCGTGCAAATTTTCGTGAATTTCTCGTATCAAATTGTTAGTCACCCGCGGCGATAAAAACGCTCGCAAGACGGAACATGTACACACGTAATAAAATTATACAGTCCTTAATCTCGAGACGACTATTTGCATGGCCGATCGAGGCGAGGAAAAAAAAAAGAAAGAAAAAAAAACATTTCATCCTTACTTCCGACGACGACGCGAACGAGGTGACCGCAGCCCCCGCGCTGCAATCTTTCTATACGATCGAGGAAAAAAAAACGCATCTATTACGAATTTTCGCACCTTCGCGTGCAAAATTACGTTGCGATTAAATCCGGAGACCTTGATCGTGCCGGGCAATTAATACATCCGCACGGCACAACACGCGAGTTACGTGCCACATACGAGATGGAATCGCAAAGTTGTTAAAAACGCCTCAATCTCGTCACGTATGTTTGCCTCGTAATGCTAAATTGTACTTGGATGATAAATTATAAGCAACGGGAAGAATTGGGACGGCGTTGCGTTATTCCCAGTAGAGCTCTCTGAGAGTGCGCTTGTATTTGGCCTTTTTGGTCGTCACGAATGCCTTCCATTCGTCTCGCGTTTTATCGTCCCTAGGTCCCCACGTTTCCGACGGTGCGAAGGCGTTCGTGATTGTCTGAGAAAAAAATAATTGAATGCATCAATTAGAAGACATAATTGAAATCCAATCAATGAAAATGAATTCAATAGGATAATAATTAATCAAATTAGAATGAAAAAAAAGTAGTAGATAAAAAAATATGTACAATTTATTGATATTATCGATATAATTGATTGTGGAAAATATTCGTACCTTCGTGAAAGTAGACATCCGGTGATTAGTAATTTTGATAACAGCCCATCCCACAATCAACAACACGCCTAGGACAACGGAGCCCCACCCGATGACTAGAAAAATAATTTCGATCAAATTATCATTCGGCGTTGATTAGAACAAGTCTCATAGGAATGTTAATTACCGTTCGCGTAAAGCGGAAATTCTATTCCATCGTAAGTCGGTGATTCGTAGGTTACAATGGTGTAGATAAAAATGACGACCATGAGAACGGGAGTGATAAACGACCAGCAGACTCGCCAGTAGAGTCCGGGTCGTGTTCCGAGCATGAATTCCACGTCGTTGAGAAAATTATGAAGTCCGTATATCCAAAATACGGCCGTTATCTCGAGAACGCCAATTATGAGAGCCATGAAAGTTCCACCGTAATAATCGATCAATGTGACGAACCATTGACCTCCCTTCGACAAATCAAATTATCCGAATAATCAATTTATTCGATTTCTTTCTAATTAATCGGCTGAACAACGGAAAAAAAATATACGAATAAATAAATTCTTCGAAATCAAATTAAGAAAATAGAAAACAAAAATTAATGAATAAATTGAACAATCAAAGAATCAAAAGATTGAATGATTATAAAAATTAATAATAATATTGATCATAATAACTAATTATGATTAATAAATAATTAAACTATCATTCGAATTTATTAACTTACTAGTCATTATTAGTTATAATTTTTTTATTTTTAAAAAGGTTGAAAAAAAAAATACCGGAGTAACGTAAATTAGACCGAATATGCATCCGACTGTGGATACACCAGCGACCATCTTCCAATGTTTTATGTTTGGAAAATGATCGACGAGACCACCGATGACACCCGAGCATAGAGCCATTGCACTCCCGATCCCGAGAACGAACATCATGAAGAAGAACATGACGGCGAAGAGCTGCGGCACTATGGTGAACCTTGACAGTGCATCGGGATAGGAAATGAAGGCGAGCCCGGTACCCCCACGGACCACGCTCGAGACATCATCGGTTCCCATCTCGTGGGCCAGATTCCCGAGGATTCCGAATATCGTACAGCCCGCCATTAAACTCGTAAAAGTGTCCAATGTTGTCACAATCATTACATCCCTGTACGTAGGATTTTTTTTGCGAATTAAGAAACTGTTGAGCTTAATTCAATGAATGATTAATTGATTATTGATAAATTAATACTTTATTATTACTCAATTGCTGTTGAAACTGAATTACAGTTCCCCACCAATGCACGATAAATTAATTTGATTGAATCGACATGTGGGAGTAATGTCAAATAAATAATAGTAATGATAATGATAATAATAAAAATAAATAAAAAATAATCTTGAATATTATTTGGTTAATGTTGTAAAGAAAAATTTACCTATTGACTCGGTGCCTGAAATTGCTGTGAGAAGAGTAAGTGAGGATCGGCCCGAAGCAAACGGAAAGAGAGAAGAAACACTGCGTAATGGCGGAGTACCAGACGGTCGGTTGCCAAAGTTTGTCCCATTGTGGTGTCACGAAAAAAAGTATTCCATTGATCGCTCCGTCGAGAGTGACAGCACGCACGAGCAGAGCTATCATAATAACGTATGGAAATATTGCGAGAAAGTACGCGGCCTTTCCGGTGCTCTTAACGCCTCGACAAAGAATTCCAAACAATACGATCCAGCTGAACATCAGACACAGAAACAACTTCCACGATGGCATTCCCAAACCATCCTCGATCGTGTTAGCTTCGTTCAAGACAATTTTTCTAATTAATTTGATTGATTATCGATATCTTGATTAAGAGAAAAATTTGCGAACTCTTGTTGTAATCGAAAATTCGTGAACTAACCTGAAATACAATTCGGCTGAACTGCTTAGAGTAACATTTCCCAATGTTGACTGATCCACCGTCGTCTGGGCGTCGATGCAATTTATCCATTCGTCCCGGCACGTGGACCAGGGAAGCTCGCTTGAGAAACTTGATATCAAGTAGTAGACGGTCAGTGCCATCAGTGAGCAATAGTACGTCACCACGTAAAACGCTATTAGCAATTGACCGTAACCCAAACCTGTAATTTTCATTATTGTCAACAATTTACGATGATTGGACGGAGATTGAAGACCTCGACATTTTTTCCCGCGTTTTAATTATCAGGAGATCGTAATTTACTTTAGAATTTGTTCTTTAATCCACATAAAATACCTCGGGATTTTCATTTCACATTGTAATTATTGAGAGATTATAAAATTGCTCTATATGTACGGAATTTAGTCTCTGGTCCAAATTCAACACCTCTGAATTTTTATTTTCCATGATAATTATTGGGAAAGTGTGATTTTACTCTGCATTCGCAGAATTCGGTTTTTGATATAAATTTAATGCTTGAACATTTTTTCTGTACATCGTAATAATCAGAACATCATAATTTTGCTGTTTATCCGCAAGATTCGATATTCAACCCATAATTCACGATATTTTCCGCTCTCAAGAATCGATTACAAGTTTGATAAAAAAAATCTCGTCTCGTGAGAAATATTGCAATAAATATTTCGTTGCTCTGAAAATATGTGTATACCTTTTATAGCTGGACACATTGCCCAAGTCTTGCCGCAGGATCTGCTCGTGAACTGTCCGAGAGTGCCTTCGAGGTAGTAGAAGGGCTTGCCGACGACGAATAAAACGATTATATAGGGAATGAGAAACGCGCCACCGCCGTTTTTATAAGCGGTGTAGGGAAATCGCCAAACGTTTCCCAGACCCACCGAAGTTGATATGCAAGCCATTAGAAACTCGAGTCCGCCACCCCATTCCTCTCTCTCAAACGACGACTGCGAATAATTCATTTTTATTGGTAAAACTCGCGAGGAAAATATTTCCCATTCGCTCGTTTTGTGGATAACGATATAATCACCGAATCCGTGACGTTCGTCGTATCGATTGACGTTGATACGGCACTGAGATCGTCAACGTCCTTGTGCTTCTGGACTTCTGAATCTTCGATGTATGCATCGTTCGACCGACCTCGAATCCTCTGAGAAATTTAAGGACAAATAGTGAGCAATTTCGATGGCTATCAAGCAGGGCTGGCAGAATAAGCAGGTAGGGTGAGTGGTACGCGCTGGAAAGAACCCTCAAGATAATTAATAATCACCGGGTAACCCCCCACTCCCTCTCTCGCATGCGCCACTGCACTACCGACTCGAACTCAATACGTTTTGGGCGGCTCCGCTATTAGAAACCCCGATCGGTGCCGAATTGTGATAATAAAATGACTTTTATTGTGATTTGCGAACTTAGATCATTCTAAATCGTTCTGTGTAAAGTTTAACGGAAGATATGAATGAGTAGTAGTAGTAGTAGTAGTATATTTATTGACAATATCTGACAGATTTCCTCTTTGCAAATATTTAAAATGACATTGCATGGGCGGTACAATCAGCTATCGACCGAGGTCAGCCTGTACATGAATTATTGTGGTTGTAAAATAGCGACAACTAGCATTGGCCTAGCGGCTATAACTGCACACAGAACTATACATCAGATGGAAGAAAATGTTCCGGAACAAAATCTGTATTTTGCGAAAAAGGATCCATCAAATGCGAAATAAGAATTATGTAAATTTTCCATCGAATTCTCGAAGAAAACGAATTATCAAAGCCGAAGGATTTTCCGATCGTGACAGCAGTTTGGCCCCTAATTGCACAAATATTATATAATCGTCGATGGTTCGTCGTCCACATCTCGTAGGATTGCCCGCTAACTATTCAATAAGCAGGTAAATAAAAGTAAAAAATGTATTTATTCATCGATGAGTTAATTGGTTAATAAGTAAGTAAATAAATCAATCAATAAATAAATATAAACATTCGGTAGGATTGAAATTTTCCAAAAACAGTCTGCAGAATTTTCAGACAGTTTTGAAATTACGAGTGTCGAAGTAATTGTCGAAGCTTCTTCATGATCCAAACAGTTGTAACATTGATACGATATCGCTATCCAGGCTTCAGTTAATCCTTAATATTATTTCGTATTCGCACAACGATTCGGCAATATAACAACAAACGAAGGACTCACGACATTTCCGTTCTCCAAACTAGTCATGGTGTATCGTCCGTCAAACACTGTCTTTAACGTTGTCACGAATGTTCGACGTGGTCCCACTTCCTTCGATGCCAATGCTCGAGACAAAAGCGCTTATCAAACAAACGCATTATCGCGACGAAGTGACTGTTGCCAGAAAGCGTATGAGAGTGAAATGAGAAAGAAAAAAAAAGTGAGTTAAGCTTGCGATTGTCGCGGTTGTAAAGCGTCGACGGATTAAACGGCAATTGAGGTAAACCCACGTGGCTTCTTCTTGTATCTCGATACAAAGGTATTCGACGAAAGATTAATGTTTTCCTCACATCATAAAATTCTTCATTTTTCAAAAATTTGGTTTATCAATTTTTTAATATAAGAATTGTTCGATTACGACTGCGATAGTTAAGAATGTTACGAGAATCGCGGTCATTAAGAAGACTAATCTGTCATCTCTACAATCGATTCGAACGATAAAAATATTTTATTTCCAACCTTTTTCTTTTTCCAACCAGGTGTTTAAACAATAATATAAGGTGGGCTGAAATATTAAATAAAAGCGGAAAGTTTTCACAACATCTGTCGTGCATGAACTCAAAACGATTTTCAATTGAATTATAATATCACGAAGATATAATAAGGGAGAATATAATTTCTCTGTAACGAGAATATAATTCATAGTGAGAACTATAATAATACGAGAAACTTATTTACAATATAAAATTATTACGAATTCTTTACCAAAGTTCTGAAAAGCAAAAAAAAAATTCATTGGAAAATGACACTTTAATAAATATCTATATAAATAAATTAACAAACATTTTTTTTTTAAAGTGATAACAGATATTTATTTAATAAATAAATATGGTGAATTCAACAATCTGTTTTCGTCGAGAACGTGAAGATTACCTATATCGATACATTACAATAACTAATTAAAGTTCTGAATAATTAAGCTTAGAACGATCAATGGTCTTCGAAATATTGAATAATAATTCGAGCTAATTCTTGATAACAAATATACATTATATCGACACAGAACTCTTATCCGGTGAGTCGATTACGAAATTCGAGCCACGCGCCACGTGCCGCGCGTCATTCGCGTCTACTTGTTAACGATTGGAGATCCGGCTACATTCTTATCGATAATATATTGTACCAGCTGCCGTTAAAAATGACAACTGCATTATCGTTTCAACCAAATGTTATATAACAATTATTCTGCATTTATAGTTCCTGCATTGATGATTGTAACATAAATATCGCTGAACATTTTAATGAGGATTCGTGAAGCAGTCAATAATCGACGTTTGACGATAAGCAACGAAGTTTATATGACATTTTTCAAATGACATAAAATACAATAACTGCCATACATTTCTGAATAGTTTGTTTCTATTATAATATTAATTTTAATTTCTGAATATATTATTTTAAAACTGCACGTCCAGAATAATATATTTGCTCTTATGTATGTAATCAACAAACGCACGATCAGGTCATCCACTCATGCTGTCAATGTATCTGGCATAGAAACAATTTAACCAATCCCAAAACACACGAAAAAATAATCGTTTTAAATTCACCCAAAGATAGAATAAAATTATATTTAATCGAGCATACATTTTTTTGGCAGTCAATATTTACAGATAATTTTCTCTGCTTGAAGCATATAGTATTTACAATAATTACAGTATTAAATATTTACAAGATAATAAGCACGACATAAAATAACGATTTCCATTATTTTCTTCACTTTACATTCGTAACTCAATGAGCTGTCTCCACAGTATAAAAATCGTAGATCACGTGTTCGAAAACCATCCTTGTTTCGCATATACGGTAAAGAGATCCTTCATTCGCGCGAGAAATTCTTCAGATCCCAAACCCGACATAACGCTTTTCACGTTTTTCGATTCCGGATCATTGGCGTCGACGTTCGTCGTCGTTATTTTGAGCATGAAAATCGTATGACTGAATTCATATAATGCATCTTTGGACAATCTTTCGTCGAATTTTTGTCTCGCGTAAGGAGTAGCATCGCAACCCATCATCTCGAGTCTCGAGACAAGAGTCTCGTAATAAAGATCAATGAGTTCCGGAATATGGTTTTCGCTGACTTCGTGATCGACGACAGTTCCAAGCAGAAAACTCAATTCTCTGAGAGGACTGAAGAACAAATAATTTTGAAAATCGATGAATTTAATATCGTCGAGCTGTTGGGTTTCTTCGTTGCGGTGAAACAAAATGTTGTTGATCCAGAAATCAGCGTGAATTATCGTGGACCAAGGCTCCTCGGGCACGGATAACCAATTATTGCCTTCGGCTTGACCAGCTTCCAGGGCCTTCATGCAGACGTCGTAATATTTTCCCAAAAACGGATGCTCCTTGATGGTTCTAATTTCAAAAATTTTAATATATTTTCTTAATTTTGATTATGAGGAAAATATTCGTTAGGACTGACAATAAGTCTTACTTTTTTAGTTTATGGAATATCTTTGAAATGCATAATAAATCATGTGTAGTCCCTTATTAATCTTTTTGTAACTAACAAGTCGAAAAAAAAATGAAAATATTACAAACATCAAGTAAACAACTAAGTATTTTATGGAATGTTAAAATATTCATGTAACATTGATATTGTTATAGTATTTTTGTATTAATATTATAAGATAGACATAGATATGTACTTGATACTCAATAAATTAATAGACAAAATATAGAAAAATAAATATAGAATCATAGAAATTGTTTGCTAACATTTTTTTCACTGTGTATGAAAGTCAAAAATATTTTTGAAAAAATAAGCCAATTTCTATAATGTGCAAGCAATTATCTCAGGTTGATTTATCACTTATCGTTCAATCTTGAATTCATTATCATATAAAAATATTAACTCTGTCACTAAACTGACCTGTACATGACTTTCATCTGAACTTCCCATTCACCGGGTTCGCCCATTTTCAGACACTCCGACCGAACTTTGAGAACTTCGAAAAAATCGGGTTTTTTCGATTTAATGGCCATGCCGAGAGCGTGAAACCTCGCGATTGACTTAACCGTCAGTCTCGAATGCTCGATGTCAAGCCCTTTGTAACGATTGCCGGAATAATAGTCACGCGATTTGAGATTCTCCATCAGAATGACCGCATTGTCATCGAAAACGTCGCCGAAATCCAGATTCAATCGGGATCCATAAAATTTCGGACCCACGTGAAAGACTTCGGTCTCATCGATGCCGCGATCGCGTTCGAAATTCGCGTAAGTCGGCAAAATTGTGTCGTACATGAAAATCTCTTTTTTGAAGGAAAAAGGGCTGTCGAAGAAATCGCGTTGCTGCTGCGTCAAAGGTGGAACCTTCGCGATCATACGAAGTTTTTCCTTCGACGATTCATCGCCTCCTCGCCGAATCACCGCGTCGAGCTTGAGTATCAGACTGCCGTAATTTTCACCTGGTGGCAGAAAATCCGTGGCTTTGTACTCGATCACTTCAACATCGTCGCCCAATCTCGTTCTCAGCAAAGCTTGTAAATCCGTAATTATGTGCTCATCGTTCACACCAATTATTTTCTCATTGTGTTCGACCATCTTTGACTTCCTAATTTTTGCACAAATTTATTTTTACCAAACTTGCGTTCTCTTGAAGTACGATTTTTTCTTCTTACGTTTATTTAGTTCAATATTTTTTAATTTTATCGAAAAAAATGGAATGTATTGAAACTCAATTTAATTGAAGCAATGAAATTTTATTTGATCTATTTTAGTTAATTTATTTATCTCATCAATTTTATAAATGATACATTTGTTGATTTTAATTTTCGCTATCGTTATAGGTGATCGAGACGATTTCGCAATTACGGAAATAAGATATTGTAAAATGGCGATCGAACGAGCTGTTGCACAATGTCGGACCGTCCAGCGTTAAATCACGATCCCGACTGCGCTCTCAACTCGTGGCGTTGCGGAATATTGCAAAACGAAGACAGTGCGAACGTAAATCCGTGCGTGCAGCCTTGGCTTGGCGGTGAACGGTGGATTCATTGGTCCAAGCTGATTTAACGATGCACCGGTACCCGATAAGAGCCCGTGCCGTTGGACGCTTGCTCGCTCGAACGCGAGAAATATTATTCGCGACACGCGTCGTTGTAGTTTTCAACGTAATAAAGAAAAAAAACACTCAACGGACCGGTTGAGCTGCTGCAGTTGTGCTGCATCACGGTGACAAGATACGTCTGTAAACGATAGTGACAATCGCCGAACGCAAACGAGCAATGAGCGTAACTGTCGTGCCCTCGTACTTCTCAATTACAACGTGGAGCGACAAACGCCGCACTCGATAAATCCTAGTGCCAACAATTTCGAAGCCCATTGCATTCTTTATTCCCCTTTTTTCCTAATACTATTCGTGTCGTTGGACAAATATAATTTGTCGCACCATTTCCGGGACAATCATTGTTTGGAATAATTTTGGAGACTGTCGGAAAAAACCTAAATAATGAAACGTTCTTATTTTTCGTGGGGATTTATTTATTTCGCCATGGTCACAAATAGTACATTATGACACTAGTACGAAAAAATGTTTTTTGACGAGTGTGAGTTTGCAGCACGAGCCGAAGGCTAGTATTGCAATCACACGAGCCAAGTAAACGTTTGTCGCACGAGTGTCGTCTACATTTTTATGTCACAAGGTTTGTAAACGCGGTTTGACGCGAACAAAGTGAGCGTAAAACCGCATTTTTACGCACAGCGTGTCATAAATATTATTTTTCATCTCACACATAAAAATCGACTAATGGGTATGATCTACAATCCAAACGTGATCGCGCAGCCGATGTTATTTTCTAAGAATAGCCGTCGCTCAAGAAAAGTATACAAATCACCGCGTGATTACGTACGAAAAACAATTAGTCGTCGTTCTTTAACTACAAGCACTTATCTCTGACCGCTTTTTTCTTTCCCGCAAAAACAGGAAATAGAACATTTTTCCACTTTTCAAGGGCGAAAGGTCGGCTTAACATCACCCGGACCCAATGTATTCATATGCATGTTTATGTGCATATTAATCACTTGATTTATTGATTAACGAAGCGATGAATCGAAAGAATCAAAATCCGAGCTACAACCATTTTTTTCATGCATGATTTGCTTGTTAAAAAATGGAATATCACCGAAACCACACACCGATTGCGCGTCCCCTTCTCGTCATATTATTAATATTATTATTCGTATAATCATTATCATTATTGTTGAATTAATTTCGCCAAAGAAAAAATTAACGTAATTCCTCGCTGATGTAACGCTCGCGGTAACATCATTAAGACGCGAGATAAACGGATTAACGCGATGATAACCTCAATCCATATATCAATTTTTGTCGCACTGTGCAACACTCATGAAACTTTAGCTCAACGATTAATGACACATTGAGTTGGCCGAAACGTTGGATATAGAGACGAGTTACGAGTCAATTTGCAAAAAGTCGGCCGTGAACCGTCAGTGACTTTATCAGTGACCAATATAATGGGGGAGGAAATTTCTACGTGCAATCCACGATTGTGGCTGATAGTTGAGGCCGTTGCTGGGTGTAATAACGGATATCTAGGGCTGATAAAGATTTTTTTCGTGCATTATTATTGCCAGAAGTTGATGCCAGGAGTTTGGATGGTATCAATTCGTTCCAATAAATCGGTCGTTTGCGATATTTTAACGTCGGTCGTGATACCGCCGCGACTCGTTGAATCGGTGCGACAACGTTTTTCCTTCTTCGTTGGTAAAATCGTGACAGCAACCACGTCAGAAGCTCGAAAGGCGTAAGAATGCTCACACCGAGACAGAGACTGCACAAACCGCCGTATTTGCCTTGACGGAAGGAGGATTTAAATATTATCGACAATTATTTACCGAGATTAATAATTATATTAAATTTGAATATTAACTTTGAAAAAAGCTCGCGTTTGTTCTTTGCGGTAGTAAACGTTTTCGTAAAAGTACATATTTTTTTCTTGAATTTCGTTATTTTTAACAGTTTCTTCGACTTTATCGGAAGTGTATGCACTTGGGAGACGTTGCACACCTTAATGACTATTCGAAACCATACATTGAGGGATTTAAATCATGGATTTATATTTAATGTCGTAGAAAAGAAAAATTCTCTATTTCAAATGTTCGTATGATAATAATTATTATTATTATCATTTTTTTATGATAGTGCGAATGTGCGAAAAATGTTACACTTACTCAATAAGTCGTACCAATCGTACACAGCGTCTCGTTTCAAACGCATCGTTCCGATACCCGAATAGCTTATTCGCAACACCATATTGTCCGGCCCCATGGTTTCATTCATGCAACTGTGAATATCGACAATATTGAGAAAATTATTCGAAATAACTTACGACAAGGTGATTGATAACAGTACGATTAAACGAACACGAGATTATTAAATCGTTCAAAAAAAGAATATAAATCATTTTCTCAAACGATTCATAATCTTTTCGTTTTCTATAGACGTCTTAAATTCGCAACGTCACGTTGGTTGATAGATATACGAACTCGGTTACGGGCATATGCTGAGGATGAATCAAAGACCGTGTCGTGAAAACCGTGAAATGCGTGTTTTCGCACGATGGATAGCAATCGCAGCGCAAATGATCTTCGACGCTACGAGGTTTGATGTTCGAAGGATCAGCAAAATCATTTTTGATTGGGTCCAAGCTCCACCATTTGTCTATTTACATTATTTTTATGTTAAAGGCAGAGAAAAAACATGGATGTTTTCGAGATATGTACAGCAGACCCTCGATTTCAGAAACAAGTAGCGCGGTAGGGCAACGCTGCGGCCAATGCCTTCGCTAGGAAGACGTGGGCGTGGCTTGACCATCACGATCTCGACCAATCGTGGGAACGTGACGCACGATTTCGTCACTGATTCTAATATCGAGGTCGCACTGTAATTGTCAAATTCATATTCGAGGATGCTATCGGATATACACGATCACTACTCACATCTGTACTGTTCCAAACACCGCGAATCATTGATGGTGCACCTTCTCACACCTCCTTTTCGTAAACGAATAATCACAATCAATCGATTGAATTTTTGATTGAAGGGAAAAAAATCAACGTGAAATTATACTCACTCAGAACTTCCGGAACCGGATAAAAGAATGGAACGCAACGACAGTATTTTTCGATATCGTGAACGCGACATAACATAATGCATTGACTGTACGAATATGATCCTCCGTAAGATTCCGTGCGTTCCGTGTTGAACAAACATTTACGTTGCTCTTTGCTGTATTTCATAATTTCCTGTAACGAAATAAAATCTTGGTTTTTAATCGAAGCAGCAGTACGAAGAACTATTGTACCATGATGAAGCGATATTTTCCGACAACCGTGATGACAGGGCCAAAGTTCGCAATCGCTACGATGAAAGAAGAAAAATTCCAATGTTCAAGAATGTGCATTAATCTAATGAGAATTTTTAATATTTTTTAAATTCGATAACTGTTATGAATTTACCATGTAATAATTAAGATTTTCACATGTCTGCAATAATGATAAATAATTTCGGTGAATGATGATTCAATTATTTAGATTCTTACTGCAATACACTCTCATATCAAGGATAATTAAAATTCGTGATCATTGAATGACGTAATTATATTGAACAAATTTTCATCGAATAAAGTGTAATGACAGAGAAATGAAACAATCTCAGACCGAATTACCGGCGATGAATAAAACAAAGCGGCATCTATTGTGACAAGAATCTCGTTACTCGGACTCAGAAGAATTTCTCGCAAACCACCGCTTGGACCATCCGGGTAATCCGAAGCTGAGTAGAGCAGCACTTTGAATCCCTGTGCCGGCAAAAGGGTGTAGTAATAGTCTTCCAAATGAGGATTAAGAGTCACGAACAGCCCGAAATCCGCACCTGTGATGTGGAAACGTTCGACGGGAATCTTGAAACTCGCATCTTCGATTCTGTCGCAAATTACATTGGGATTCAATCATCGCGATTAGAAATGGTATTTTAATTTCGTTACGATTCAAAATGAATAGCAATCATTGCGACTTTGAAACTTGAATGACAATGAGAAAAAAACAACAACGATAGTGATGATAATAATTATATAAAAGAAAACCCACTGTATTAAGGGCAAACATCCGAATTGACAGGAGACAGGCGAACGAGCGACATTTTTTACGTCGGCCATGACAGCAGCGCTCGCGTTCGATATATATTCATTAAAAAATTGGTCAGCGTATTCTCAACATGTATACTTTCGAATAAATTAAACCCGAATGAAATCGACCGAATAGTTATTGGATAACAATTCTTAAAATTCACCATTTTTTTCCGCTGTCTACTCTGATGTTCCTTCATTATTCTAATCAAGCAAAAATGTAAAAAAAAAACACGAAATGAAAAAAAAAGAATGTACCTGACAAAACCGTCGGTCCATCGAACGTAATTGAAAGTACAGCAATAACCGTCGGGAGTCCATCTGGGAATGAATAATTCCTCGCAACGCCGATATTTTCCTTGCCACTGACAGCTCACCAAAAACGATTGACACGAGGGCGCGAGAGTTTCCATAATTCCCGAAATATTGTAGCCCTGATCGTACGCTCGATCGAGAATCTCGTGGAGAAGCATCAAATTTCCCGGATTTATTTCCTTGTGCTCGAATTGATACAACGTTCCCATGTATCTCAATAAATATCTCACCTTTTCGAGAGTCAGATTTGGTATAGATCGGACTTTTTCTTTCGACCATCTGCAATTAATTTCAGTAATTGGTAAATTTAGAAAAATCGGTAATGCATAATTTCATCGAATTTCTTCTTTTCACTGGATTAGATTTTTTGTAATCGGTAACTATTATATTAAATGCCCTAAAGTTGGTATAATTGAGTTCGATAAAATTAATTCAGTATGCTATCATTATTTTTATTTAGTATACTATTTTTTTTTATTTACAATGTCTGTGAACAAAAATAATGTTACTGAGAAGATTTTCAATACTTGCAATATACTATATACGATATATGATCTTTCACTGCAATAAATATTGTAATGAGATAAACCTGAGATAAACAATCCAACGAATCAGGATTAATATTTAGCAATACATTATTATTTTAATAGAACGATAGATAATAAATTAAGGAATCACAGTGTTTCTGCGAAGTTCATGGCTTCGGCCCGGCTTATGACGTTGATATTGCAGATCGCTACTCCGGGAAATTCAATATCTTTTACTGGATACATTGAATCCTCCAGATAAGTTTGCGTCGGCTGTCTTCTGTACTCAGCCGTTTCCATGGCTATCAATCCCGCCATTGTCACCAGAGCGATAAAATGCATTATCACGGACATTTTCCTATAAAAAAAGAAAAGTAATTTTTTGTTTCAGCCAGAATAATGAAAAAAAATAATAATAGAATGTACAATTAACCGCTAACGGCTCACCTCTGACGATAATATTCGAGATAATATTGAAAATTTTTCTTTTCCGATTGAAAACCAGTCATCTCAGTCCGTAGCCGATTCGGCGGATAGATTTGCAGCTTCTCGGCGACAATATGTAACTTTGGTTTGACCAAATCACGACGTTTTTGTGCATTTTCAGTCGCTATAAAGTCCCGCGTAAATATCGCCTTAACCATTTTTTTAATCGGCTCTCACCCGGGTGGTTTTGGTGTTAACTGCGGAGCTTCGAGCTTGCGAGGACGCAAACGGGCATGGAAAATGTTGCGTGCACGAAATTTGGGGCACTGACAATGTTTGTAAGAAGCCACACTCCGTAGGTAAACATTGGATGCATCCATCATTTTACAATCGAATATTGTCACGATAGTAAATGACGAAACAAACTTTTTTCTCTTTTACTTATGTCAGAGTAAAACTGTGCAGTTTTCGTGTCCTTTGAATCTTTGAACTTTGCCAGGTTTCAATCCTCATTCGGTCCTTTAAGGATCTTTGAATAGTATTTTGTTTTTGTGTTAGACTTAAATTTAAGTCTAATTTAAGACCGTAAAAATTGTGTAGCATAAAATATTTTGATTGAGTTTGTAAAAATTCGTGCAAAATATTGCCTCCTGTATATTTTGTTCTGTATAAAATATTGAATTCAAGATATGTGGAAAAGGAATAAAAAGATTACTTGGAAAAAATTCTGAATAGCTTTTTGAAAGTCGACGATTTAAGTTAATTAAAAATGTTGTCAAATCGATGATGCGTCGATCTAATAACATTTTATTCAAACCTTTCCTCTTCTTATCAGTGTAGAATGTAGATGTCCAATTGTTGAATATGGATACATAATCAGGAAGGGAAGACAATAGCAAAAGGGGGGAGTAGGGACACAAAAAATTTTCAAGAATATATTTTTTTTCTAACTTTCATCAAGTTTATTAAAACATAATCGTGCGGCATAGATTTCAATTATTACATTCCAATAATCCCGCAATTAAACGACGATAATGTACGTAATTCCACTCCAAACGTGATCGCGCAGCCACCGTTATTTTCGAAGAATGGCTGTTTCTTGACGAAAGTACGCAATGTGCCGCGTGATTACGTACAAAAAACAATTACTCGTCGTTCGCCGACTCAACTCACCAATCTCTGACATTTATTTTTATTTTCCGCAAAATAAATCATTTATCGCGTTTCGATGGCGGAAATTCCGTTTTACATTGCCACGACGGAATATATTTCTATGCACATTAATTACTCGATTTATCGATGAGCGAAGCAATCAATCGAAAGAATCAAACTCCAAGCTGCGACGATTTTTTTTTTTTTTTTTACACTAGCGAGATTTTATTCGTGTCTCGAAATATTTGCCACTAAAATAATTTCATGTTTTTAATGAAATTTGAGCAAACGAATCGGATTATCGCGTTGGCCAACGGCTTGACAATACCGGACCGTCATCGTACGACATAAAATCTTTGCGGCTAAGTCGTGTGTTACGGTAATCTTTAGTTAAAAATAAGATTACATTTTTTATTTCTTTTTCTTTTTTTTTTCAAATCATTCGTTAGTTCTTATGTACAAATAGCCCGATAAGCGTCAGGCAAATTTATTTCCACACATACAATATAATATTTGCTAATACAGCACTGTAAATTGTAAAACACATAGGCCGAGTGATAAAAGTCGTATATATAGCTCGCGTCGATTGCGACGTCGTGAATTCGCATCGTAAAATTATTATGATTTTTTTTTTCATCTTCGGTCGGCTGATTGGACGCAAATCAAACACGAGATGCTTTTGGTTTTACTGCTTTGAATCGTTGTTACAATGCGTATGTAGTTCATTATTTTCATTCCATTATTTGTACAATTTTTGTTTCATTGTCTACGAAAGAAGGAAAAAAAATTAAATTTTCCCTAGTAAAAATATTTGTAATCCGTTTCGAGATGAAGATTTCGTAAAATTTCAATATGGACTAGATTAGCTAAACTAGCCTAGTTTCGATCAACTACTTATCGTTAGTGCCTTGATCTTACGTTTAAGTTTGTTCCGGCTTACACGACCGCCGGAGTTTAAGGGAGGGGGGTGATGTTAATTCGATGTAAAAAAGCATATTTTCGATCATTTTTTTTGACGACACAGTTAATATATATTTTTTTCCATAATAAGTACTCGATAAAGTAACATTTGACGAATATTCTATAAAACTTTCATTAACTTTTATGAATAAATGAGCCATTGACAGTGAATCTCCGTGGACGTCTAAAAAAAAAAGTTTTATTGCGGTGACCCTCATAATTCATCATTGGATTATCTGAGATCAAACAACCAAAATGATTTTATTAGGCGATAAGTTTTTGCAGCCAACAACGTAGAGTATTTTTTTAAAATCCATTTTTAATTTTTTTACAGCACTTAGAAGTCAAAATACTGATTTTTCATCAAGAGAATTGAAAACGTTGCTATTTTGAATTACGTTAAAATTAAAAAGAAAAAAAAACTAGACGTTGTTACCTGCAGTAATTTATCACCTAATAAAATCATTTTGGTTTTTTGATCTCAGATAATCCAGTGATGAGTTATGAGGGCCACCGCAATAAAACTTTTTTTTTGAGACATCCGCGCAGATTCACCGTCAATGGCCGATTTCTTCATGAAAGTTAATGAAAATTTCATAGAATATTCTTCAAATGTTACTTTCTTCAGTAGTCATTATAGAAATAAATATAAAACAACTGTGTCGTCAAAAAAAATTATCGAAACAATGCTTTTTTAATATCGAATTAACCTTACCCCCCTTAAGACGATGGACTACAAACGCTCTCTACAAGCGCTGTCACTCAGGATAGCGTTGTCACCTTCCCACCGGGCAATGTAGTCCATTGCCTTAAGGCGATGTGCCACACGTCCGTCCGTCTCTCTCGTATTGCCAAAGTTGTGACCAAGAATCCTTTCAAAATGTTATTCTCCGACGCCCCTGAATTCTCGAACGAGAAAAAAAACAAACCGTTGACTGCAGAATTCTGAGACGCAGTCAAACGTTCTCCCCTCACGTCCGAGATATCAATCGTCTCCGAGAACAATGCTTCACAGTTTTCGCGAACGATCGAGCAGCAGCGCATCGTCTTAAAATTACATAGCCTCACAGCTGTAGAAGACGATACATCTAACGAGTTACTTCGGAAGAAATAATTTATTCCCAATTATTCAAGTTCACGATCGTTTTCGCGATTGAGCGTTCTCGTAAGTCGTGAAAATACATTGAATTCGACCCACGAATGTTATTGCATTTCGTTTGCACTTATTTTTTTTTTTTTATCGATCGTGCATCAGTGCCCTACGAACGTTAGATCGCGTGTATAATCAAAATGTAGATTCATATCAAAGAGATTTTTTTGTTGTTCTTCAACACTTTTTTTTTTTCAATTGTATAGACACAGAATGGCTTAGTCGCATTTTTATTGTTTTTTTTTTAATTCGCAGTACGCATCTGCTTGATATGATTTTTCTAAGAACGCGGGGTGTCGATTAGTTTGCTATTGAACGCAATTGTGTTTGTACCGTGAGAAAGCCACCTCTGATTTCGTGATCTTCACCCACTCTTCTATTGTCTTTGCTCGGCGAATGTGAAATTGAAAGACGATGATAAATTTTATTTTTTTTTCTTGATATTATTTTTTTTAAACGAATTCTTTTTACGTTCAGAAGACGAAAGCGATCCCACGAGCGTGGAATCGTGAGGAACACCAATGAGTGACGATCGGTTAGACGTGGAATAATAATCGCTTCGACATTTGGTAAGTGGTAACAATATTTTTCAGATAAGAACGAACGAGTGAGAATAATTGTGCGTTGAACGTGCGATCGATGGCTCACCCTCGCCTCGATTCTTATCGTGTTTGCATTCGTTTTCGTTTGTTCTTTATTTTCGATGTACTCGCGTGCAGGACGTGCGATCGATATGACTTTGGGTATCGCGAAGGCGTAAAAAAATCTTTTTCCACCTTTCTCTATTTTTCTATTTCTCTCATTCACTCTTTTTATCTCTCTCTTAAAAATTTCTGCGTTCGAAACAAATGGTTCGAAGAAAAAAACTAATCACACATCGAGTCAGATATCTATAAACGAATTCGTGAGCGAATTCACTTTAGGCCGCGTCGTAGGATCGATCAAGCGAGCGTCTACTACTTTTAAAAAAAAATGCGTGAGCGCTCAACACACAAAATAACACCGAAAAAAAAAAAAATAATAATATACAATTGTTTTCTTAACTTACTAAATTGATAAAAATAAAAAATAAAAATCAACGTAACGTGCTCGTTTCCGATTCGATCTACGATGAAACGCACGAATTTTTTTCGCCGTGATAAAAATTTTCGGTTCTTAAAAATTAATTAAGAAAACGAACTATGGCGCCGTTTTGTGAAGTTTCTCGGCGTCAAGTACTGTAACGTTCATAAAAGTGATGGAAATCTTCCCTCAATTCGTTAGTTTTTTCATATATATATTTTTTTTCCAGGAATAAGATTACTTACGGTAATCAAGATCGATCTAATTTCACGCGTTTCTAATTTCACGTCGTGTAAGCAACGCTTAGGAACTTGCTCGACTTCATTCAAAATCCGAATAAAGCGAAATATGAATTGATTCAATTCAAATCGAGACCTTAATCTTGAAAAATTTATCTGTAATAATAATTTTTCCCGAAACGCAGGTTGAAGTCGAATTTTTCATTTTTCCTTTGGCACTCGAAATATTCCGAATTCCTCGAGGGAAGCCCGTTCGTTCCCCGGAGTCAATAACGAAGATAAACAAAAGGAAAATCTCCAATAATCCATGATTCCGTCTTCCCCCTCTTCGCCAATGATTCAAAATTTCCAGAAGGTAACGATCACTTCTATAAAATAAGTTAAAAAAATAACCCGATCGAGATCTCAACTCGACGATGTCAAATTCTCAAACCCCATCGATCCAACAATCGTTTTAAAAACCTCAAAAAATCACAAATCTATCAAACAATCAGCCAATATTCATCGTAGCAGGCCAATGTATCGACATTGTTAAGAAAAAAAAAGAAAAAAAAAAAGAAAAACCGTTCTACCAACGAACTAGCACATAGTTTCGGAAGCAGGAGCTGGTACATTCTTGTCACTCGTTTCCTGTACTTCGTCGGAATCACGAGTGGCCAAAGGTCTCGACAAAGTCTGTTCGATCTCCCTCGTAACGCTGATCGTCGGTCCTGGCCTTCTCGACTCGTCGGCTCGATCGATAGCCGAAGCTCTTCTCAAATGTCGATGCTCGTTGGAAATAAAAAAAGGTCCAGACCCAGCCACAGCGGCGAGGGCAGCAACGTCCTCGTTGCCGGAACTCGAATCATCCCCGTTCAAATATCGTCGCTGAATCAAATCCTCCATTTGTTGATAATCATATTTTTCAGCATCTCGAAGATGTTCGTTCTCCATGTGCCAAGCCATTTCCGGATCGGACAATTCACCGACGTTACGTCCACGTCCGGGTGGCGGTGACGACGGTGGAGTTCGAGGAGGGCTCAAAAGACCGCAATAACTCTCGAGTTCGTCGGTTATGCTCGTGTATTCGGCTCTCATGGCCAAAAGTGAAGCTCTTTGATTGGACGTAGCACCTCCGGCGATGGTGGCCACCCGTGGTTGTGCCCATTTTACACCTCGTTGGGTTCCCGGTGGTGCCACGAACGCCACGTCGTCGGATTCCGATCTTGTTCGACTGTTTTGTCGTGTCGTTCGTTCACCGGAATTCTGTCGCATCTCCGACAACGGCACGTCGCTTATCGCGTCTCTATCCAACGTCGAGGGTTTCACCCTCGTCGTATCCGGCGCATCCTCGACGTCTTTGCTCTCCACGCTGTCACGATTTATCATTTTTTTATCATCCTCACACGTTGTCGTCACAATTTCGCAACTCGACGACGATTCGTTTCTGCTCAAATTTTCTCTCGACGTTTCCGATTGTTTCAGGGTGTCGTCGTCGTATTGCTGACCCATTTGACCCATAGGAGCATCCGTGAGGGATCGAAGAATTCGACGTCGGCGCAACGTCGGCACGGTTGGCAAGTGACTGTGCGATTCTACCTCGGAAACGACTTCCGAACGTTCGGACACGCGACGAGGACGAATTTCGATGTCCAGGGTGGATAAGCCGTCGTCGGGCACGTGCGTGGCCATGAAACGATGGATTACGCCGAGGTGCGCGAGGGTTTGTTCGTTGAGCTCTTCGAGCTTGCGAATTCGAAATTCTACGGACTGGAAATAATTTTTTTAACGCATGATTAGGGTATGATTCGTGGGAGTTGAGAGATCGTTCTAGTGTAAAAGGGTTGGAAATCAATGGATTGATGAATTTCTGTTTGAGATTGACAAGTCAAGAGAGCCGATGGGGCCTGTGCTTCGTTGATTGGTCGTTAGTACACGGCAATTTTTAAAATATTGTTTTTAAAACTTGAAATGAGATTTTTTTCTTTGACGCGTATTTTTAAAAAACGATGGGAGATGACAGAAGTATTCATAAACCGTCGGTCTGAAATTTGGCCGTATCATTCGTCACTTCGTTCCTCAGAACGGTATGGAAGCCTTTTTTATTTCGGAAATCTGTATTTTATTAGACTTTTTATTGAACCGTCTGAAAACGAGACCGAGGTCGACACACAATTTTGCAATGGCTGTCAATTCGTTAACTCTCATCAGGAATAATAATCATAGGAATAGTAGAAACATTTTTTTCAAAAAGAAAAATATCGAAACTATTATTTTTACATAGGACGAAAACTGCTTCAAATAAAAAAAAAAACAAAAAAAAAATAGAACAATTCATTTATTGAAAAAAAAAAGTTCATAAATATCAGCAATTTCCGAACGATTACACCAGAATGATCTTTCAATGCAAGAACATCGAATCTCACGTGTTTTTTTCTCAAACTGATCGAACAGATTCGAAAACCTTATAAATTATATTTTTTCGTTAAACGTCGAATTTTCACCTGCATCGATGAATGTTGATTATTTCCCCTTTTGTCGATATCTTCGATCTTCTGATGCATATTTTCAACGCGTTCGGTCGTGAGTTTAACCCGTTCCTCGGTCGACATCTGAAGTTTGAGTTCTTGTTCACGGAAATAACCTTCGACGCAATCCTCCTCGAAATCGTACAAACGTTCCATATCGTCGGCCTCGAGAAAAAGTTTCAAACCGTTGTCGTAAGTCTCGCCCGATCGCATCTCGCCCTGCGTCACGTATCTCAACAAATATTTTATCAACAGATAAACGTGACAAACGGCGATAAACGGGGGTGGTAAAACCGGTTTTTGTTCGTATTCCATCACGACGGTGAAACGTTGAAACATCCATACTTGATGAGCAACCGCGTTAACTTCGATGAATATGTTGTTGAAAACGGCTATCAGAAGATTTATCAGAAGTATATTCGCGACGAGAAGATAAACCGACATCGCTGCAGGAGCTATCCAACGACCGGGCAAACAAGGAATCATTCCGGGCTCGGCACCGCATTCGGGATCTATGTCGTCCGCGTAAACTTCTCCGTAAAGCATGAAATAAGGTTGCAAACATATCTGAAATCATATTCGAGCGTGAAGATTTATTTCCGTTGCTCAGATTATTGAAAACAAATGAATTTTTTTGAAGGTTTGTTCATTTAAGGGTTTAAAAACTTAATTTTTAAAAGCTCTGAAGTCGAATTTTTCGGAAAAATCGACGACGTTGTTTGAAAAATCGAAACTTCGGTGAACCCTTCGGTCACGAGTTGCGTTTAATGTTGTGGTAACGAAAACTTTTCGGGGTTTTTATTTGAGATGAGGCGTTGCCGGAATATCGAGATCACCGCGAGTGATTGAACGAATAAAAAGGTGTTTTGCAACAACGGCGGTGATTCGCCCAATATTGAATATTTTTTGATAAAAAAATGTATATAAGTACCTCGATATATGTCGTTATTGATACTGGATAGTGTATTGTAATAAAATTATGTTAACATGGCTTAAAAAAATCATTATTATCCCTCGATTTTCCGGCGGAAATCCAGATGTAACCCCATAAATGTACTTCGATAAAAAAAACTATTTATTAAAATCACGGGAAATATTTATTCCCACGAAAGAATTTTCTTCTGCGACTTTAAAAACTCATCGATCACACAGACGAATGAAATACTTACATCTCGAAGTATTCTCCATTTTGGTTCGGCATTTGGATTGAGTATGGCTTGTCTAGCGACCCCGAAACTCATCAAAACAACGAGCAATAAAACAACGAAGTATATCATATTCTTCACCATTTTTCCCATCATCGTAACCAAAGGACCTGAGAATGTAATTCGACAATTAGATACGCTGAATTCGTGGCTTGTTTCCAACGTTTAAAAAATTTGAAAAAAAATTAAATTCCATTGAAAAAAAAAAAATAACGTTCTTTTGATAAATAAATAATGAAAATTTTACCGAGATACTTGTTGACACCCAGGATATTCAATATTCGAAGGTACCAATAGATGCAATCCACGCAATAAATCACTCGTCCGATGTCGAAAGTCGCCGTCCGCAAACGCAGTATGAGACCAATTTGAAAGAATATTATAGCAGCTGCGTCGCAAGGATTCCACATGTTCCACGCCCATACGCTGAATTTGTGGGACAATTTCGCCGGTTCGGACGTCGCGATTTCACGAACTTTTTCACAACCGAGGGTGCATATGTAAGCGATCGCGTAAATTTCGGGCCACGACGGACAGTCGCCCATACGCACGAGAATGCAGTACGAGAAGAGAAGCAAGAATATCATGTACGCAACCTATACAGATTAAAAAAATAGGCGAACAAAAAAATTACCCATTAGATTAATTAATTAATTAATTGATTGAAATTATTATTTATTAATAGAAAAAAAATTATTATTATCATTATTATTTATTAATAGAAAAAAAATTATTATTATCATTATTATTTATTAATAGAAAAAAAATTATTATTATTATTATTATTATTAATTAGTTCATTAAAATTATTATTAATTAATGAAAAAATTATTATAATTATTATTATCATTAATTAGTTGATTAAAATTATTGGTAATTATTATTATTATTATTATTAATTAATTATAAGTACTTTGAATAATTTCGAGAAAATTGATCGCACTGTATGGTCCAAGTTTAATTCGTTCTGGAGATTGAACCACCTTTTTTAAAGTTTTGGAATGATTATTCAACAAAGTGGAATTTTAAGTGAAACTGATCATTCTAAAAAATAAGAGTGGATATTTCGTTTAGGTTAAAATTATGTTATCAGATTGCGATAAAATATATTTTTTTAATTACAACAACCTTGAACGGTGGTTAACCATCTTCTGTGGTTTAAATACATCGAAACTTTTTATCTATCAATTAAAGAAAAATTAATTTACGTATAACATAATAAATTGCCTCAAAAAATGTCGAACAACTCACGGCATTGGCCCAAAATTTGGTGATCGGTGCGGTGTAAAATTCCCACAATTTTTTCTTGAACCTGAGCGGCCTGTTGGTTTTGTTGTTGTAATATTCGGATAGCAGACCGTAAGCGTGATGCAAATTTTCGTCTATGTCCGCCAGTACCTTGCCGTTTTCCTGAACGATCGTCTCTTTCACCATTCCCGGATTGATCTCGCTGCCGATCAAAGCCTGAAGACGAAACACAACGAGATTCGTTACGAAGAAACGTGACAGGGACGATGATGAGTAGGTGCAAGCTGAGACAGAAGAGAGATTCGAGAGACGAAACGTTACAAATATGTTCGAGATATAGCTGACGAGACGAGCAACGAGAGTTTTCACGATTACGTATAGACACCTATAGAATAAATCGAATTATTACAAAGACAACGACAACAACAAAATGAACGATTTAGTTAAAATTATTGTAAGAATTATCGATGGTTCGATCTGTAACCAAACGGCGATGTGAAAAATGTTTCGTCGATTGATTGACACTGCCTGAATCATTGCATCACGCGTCATATTTTCGTGAGCGTGTGAAGAAGAATAAAAAAAACAACGGTGCACAAAAACGCGGATAATCGGATGGTGAATAATTATTAGTAATGAAACGAATTACGTACACATTTGTGGAACAAGTTGAAATTGATAGATGACACACGATAAAGCTTAAGGATCGTCGAAAGTCGAGTCGAGAATTCTTCCGCAGCGGCGAGAGAACGCACAGAGAAAAATAAAGAACGAAAAAAAAATAATAATAATAACGAGTGGAAATCAATGAAGTCAAATATTGCAAAATTCGTGATCGTAAAGTGCGTCAAAAAAATTCATTATGCGTAACGTCTTATGGTAAACGATACTCGTGAAGATGCAGAGATTGGAAGATTAAATGTACTACGCAAGTATTTATCATACGAGCGGGGAAATTAATAGTGAAACGAGAGCTCGAACATTCAAACGAACAAGAGATAAAGAGCGAATTTGTTTGTTTGTTTGTTTTTTTTTTGTTAGGACCACCCCAATGGTCAGAGTACCTTGATACCCTGTGGACTGGCGGATTTGGCGCAAATGCTGAGACTTCTTCGTCGTCGTTTCTAGAAAATAATCAACACGCTTGCCTGATCGGGTTCCCAAAATCCTTTGGATTTTTTTCTTATTAATTTTTATTTATTATTACACACGTTTAAGGGGAAAATATGGAAGGACGAATAGCATATATATTACGGCAAAAGAAGGTTTGTTCCGTGACCACGCTGGATTTACAAGGGTTAGCATCTACACTGGGTGAATCGACAATAGTTAATTTGACACACAGACGAAGAATTTAGTCCAAGTGATGCAAATTTGTTTTGATTAATTTCGGAGTATAATTCGAAGCACCGAAAAATAATCTAAGGACATTTTTTTGTAAGCCCTCAATATTCATAGCAGTTTCAAATAATTTTGTTGAAAATACATTTTTTATCGAAACTGGTAATTTTAAAATTAATGAAAAATTCGTTTACATCGCAATTAGCTAAAATAAATGAAAAATTTCTAATTTTCGTTGACGTCAAATTCTATTTTCGAATCATTACATTAATTTTAACGTCACGAAATGTTTCATTGCAATTCGAATGATTTCGCTAAAAATTATATTTTCCTAATGTTTATCATGAACTATCGGAGAGTGACTTCGACCCCTTAATATGTACTCGGAAACGAAGCAAAAAAAATATATATGTGCTTAATTTCCGGTGCTCCAAGCTATACTCCATGAAACGAATCAAATTCCAGGCGGCCACTCGGATGAAAGTCTTCCCGAGTCAAGAATAAACGTGGCGAAGGAAAAAAAAGTGCAAACAAAAATTTTATTGAAAATAAAAAAAAAAAAATCGTTACCTCGACATCATCCGGCCCCGGGGGAACGCCCTGTTCCGAGTCGCTGTCCTCATTTTCGTCCTCGAGCGCGATCAAATGTTCCTCCTGCGTCTGGGGCATGAGTTGAAGCTCCTCGCGAGTCTTGAACTCCAACCGCGTTATGTACGGCGGACATATCAATCCCAAAACAACCTGAACAATCGCAAAATCTTCGTTGATCAAACAAATAACGCGTAAAACGAGGAAATCACGTTCCACGAAAGACCCGAAAATTACAATTTTATTTCACAGTTTTACCGAATCACCTTCAGATTCGTATTTTTACGGGTTCGCAGTCCGCCCATCCACAGATCGGCCAGTATTATCTGGCTGCAAGGATGAGCAAGGAGTGGCCGATGGTTCGCCGTTACCGCGAGCGACAGGCACGTTTGTCCGGACCAATTTTGCAGCTCCGACGTTAGCAGCTGTTGCGTCTGATCGTCGTCCTGGCGATAGCAAAAGTCGAGAAGCTCCAGAGCTAAAAATATTCGAAACGAAAATCCCTATAAATTTAATGAATGAAAAATGAATGGAAATTTTACAAAATATTGTTTAAATATTGCTCTTCGAACTTGTCAAAAGTAATAATTATAAGAAATAATTATATTATTATTGAAAGTAATAATTATAAAAATAATAATAATTATTATTATTAAAAATAATAATTATAAGAAATAATAATAATAATAATAATAATAATTATTATTATTATTATAATATTAATAATTATTAAAAGTAATAATTATGAAAAATAATTATTATTATTATTATTGAAAGTAATAATCATGAAAAATAATTATAATTATTATTATTGAAAGTAATAATTATAAGAAATAATTATAATTATTATTATTGAAAGTAATAATTATAATTATTATTATTAGAAGTAATAATTATAAAAAATAATAATTATTATTATTATTGAGAGAAATAATAATAATAATTATAATAATAATTATTATAATAATAATAATAATTATTATTATAATAATAATAATAATAATAATAATAATAATAATAATAATTATTATTATTATTATTAAATAATAATAATAATAATAATAATAATAATAATAATAATAATAATAATAATTATTATTATTATTATTATTATTATTATTATTATTATTATTATTATTATTATTATTTAATAATAATAATAATAATTATTATTATTATTATTATTATTATTATTATTATTATTAAAAGTAATAATTATTATAATAATTATTTTATCACATACATTCGTTAATTAAAGAGAAATATGCTTCCTTCAATCTTCGAAACCCATCCGAGACCTCAGAACAATTCACATTATTCATGACAACATCAACTTCAAGGATGAACTATACTCACAAATATTCTCAAATTCTTTGCCGTAACCGCGTAGCTCGTCGTAAACTTCCGTCTCGATGTCGTCCTCGGCAGCCTCGTGGGCCATCGCTTTGTAGAGTTTGAGAGCGACGAGCGCCTTCGCCAAAGCTTCCTCGCCGTGTTGCCACATAAGAAGAGCCATTTGTTGTCTCTTGGTCAGAACCGCCCAGATGAGTAATTCGTTGAATGGATGATCGAACAACGGAGTGTCGCGATTCGCCGGTAAAGTTTCCGCGAGCAGACTCATCGTTAGACTGTCCGTTTTGCCAACCGTGCTCGAATAATAACGTCCGCCGCCTATCGCCGTGCTGTTACGATGCGCGTTCGGATGATGACCACCCGAACGTTTCATGACTTTTGCGTAAATCATGCGAAATTTTCGACGCGTGTAATGGGCGCGATAAGCACCGCCCATCAATTTGTTTATAACCAAACCGATGTCGTGAAGAGTGTAGATGTAACCTCGGGGAATGTGCGGTCGAACGTCTCGAAGAATGTAGCCCAACGTGTTTGACGGACCCTCTTTCTGTGATAAAACAGAAAATAAATTGAAATGTTGACACCCCCGAGGGTCGATCGGGGTCCAGACGACCCCGGGATATTTCTGCGTTTGGATTAGTGTAGGACTTGCAAGAGTAGCAGGAATAATTTGAGTTTTTTTTAAATTATTTTGTCGACTTTATGTTGGCTTTAGAGTTTTTATTTTCAAATAAATAAAGTTTTTCGAACGGGCACTACCGCGATAATTCTTATTTCGAAGTATAGTATCTTGAAAATACAAGCCTGAACCGTATTGGAGAAAATATTGAAATTTGGAAAAGTTATCGATATTTTCGTTAAAAAAGAAAATTAAAAAAATTTTTATAACCGTGTCACAATTATAATTCAAATAAATCGCCGGTGATTTTTAGAGACTCGAAAAATACTTAGACGTTTTTTATATTCAACAATATCAAAAATATTAAAAAGGACAATTTTCAGTGCTTCTGTACCCCTCGAGGGGCGAATCAAATTTTTCAAATGATATAATAATGAATAATAAAATATTGTTAATACTGTTAAAAAGCGAAGAATAAAAATTGACCAAATCATTCGATCGAACAATTAGTTTACGGAACTTACCGTATTGTACAATTCTTCTAGCCTCGGTATTGACAAAAATTTTCGCATCGACACGCCATTTTCCAGCAACAATTTAACAAAATCTATCCTATCGTGTTGCAGAGCTTGCATCATTGCTTGCTCGAGAGCGCCGGTCGGCCATTTTTGGCCGTATACAAAAATTTCACTGCGCGCAATGTCGACTCTGTTCCAAATGAGAGACAGGGACAATTGTTCGGCAGGCGATAGCTGTTGAGACTTGAACAAAGCGGTCAAGATCGTTTGGTCGAGTTCTTGTGGTCGATCTTGAGATATTCGAAATACGGTGATCTGTGAATTATCAAATTTACGTGGTTCAATAATTAACAATCATAAAAAAAAATTGTTAAACGAACAAAAAAAGGCAAACTAACTTCCCAATTAATATTGCAAAAATATATAAATGGGGAGAGACGTGCCAAATCCCCGGATTGAAACTCTTCTATCCCGCAATGTCGTCGATGATTTTTTTTTTTAAGTATTTCTTGGACCCTACGATGGCAATAATTTTTTTTAAACCCTCTCTTACCCTCACACTACCCTCATCCCTTTTTTATCAAGAACTAACTGCTGGTTCGACCATTATAAATTGGATGAATTTATTTTCCCAGATACTTTATCGAAGTTAACAAATGTTTTTTATAAAATTATATACTTTATGAATATTAAAAAATGTTACGTACCAAATTTTTTTTACGAGTACACTGTAAAAGCTCGGAATACAGTTGGCTCGCTTGTTCCGGGGAAACTTTGAAAGTTCGTTTGATGGTTTCCAGAAGCTGTTCCCTCATGCCTTCGAGTGGTCCCTCGCTTTCGACCGAGTCGCCGTCGATGCTGTCCGAAGCGTATCTGTAATAACGTTTTAATAACAAACAAATATCATTGGTAAAACGTGAACCTCAGAGTTTGGCTAGATTCAATGAGCTGCGAATGAAAATAAGGTAAATTACTTGTGCATGAAAGCGATGAGATCGGCTGCACGTCCTGAGCCATCGCACACGACGACGGGAACGGGCGGATCGTCCGTCACGTACTCCAACACCGATCTTATCGTGTTGGTACCACCTTCGATAACCAACGCCACCACTGGTATGCTACTGTGTGTATCTACATTAGAAAAAATTGATAATTCTTCATCAGTGCTGGATGCAATAACCAAAACTGTACTCTATCGGTTTTATTTTAATTTCTATGGTTCATAGGTTCGATGGGTTTTGTAAAATTTTGTCAACTTTGATAAAAAATACCTGAAATTTTTCTTAAAAATACCCATTGGCCGAAAAATCGCCTTCGATGAACTAAATAAGTTTCAGTTACTCAATACTTACACGGCTGAAGCTTGAGATTCGATATATATTTCTCGAGTTTTCGTCGCAAAACGATTTCAGCCCCGTAACGTCCACCCGTGCCGTTGTCGACCAATAAAAAATAAGCGTGACGATTGTTCAAAACGGCGTACTTCGACCTGCGCAATTCAACAATATTATTGTAATTTGATTTGTCTTTATTTTTTGAAGAACAATCGGAATTTTTTGGAACTATTCTACATTTATTTATTTATTTATTTATTTATTTATTTATTTATTTATTTATTTATTTATTTATTTATTCATTTATTTATTAATTCATTTATTTATTAATTCATTTATTTATTTATATATTTATTTATTTATTTATTTATTTATTTATTTATTTATTCATTCATTTATTTATTTATTTATTTATTCATTTATTTATGTATTTATTTATTTATTTATTCATTTATTTATTTATTTATTTATTCATTCATTCATTCATTTATTTATTTATTTATTTATTTATTTATTTATTTATTTATTCATTCATTCATTTATTTATTTATGTATTAATTTATTTGTTTATTTATTTATTTGTTCATTCATTCATTTATTCTTTTGACTGACCATGGCGATGACATGGAATCGTAAGGTACTTCGCTGCCGCGTCCAACCAGCTCGTGGCTCTTCTCCAATATTCCCCAAGGCGCTATGCCGATGCTCACGACTCGTCCCTGTCGCTGCGAGCGCTCGAGAAGCAACGCGTCGCCGACCTGGCGCGTCACGCCTAAAATTGTTTCAAAAATTTGTCAATACAATCGTCGAAGAACTAACGAATAGGGAAGAAGACGGAGAACGTACCCGTATTCGTTCCTCCGGTGAATATCCATGCTCCGGTGGTTTTCGCTGCTTTCAACAAACCCTTACGCAGTATCTTCTTGAGACTCGGCTGTAGCTCGAAATTCGACCTTCCACCGTGAACCGTTATCAATAATCTCGGCAATCCCAGGTTCCATTCTCTACACAGTAGCTGAAGAATGGGCTCCGGCCGAGTATCGTGAGCCAACCTTACGTACTGTAAAAAAAAAACATTACATTTTTATTCAACCAATTTTGACCCTTTTTTTTCTTCAATTTATATTATATAATAATGATTAATTATAAATCGATATCGCACGACAGCCTTGTGATATTATTTTTAATTCGAGTACGGTCGAAAGATTTTTCTTCGAGCTGAGCTGATTTATCGATTTATCAGCCTGTTGAGCCACAATTGAACAAAACAGGTTGCGAAATATTTTTTTTTTTGCGCGTAGTTTTTGTTGAATAACGTTGAAAACCTGAGCTTTCGTCGGATGCGGTCCACCCTGGAACTCTATGGTACCGTAGGCGTCGGTGGGCGCCGGAAGAGTATTTTTTCCCGGTGCCCATTGGTCCCTCTCGGCTTCTCCTCCGCTCGTCGCCGCGTAACTCTGCACATCCGCCCCCGTTCCGCAATGATGAGTGTAAGAATGACCGCAGCAACATCTGTAAATTCCCATAATCGTTCAATAAAATCGCCGAAATTTAACTTTGAGCGATACATCTTCGTCCCATCGCTGCAAAAACATTTTAAGGCAACACCGGATTCGTTCTCTTCAAGCCGAAAAATCACCAAACTCTTTCTTGCCGGAGAATTTCTCACAGCTTGAAACCGACGCTAGAAACGCTGATTTTATTTTTATTGCATTTCGATCTTTATCTTTTATTGGATTAAAACATTTTTTTTTCATTATTTTATTTAAATTTTTGAATTAAACAAATGAGAAATTGTTTTAAATGTATTTTTTATGTATTATGTATCTTTTTACGTTTCGAATATTCTTGCAACGCAATGGAAAATTAAAGATATTAAATTTTTTTAAAACCTTCAGGTCCGTACGTCTTATTTCAGGCTGGTGGAAGAATTTGCTTGAAGCAGTTAGTGGACACAGCTTAAAAAGCGAGAAAAGCATTGTTCGCTAAGCAGTACATAAATAAGTGAGGATGAAATAATTTAGCTGTGTAACAGATTTTTTATTTATCTGATCTGAATAATATTACGTGACGTTATATGCGCGTAGAATTAGCGTTGAACGGTTGAGGATCGGATAAAATCGTGAAGCTCGTGAAAACGTAAACCGCTCGTAATTATACAATGAAAAAACGCATTTGCATAAATTTGCGTCATGATAAAACGTTAAAACGGCCTGAAAAATTGATTAATGTTCCGAAAAAAAATTGCTACAAAAATATGTATGTTAGAAGAAGAAATTGCGTCGTTAGAAAAATATTTCGTACATGATTATGATTTTTCTGTGCAACTAATTAAGATAAATTTAATTAACAGTCGATTATTCGTGACAAGTCGATCGTCACGCTAAATTTCTGGTTTGACATTCATTTTATTATTATTTATCTTAACACATTATAATAATTTTTAACAGCAATGTCAATCGTGTAAGATACTAAGGCTTCCACGAAGAGAGAAAGGAATTATCGAGCCATCGAGTACTCCGTTGTATGCACAATATTTTTATTGACCCACAAGAAATTCATTCGAATCAATGAAAGTTTTGACAAATGACAAAGAAACGAAATATTTAATATTTTATCCAATGTTAAATAAAGATTAAAGTTTCGGTGGATTAACAATGTTTCCTCGGTACACTAGCATCGGGTTTGAAAAAAGTCCCCCGATTTGCAAATAGCTGCACCGTCAAACCTCACCTGGAAGTCGTGATCACGTCGTATTCAGCTCTTTTATCTCCCTGTATCTCTTCAAACCTATGAACGGAATGAAACAAAGGGAAATAAATCAAACGGAAACGAATGTGTGCGTGTATGTTTGTGTCGATGTAAAAAAAAAAATATTTAGAAAAAAAAAAATTGTCGGTTATACACGCCGTCTCGTAAAACTGCGAGCTCATTTACCGACGTTCTCAGTCCGATGGCGTAAATGAAATATTCACGCACCGATCTATCGTAGAGTCGCAATGTGTTAGTGAATTGTTAAATAAATCAATAAATAACCGAATAAATGATAAAATAAGAAATAATGTAAAACAGCAACGATCGAAGAATAGACGAATGTTTGGAGAAAACGAGAGAGAGAGCGATGTTTGTGTGCGTGTATACATAAGAAAAATGAAAAAAATTAAACGATAATATTTCGAATGAGACATAAAAAATTAGTAAAAACATTCAGATGATGCTGGTGTAAAGAAGCATTAATTCGCAAAGAAAAAGCTGTATAAAATCATCATCATTATCATTTACGACCTTTTGTGAAAAATATGCGAACCATTTAATATGGTATTCTACGGATCGTTCGTACGTCGTCTACTAAGTCTCATATCAGGACGATCAGTATCGTTGCCACACTCGTGGAAGAAAATTATTAAGACTAAGGTTACGCAAGCAAATGCATCATCTTAATGTACAACCAACCTGTGCTCGTCCTTAGCACTCGGAATGAACTTTGAGCACTCCCTCTTCTGGAAGGTTGCCTCTATCCAACTGCGCTGAGTCGTCTATAATTTTTGAACGTCGAATAATTAGAGCATTGATTGAAAAAAAGTTGACAAAGTTTGGCCGGTCGATGAGAAACTATGCCGAATTGCCATGCAAACATGGAAAAGAATCGGTTGATACAGCGCGAACCCGTAGCGTTTTTTTCTCTTTTTTTTCAAACAGGAGATTCGACTCCTTGCATCGTATTACGAAACGTTCCAATTTTTTTTTCATACGAAAATAAACGAAAGAAAAGCAAAATAAAAATTAATAAAGATAATACCTTTGCCTTCTTTCTCTTTATCTTGGGAGTGTTTGCTCCGCAGATGACGCTCCCTATCGCCATCTCGATTTTTTTGCGGCACGCTAAGGTGAGTAGGTGCGGAAAATGTTTAACCAGTGCAAAAACTATAAAAACAAATAACACAACGGATGCCAAAATAAATCTGCGTAATACTCGACAAAAGGAAAAACAAAAATAAATAAGGAAAGTAAAAAGCTATGAAATTTTTACGTTTGTTTCAAGCGATGAAGCAAGCCTTGTTTGTCTAATGAAACAATGTTTGTGAATATACCAGGACAGGAGCCCCTTTGCGTAGAATATACGACATAAAACGTACTTACCACTCTTATGATTTTAGGCTTCTCAATCATGCCGGAACATGGAACAGGCCGATAGCCGGATCGGCCACTGGCGCCCAATGAATACCCGCAAAATATATCTCTTCCAATGTTAGATCATCAATTGAGGGCATCGGTCAAGATTTCTTTGCTCCGAAATTTGGTCTTTTCAATCAAAATTTTGCTGTAGAAAACAAACTTGGGATCAACTACCAACAAGACTATATTTACTACGATAACGCTTTGATCAACGTCAGTTTCACTGAATCCGAGAATTCGCAGAGAGAAGACGTTGGTTTGTTTCACAAAATCGTGCAACTGATAAATGAATTTTTCTGGTCTACGTTCCTACGACTCGAATGCATCCAATGCATTTTCTTATCGCAATGAGAACTAGACCTTGTACGCTGGCTCCACAGCTTCGCTCTTGATGCTCAATGATAAAAAAACATGGAGAAAAAAAAATGAAAGTAGACAATTGCTTCAACAAAGGTACCACAGAGCTTAATGGAATGTCTCATTATTACGAATTAGATCGTCACTGCATCATTTTTAAGGATTGAAAAAAAAGAAAAATATTAATTTCTTCAATCCCCTTAAGCCTTCCAACAATCACTGTACTGCCTATTCGTTTTGCTCCAATTCACAAATCAAACTCCGTTCGTTTCCACAAATCTCAAAAACAAACAAACGACACACAAACCTAACCTAAAAAAAAACAAAATTCCCGGATAATAATTGATCAACGTTAAAACTTGGTAAGACTCTTACGATTATTCGAGAAAACGCGTGTACTCGCAGTGACACATTGCTGGAAGATGGTGACAGTGTTGGATTCGCGTTTAACCTCGACATTGGGGCAACCTAACCTAACCACGGAACTGCATAACGCGCGCAAGTCCTCGGCCGTCTAGGCCGAAATGTGGGTTAATTACTTACAAACGAAAATTCGATGAAGCGGTTCAGATTTCCCACGCGAGGTCACAAGTACAATTCGCACAACTGTAAACAACGATTCTTATATACATGTACAAAACGTACGGACGACGCTACAGTCGCATCTCGTTCAATTCTCCAGACGCGTAGCTACGCGTTCGTTGGATCGCGAATGCAGAATGCAGACGCTATCGGGGAACAAACACCATTCACCCACGCTGCGTTCCCTATTATTCTCTTATACCCGTATGATAAAAACGAAGGATATAAGAAAAAAATTAAACACGTAATAATGACGTTACAATAATAAGCATGAATAGATAAAAAAAAATGTTCTATATATACACCACATATACCATCTATATATATATATATATACGTTGGTAGATGGTTTGTTTGCTTCTAAGAAGAATTTGTTATTTATTTATCATCATTATTAATATTACTATTCATTATCACGAGTTTCTAATTATTTTTTAACATTTTTCCTTACATATAAATGTATTTGTCTATTTTTCTATGATTACTAAATTTTTATAAATTACATTATATGCTACTACCAAATTTATTAGTATTGCTTGTTTTTATTTGTTTATTTATTGTTTTCGTGTTTTTTATATTTTTACTCTTCATTTCTACGTATAAGAAACTTTCCGTTGAAACATTACGCTGCGAAACATTGAAATTCCTTTGAGCTACTGACGGTTCGTGAGATTCAAGCGATTATACCGTTGGCTTTGAGCTTTTCGCTCATGGAACTTCTCGTGGAGCCATCGCGATGGAGTAATACGACTGAATACGACTTATCACGCGTGTAACGTGTGTTTACTCTGTCGTCTCAGCGGCAATTAACACCAATCATCACCAGCGAACGGGGCTTAACTTTTTTAACGAAGACGAGATACACGCGCGACCGCCCCGAGAACCTGTATCAGAAGCAACGAGAGATGGGTATTACTCTAAAAATTCTGCATCGTTACAGTCCATAAGTTGCTGCATATACGGAACTATTGGTTTTATCTTCGTGATGATTAATAATTGCTTTTGTAAAGCTTTCTTTGGTTGCAGTCAGTTCAATTTTTATTCGATTCTCCCTCATTTTTCGGAACAATGGTCTCGTATATTTAGAAAAATCAATTTCAGTACAGAGGCGCGACAATTTTCTGCAAGTTTGACTATTAGTCGAAATATTCAATGAATTGCATACGATTATTCCACAAGCAGCCGCGATATAATGATAATTTAATAATAATAATAATAATAATAATTATTATTATTATTATTATTATTATTATTGATAATAATAATAATTATATATATATAATATATATTATTATATATATGTATGTTATATTATTATTAATAATAATAATGACAATTATTATTATTATTATTATTATTATTTGTTATTATTTTTCTATTTATTATTTTTTTTATTTATTCATTAATTTTTTTGTTGCAGTTAAATTCTGACACGAACGATGATAGAGCGAGTTCGTTGTGCAGGACATTATCATTGAATTTATAACTATAATTATAATTTGCGCGTCCGAGCCGAGAGCTTATCTCGTTCGTGGAATTATATTTGTAGCGAAAAAAAAAACAACAACAACAAAAACATCATACATTCACATATTCAGTAACCGAAACACCGCGTATCGTATTCCCAAGACAAACCTTTTTTTCTCAAGTGGCAAATTCGATAAAAGAAACTCGATACGATAAGTAACGTTGACCAACGTGACTTTGCGGTTTATCGTACGTGGGCCGTTTAAAAAGCTGCATCAACCGACCACCCACGAGCAATCATCGCGATGTTGCTTTTACCAATCGTTAAGTTGATCGTTAATGAATTTTACAATCTAAAATCATTGTGTTCTCGACAATAAGACAGTCTCGGTCCAGAGAATTTTTCAGGAACATTCTTCGACCTTTCGGTGAATTAAAAAAATTGGAATGAATAAATAGAACGTAGCAATTGATTCCCCAAAATTATGCCTGCATCGAAATAATCCATTGAAATAAATTTGTACATTAAGCAAAGAAAATGGTAACATTTATTGAGGAGCAATAACGAAACATTAGTACGTTTAGGAATTTTCTTCAAATAGAATTCATTTTACGGATTGATGCTGGGCATGGGCAATGGAGAGTCGCCCATGTGTCCATGAAGAGTGACACACCTAAAACCTATTACGTCGGGGCTTACTCCAAAACGGTCCACGTGCTGTTCCCAACAACGAACAGACCTCGCAGCCGGAATTCATCGTCTCGGATGGCTGATTAATCGCATCATCCATTATGTCGCTTGTACACAACGAAAAAAAATAAACCATTCCAACAAACGCTCGCAACGCATTTTTAAAAAATCACTGAATTTTTTCCGCGCGTGATGTTTTGTTCTTCGCGAATCGTTAATTCGACGAATGGAAAAATAATGTGAAAACAATGGAAGACGTGGAATGTCGCAGCGACTTCCAAAATAAGTAAATCGCAACGCCCACCGCGTTTCGTCGATGGATTGCATAAACATGCAATTACGTGTATCGATTGCGCGCAACGAGATGCTTGGCATTACGAACGAGTCTCGATGTCTGCCAATAAACGAATGTCGTTCGATGGTTGCAGCTCGGAGATCGGATTTCCGGTCGGGATAACTCTGAGGAAGGTTCTTCCGCCCAACGTGATGCACGATTTCAAGATCGTTCGAGAGCCAATGACCCTCGGTGATTAGCGGTTGCGCCAAATCTTTTTTTGTCCATATAAATCACCTTCGAATTTGTTTATTCGCACGAGTTCCAATCGTATAGTCTCATATACTTTGCTAGATATATGTCGGCGGAAGAATAAAAACAATTGCTCGAAACTTACGTTTGGAGAATCGCCAGAATAGAAATAGAAAAATTATTTTTAATTTTTATTTTATCAAATGAATAGATAATTATTTTTCGCTTTATTGAAGTTTTTTTTTATTAAGAATGTGGCTTCAGTCTGATTCGATAAAATTAATTTTTTTTTTACACCAACGACATTTCCTACAAAGATGGAATGAATGAATATGTATTTGATCAACTGTGATTAGAGGAGAGAAATTAGTGTAAATTATGAAAATTGTATTTCTTCCCCCAATTGGAAGGCAAACGGATGTTTAAATTGTTTTGCCTTCAAAAAATATAATTCGAGGGGAAAAAACAAACATTTTTTTAAACGTATGGTAGGAACGTAATCTCTCCTAATACGATATTAATAATAATGATCGCTTATGAAAAAAGTTAATTTCATCCAGTCAATTGTAATTAGTAAGAATTAACAATGTCGTCCCCAATTGAGAAAGAACCATAATCTTCTCCTTTATCCGCCCCTAGATGGGTCGTTTGCGAAGAAAAAGAACAAACATTCTCCCTAACGTATTAGAGGAATGCATTCTCTCATGAAGCGACAATTGAGTTACACAATCGTTGATAAACTAAATAAAAGCCATTCGGTCAATTGTAATTATTCAAAAAAATTACTAAAACCTTAATCTTCTGTCGCCACACTCATCTCTAACCACGATTTTAACAAACCGGGTCAATTTGACCCAGATGACAGGTATCTTCTCATCCACCTCATCCACCTGCCATTAACGACCCCTCGACTGATTCTTAGGGGGAAAAAATAGGAGCAAAATAATATAAATTCAAACATTAATTCAGACGCATCGAAGAAACGCAATGTCGTCGGATTCGTTATATGTAAAACAATCGATGATGGACGGGTGCAACGTCAAAAGAGGCGTACCTTGTATGATACATCAGGACGTTTTGAGATTGGCTCGACGTGCATCGTTGGATGACTTTGCGTCGCGGGAATCTTGTCGAATATACAACACGTGTCGGCTCGGCCAAATAAAAGGCAAGCCCGTTGCAGTCGATCAGTCAGTCAGAAAACAACCGAGTTCCCATACAGATCGATTCGAATCCAATCGAACCCACCGATCGCCCACTGAACCCTCAAAGTTCGTGCAAAGAACAAAAAAACCGTCGAAACAAAAGTGTTTTTGCAAATTCGATCGTCGCGTCGAATTGAGGAAGTTTCGTTTAAGGCGAAGAGAAGAGATCTTATTGTAAATCATGACTCTGGTACCGTCTCTGTGGCGCGACTGGTGGGTGGATTTCGAAAGGCCCCACCGTCTTCTGGACCATCATTTCGGCACGTGTATCAAACGTTGCGACCTTCTGCGAGCCCTCGATCTTCCGTGCTGCTTCCGCACGTACTTCCGGCCGTGGAGATGTCTAATCGATCCCATCCCGGTCCCGACTCCGGCGAAAATAGTCGACGACGGATACAGATTTACGATCACTTTGGACGTTCAACCTTACGCTCCGAGTGAAATTCTCGTCAAAACCGTCGATAATTCCATAATCATCGAAGCCAAGCACGAGGAACACAAATGTCCCAACGGATGTCTCACCCGTGAATTCACGAGACGTTACGATCTTCCGGAAGGCCTCGACATCCATCGCGTTATGTCCAGTCTTTCGACCGACGGTGTGCTGACTGTAACCGTACCGAAAATTCTTCCGCCTCCTGGTGAACGAATCGTACCCGTCGAACGTCTGTGCTGTCGGGCATTGAAAGCGTAATAATCACGAAGAAATATTTTATTTTATCAAACGCTTGTTGTAATCTTTCTGAAACGAATGAAAAAAAAAAACGAAAACGAATGCGAAAACGAAAATATTGAATATGTAAATAAATGAAGGTTTAAAGAATTTTCATTTTGTTATTGCGTTCTTTGTGTTTATTTTTATTTATATTTTTTTTTATATTATAGTGACCCGCCACTAGAGTCACCGTCGTTGGTGTCAACTCGTCCGCGACCTCGCAAGGTGCGATGGTTTCGATAAGGTTGATGGTTCGATCGCGAGCTTTTGCGCCACGTCGACCGGAGGACCAACGAATCGGTTTTTCGCAGGTACCGATATTGTGCTTCACATGGGCGGATTTCTTCTCTCGATTTTCCACGTCGTCTCGGTCAGTTTCGTCGTGAGGTGACAACCGACGAGATCGTCGTTTGGAATTATTATTTTTTGTCGACCATTTCGAAACAACGAAAGACGCTGAAAGCGTTTTACATGTTGTCATTAACGTTTTTTTTTTCGAAATTATACTTTGATTCTCTATTTGATGTTGATACATATTGTTTTGGTTATTTGTGTTATTAAGTATTTTTTCGAACGACTGACAACAACGAACGAATTATTTTTGAAATTATCGATTGTGAATTGGTTTATTTGATAATATAGAATATGAAATATATTTAATTAACGAATATATTAGCGAGTTGAGTTTTATTTTGATACCTTCTGCAGTACTAACATTTTTTTATTTTTATTTTTTGAAAAATCGAACAATTTCGCGCTATTGATAATTACTTCAATAAAAAGTTGACTCGGTGCCATATTCATGTATGTCACGCGAAAATTGTACCGATGATGAAAAAAAATGATAAATAAATGAATACAGAAATTAAAAATTCAAAAACTAATGAAGATTAACAAATTTATTCGAATGTGAATCTACCGCGATTACTTTATCTTACAATATCGGTTTCACTTTTTCCATTTCATTTAATAAATTTCTAATAGCTAACAAATCTAATCCATACTTATTTCTATACAATCCAGTCGTTCATTCGATGAACATTTCATTTTCCAAAAATCAGCTCCTCAATGGTTCTGGTTGAGCAGAAAATAAAAAAGCTTCCGACTGCGGTCTAGTTGACATCTCAAAATACCCCCAAGACGTCTCGCTCATGATAAGAAGTTTATTTTTTGCCGCCCTTGACAGTTCCGCATTGTCTATCGTTTAACTATTTTGAATCACCGGGTCGAGGTTTGCCAAATGTAACTTTATTATTTTTAGATCTTGACCCCAGGGCAAATTTTTATTTTGCCGACCCTGACGACTCATTATTGTCGGGAATTGTTCATCCTAATCGTCATTTACGTTGTATGTACATATAAAACAGATATACAATAGATATACAAATACAATGTGAGATATGTTTATCTGACATTGTATATAATTCGGAAAAATCAGTAATCTCGAGGAATTCGCTCTTGATCGACATCTATATCGTAGAATTTTTTAAACATGCATAATCACAACGTCTTCCATGTCGTACGTTTGTGTGTGAATTAAGGAATTGGTAGTAGTAGTAGTAGCAGTAGTAGTACTAGTAGTAGTCGTAGTATTTTGGCCAAAGTCGATGCCATAAATGCATAAATAATGAACGGTCCGTGCGATGTGATTCTTCACTTCCTACAGTCTCGATACATTTTTATCTATCACAAAGACAGAGAAATTAAATTGTAACATATATGCCAGGTATCAACGTAGTTTGCGTTACAGAAAGAAAATTAAACCATCGACGATGTCCAAGGAGCTCAGGAAATTGAAAGAAAATTAACCAAACATTCGTACGTAAATTGTATGCACATTCAAAATTACCAGTCAATGCAATGCAGCTCTCAATAATCCATTGATTTTATTTTCCTCAACAATTCGAATCGGCTACTTCACCACGATTCCAATAGTACCAAGCCCGACTATTTTATCTACCGCTGCTTATATCAGCAGTGAAAATATTCGACGTAGAAACGAAAATTAATTTTTTTTTTCGATACAAATTCTTCAACGTTTAACACATCGATGCAGTAGAAGCTCCCTATGGGGAAAACATCGATTATGAATTTGCCTAAACAATTTCGTAACGTCGAAAAACATAATTATTCGCAAATTCTTCTTCCTGTTACCGTCCCACGGAGACCTTGCAACAAACACGTACAAGGTTCCGCAGATCGGCTCAAGCCGCGCATTGTAGATAACAACGCGAGCGAATGGCGCGTGAACTTATATGGAATACTGTTATTTAATCGTTTATCGTGAGTCACCGAATAAACGATACATCGACGTACAACTGCATATCTATATATCTGTATGAACATATGTTTTAATCGCACCGAGTTGCCTGATAAGACTACCGTCGTGAAGAAAAATCTGTCCATCATCGAAGTTCCATAATAATGGAAAATTGTATTTACAAATTTGCCCAGTTTTTTTGTTTTCAATGAAAAAATCTTGTGCGTATGACCTTGCAATATCGACGTAAATACACATGAATTGTAATACATTGAATAGTGCAACAATGAACAAAAAAATTGTAAACCAGAAACTTGTATCGTTTTTCTTCGCTATTTTATTTTCGAATAAATAAATAAATAATAACAAAATGTATCAAATGAAAGTTGTCTGGAAAAATTAATGGCAAACGTATTTGACAGGCACTTTTCTGTGTATCATACATTTGCATCGCATTTAATGTAATAATTAAATTGAAAACAATTTTTTTTCGCATTTCGTGGTTTTTCTACTCCATTCTGTCTTCATTGCTGTGAAACAAATTTATCCAATCAGCTGATCCTTCCCCTCTTCTTTCCCACGTGTTGCTGTGAGTCGTGCACACGCGTATTATCCATCACCCATTGGTCAGCGCGTTTGTTAAAGCCCATAGCGCACGAATCACATAACCTTGTCATTGATGGCTGTCAGTTGACGTAGTTTGGGACGTTTGGGAAGAGCTCGAAACAGCTGATTCGACGCGACCTACGTACGTGGAATATACCAAGAATTTTCTACACTTCAGTAGATATATTCTATAAAAAAAACTCGTATCGCAAGATTCGAGGTGTTCGATGTGTGTAGTTTTATCAGTGATCGAAGAATAATGAAACTAAAAATATGACAAGAATAATAATGTGAAGAGCTTAACGTTTTAGTCGAGAGTAAGTAGGACGAACATAACCTCAACAGATGAAAGCTGTGACATCTAAAATCGTGTGTTCAACGAATAATAGAGAAAGCTAGCTTGTTCGGGATTAAAAATGGCTTGGTTAACTGGGCTGGCTGGCAAGGCCGAGACACTGTTGAACAAAATAGACCAAAACACTGCTGCTGCTTTGAGCAAGGACAAGAACGATTATGACCAAATTTCGCAAGCGATCGTCGATTCCTCTCCGCAGCACGTCAGGTGCGTATCTGGAAGTTATTTTTTCATGGCACGACTAGTTGTCATGTGTGTTAGGGTGTTTTGAATTTTCAATGCTTGACGATTTGACGATTTAGAATATATATGGAAAAATCGGGACCGAATTGCGGACGTCCATTAGGTTGTTAACCCAGTCGACCGAGCAATTGAAATTTCTCGGTTAGGCTCTTACGGAATAAAGCGTTGGGCCAAAAGCTAGTCCTATCATACCTCAAATTTTCAAAAATTTCGTCGATATGTTGGTATCCATCCAATCAGACCTTCAATAACATAACATTTTTTCCATGACTTGAAATAGAAGAATTTAAATGTTTCTTTCCAAAACTGAATCCCCACGTTTTATGTTGATGAGGTAATTTCAAACTGATGAAAAAACCTTCAAAGCAGAATTTAATTGAAATCAAGAAAGTGAAGTGATCGAAAAAATGCAATTTTATTCCAACGGAAACTTTCAACCGCTCGGTGGCGCAGGTTAAGGATGCAGGAAGGCTCTGAAATTTGATCCAGAGTTTCCAAATACACGGAACAGAGTTAAAGTACAGGACACACCAATGTCCATCATCTTAATGACAATTATGATAAGCAAAAATGTTCTACGCAATGTTTTACCCATCCTTTTATTGCGGAATTTTTGATACTCGAGAAATTTTACGAATCAGAATGAAACGTTTGATTTCATCAGTCTCAAAGTATTGATTTTATTCCAGGGTGGATGGGGATATTGGGTCGAGCTTAGAATCGCCGATGCACAATTACCTGTCCGTACGTTCGAACCCATCCGCGACGTTGATTTCTTCACCGTCGACGTCGAACGTGCGAAAGGACGAAGATTTAATGACGTATCTGAACACTCCGACGAAGAGCTCGAACAACGCAACAACATCCTGCCCTCCTACTCCGTCTTCGTTGCTGGTCGAGCATTCGGCTGAAAATTCCGATTCGATTTCGGATTTGATATTGCACAGCGATCGAACGAGTCCCGAACCTCTCAGAATAATCCTCGATATATCCGACGACGATTCGCTGAACGGCGATCTTCACGTCGACGTCAACAAAGAAAATTCCATGCTCAAAAACGAAATCGAAAAATTGCGCAACGAATTATTAATGACTAATCACGTCGAGAGATCGATCGAAAACGAAAACAGCAATTTTCAGGACAAATTGAACACTCTCAGACAGGAGTACGAGTTTCGTTTGACGCAGCAAAGATTGGAAATGGAAAATTTGTTGAAAAGATCGCGAGACGGAGAAGCGAAGAAAAATTTGAAAATCGCGAAAAAAAATTTGAACGAAAAAACGGAAATGCTCAACAAACAGCAAACCGATCATCAGAACGAAATCGATTTAACGAGGGATAAATTGAGAACGCAGGAGATCGAGATTTCGGAGTATTTGAAAAAATTGGAAGATCTTCAAGCGGCGCACGACAGAAGCAAATCGGATCTGAACGCTACGAGACTGGAGTTGGAGCAACACAGAGCCAGAGCCATGAAAACTTTGCAAGAGAGGGAGAAGCTCATCGCCGAACTCAGAAACGATCACAACGCTGGATCCGATAACGACACTGTTATCATGGAATTGAATCAATTGAGGTAACGAAAATCATTTTTGTCGTCGAGAGACGTCGAATTCGCGACGAAAAGAACCATGAAAAAATATTGGAAGGCTTGTTAGAATTCGAACACGTTGACTTCTATTTGATATTTTCATAATTGAGGACTGGAATAGTATGTAAAAAAAGATGGGAACGAGAAATCGAGTTTTAACAAATGTTTTTATTTGATGTCTTCAATTCGTGGACCTTCCGGAGCTTGGAAACCTTTTGCATAAGTTTAAAATATTTTATCGGTAATCTCAACATTTTTATCTTTAATTTAAGCCCAAAGGATATAAAAAATCTGTACGACTTCTTGAGTTATTGAAAAAATTGGGCATATATTCATCAACCAGGCTCTTATTTCGATATTTAGAAAACTTCGTTCAAACTCCTTGCACAGAGCTCGTATATTGCTGTTTCTTATCGACGAATTACGTTGCTAATCCTGCGAATTCAGTTAAACTAACGTAAAAAAAATCTAAAAATTCGAAACTTATCGATTGATATCAATTTTTTCGAAAAATCGTTTCACGCCGTCTTGTTCCCAAATTGCAGACAAGAGTGTGAGATTTTGAGGGACGAGAATCAACAGTTGCGGGACCAGTTGCGTTTGGCCCGGGAAGAATTGACGAACGCGGATTCGAAGCTCGAAGAAACGAGTCGGAAATCGATCGAAACTACCAAAGAAGTTCACGAAGTTATTTCAGCTGAACGAAGAAAGCGAATTGAAGCCGAAGAAGACGCTCGTGTGCATTTAGAGGTTTCTCCAACCACTCTGCATTTTTTAATATATTTTTTTATATAAATAAATATATATTAGTAGTTTTAGAAATTTTTTTTTTTTGGCAATAACACAATTTTCTCAACGCGATTTATCAATGCAGGAAGTCAGAGCTCTGAGGGAAGAATTGGCGAGTCAGCTCAACAGCGCATCTGTGAAATTTCGAAAACAGGAAGCGGAAGTGACACGACTGCGATCGCAACTCTCAGCCGCTTCTACACCCTCCAGCGCCGTGGAATCGAGACTGTCAAGTCTCACCCAGACTCTGGTGTCGAAGCAACAAGCTCTGGAAAGTTTGACCACCGAGAAAAATGCTCTACGGTTGCAACTCGAAAAAATGGAGGTAAAGTTTTCAAAAAAGATAAGCTAATTAATTCAGATTAATTATTCTACGTATTTTTGTGGATAAAATCTACAAAAAAAAAAGTTTATTCGATTCGTATCAATTATTTTACCTATTTTGTAGTTGAAATATACGAAAAGAAAGTTTAAAAAAATTCATATTCATTATTTGACTTATTTTTAAGTTAAATTTACGGAACAGTTAGTTAATTTAATTCGTGTTTATTTTTTTTACCTGTCGAATTTTCGTGATTTTTGTGATTTCGTGACAGCAAGAGCACCGAAAGATCTTGGCGAGCTCGAGAAGAAACGGTTCTTACAACAGCGTGAACGATACCGACGACGCGAAAGCCCAAGTCCCGACGTTTTTCATGGAAAGCCCGTTCGACACTACGGTCGCAAGAAGAGTAAAACGAGCTTACTCGACCCTCGACGCAATAAGCGTCCGCACAGGAATTTTTTTACGCCGTTATCCTCTCGCAAGAATTTTCGTTATTATTTACATGGCAAGTTCATCGATTGTTCCTTCGAGAATCGAAAGAATCGAAATAAAAAAATTAAAAAAAAAATACATTCTTTAGAACATTGTTTTTGTTTTTCCAGGCTATGCTACAATTTTGGGTAGTCGTCGTTCTTTTCTCGCAGTCGCCGGATCCTCACTGATTTTGTCCATCAAACACGAGCGCAAGAGTTTACAATGCGCAATTAATTGCGAAGGAATTATACATAAATATTTTAAAAAAACACGAACGATTGATTCTCGAATGTATTTTTATTGTACAAGATTTTTATTATAATACTTTGAAGGTTCTGGCTGTGAATCGTTTGAACGATAACACGCCTGTAGGAAATACAATAAATAAATAAATTATTTCTAATAAATATAACGAAATTTTCTGCTTCCATTTTTGCACTTTGCGTTTAATATTCGCGTTTTCAGTGCACGTTTTTCGTTTTTTTCCCCAACATCCAGAGATCGCGTTCCTTAGGCAACCACCTTAACAGGAATACGAGGTTCATGCACAGCATTGTATGCATATCGTATGCATTTTCAGAATCACCGAATGGTTACAAATTTTTATCGACGATACGATCGAAAATATTTCAAAAAGTGTAATACACATTCGATCTTGCCATTCCGAAATTAATCGCCGTTTTTTTTTCTTGTTTCTTCTAATTATCTACGCTTCTTCTATACAGGTAAATGTTTATTCGCGTTTTTTTGATATGTATCGGACGTCTAAGACTCATCCAATTCCATTATATGGTCGCGATAATCGTTCGGATTTATTTTTATCTCCCGATCGAAATCACTAGCCTTGATCGTGGAGAATTAAAAATATCAAAGTAATCGAAACGATAAGCGTTGACTACTCGATTTTTATGATTGAAAAAATAAACCCTCGGAATTGTCAGAATTTGTATTTTTGAAAACTTTTCATACGACCGTGTTTTAATTCTTTATGCTATGACACAAAAATTGTTTGATAAAAACGAAATAAAAATTTCAGGAATACACAATTACGACCCCGATCGAAGCCCTTATCTCGTATACGTTTATCGCAAGGTGTCGAGAGAAAAAAAAAAACAATGATTTGTATTGCTGTTATCGGAGGTAGCCAATTGCTTTTGTCATACGAACTAAAAAAAAAAAAAATACATCAGTAGAATGAGACTGTTCTGGCTCGTATCAATGGCCGATCAGTCGATTAGACCCTAAAGTACTGTGATTATCACGCCGTCTGTTCGACGGTATTAAATCTAAAAAGGATCGACTCCATTGCTTACGGATTTTTAGATATTCTCGTACGTACTAGTTTGTAGAAATATATCGTTATGTAATTATTCCTCACGGATACGATTTTCTCATTTAATCTTGGGAGAATTCCAACGAACTTACGGCGATTCAATTATTGTTAATAAAATTTTTACGCCAAGTTTTATCGTTAAAAATTATCGCGTTAACGTCTAAACGTTGTCACGAACCCGAACTAAATTTCTAGGCTCTAAGATAAGCGTGAAAATCTGTTCAACGTCGATTTGGAAACGACGAAATTAATTCGATAAACTATATTTTACATATTTATAGCAACCGAATCGTTCGACGGTGACGAATCAGGGACCAAGTCCAAAAAAAAAAAAAAGAGACAAAATCGAACAAGATAAATCAAACAAGTTCGTGCTCGTCACGTACAAAACGAATTCCGAAACATCGACGTGTCGTTAATCTTCACGATTTGACTTTTTTGTGCGATGTTCGAACTAAAATATTCTGAAATAGTAGCTTGAAAAATCTATATTTCCCTAATGAATAGTTAGCTGTTTTTTTCCCCTTTTTTCGCGTATGAGGAAGTAAATTTTACTTTGTGACAACTTGTGTAAAATAATTCGACCAACTGCACCGTGTTTAAACATTCGCAACGAGAAAATTTCCCTTTACTGGTAATAAAAAGAGATAAATGGGATTCAATTTCATATTGAATTTCCGTTTTTTTTTCTCCTTTCTTTTCAAATTTTTCAGTGGCAAAAAAAAATTAATCTAAGACTTTTCGGATAAATTCAAAATAAGTCTAAAACTAAGGAAAAAAATACTCGAGCGCTCATCGTCCGCGACCCGATAGGGATTGTGGAAATCGTGTGCGCTGGAAAAAAAATTCCAACGAAATAAAATAGCAATCGCACCGTCGCAAATGATTGCTCAATGAATCAGCGTTTCGGGTGATGAACATTCGCGTTTGATAGCTGTTGTGTCAAACGTCGATGTCACGGCTGTTTGATCCGGACAAATTTTTCTTCTCGATTCGTCGACGTCATTTTCGCAAACTGGCGTGTGCCACGATCGCGTCGAATTCTCGTTCGTCGATGACGTGACGATATTGTCGGCTTCCGAATCTTCCCTGCAATCCATCGGTTCTTGCCGCCTTTCTTTGCGTTTGTTTTCCGGATTATTCAACACCGATTCGATGAAACTTCGGGTTTCCAATCTCAGAGCTTCCAATTTTTTCTCAAGAATGTGATTTCTTCGCACCAGCTCTATGGTCCTCGCCATAATATTCAAGAGTCCTTAAAAAGAAAACAAACGAAACAATTTAATAAAAAGCGACAAAAAATTGTATTATTCTCTATGAAAATTGTATCATTCTCTATAAAAATGGTATCATTCTCTATAAAAATTGTATCATTCTCTATAAAAATTGCACAAACAATGCATCGTTAAAACTTTTACGTGATATATTGAAATTAACTATTTTAATTATCAGAACGTTGGAATAAAAAAAATTTCAATCGCATTTCGTTGATTATTAGAGATTAAAATTTTCTAATTGATTATAAAATAAAATGTATCGATTATCGAGGTCTTGAATAATCGAATTATCAGGAGAAGCGCTGATTAGGAGTGATTGAAATGTTATCAATTAATAACCTTGTCGACGTTTGGCGATGATCCATCGATCGTCGCGATCGATGGAAATTCTCGCGCAAAGCGACGATTCCGGCGAATTTGGCGAACAAGCGTTCGGAATGTCCTGGGCGGAAACCGGACTGGCCGGTGGTATATTGTACGAAGACTGTGCTCCAACCCTCGCCATCGAAATTTGTCGCAATTCGGCAGCTCGGTGCTTTCCGTTGATCGCCACGACGCGACTTCGCGGTCTTCGTCTCGGATACGTGCAAGCCGCGTCTCCTCTCGGCAGATCCGGCAGACAAAGTACCGGTGCCATTTTTTTCTTTTTATTTATTTATTTATTGTCGTGTTTTTGCTTTTTCGTCTTTTCCGTTCTTATCTTCCTTCTCGGACGAAATTTCTGGAACCAGAAAATAAAAGAAAAAATTAAAGAGCCGAACTAGTGATCAGCCGATTTTCGTCATTTTTTTTTCTCGCCGAATTCGATGTAAAATCGATTAGGTTTTTTTTGCAATCGATAGATCCATCCTTGTAGAATATGAATATAATTTTATTTAGAATTTTTTTTTTTTGAAGATGGCGCCGCGAAGAAAATGCGTGTCGACGCGTGAATGATATAATTCGTCAAAGATTTTTCGGAGAAAGAAAAAGGAATCGACATTATTAATCAGTGATAGCGTCGCTATCGCGATGAGGTTTTTTTTTCTTTTTGTTTTATCCTCGCACGAATGAATTGCGGATTCGGATTGCGAAATTCGGTGCGACTGGAAAAGTCGGATGCGCGGCGAATGGCCTTGAAAGCTCATCGGTACATTCGGGGCGCCCTTTGTGCACCAGCGACACGTGTCGACGTGGGCGTTTGCAAGCGATTCTGCGCCGACTTTCCGCGTTGACGTTGCTTCTCGCGAGAGCGAATGCGCCACGGGTCAACGTAGATAAGCCGATAAAAATTTCATCGTGCAATTATATTTTTCGCAAAAGACTTAACACAAATTCCCGTGGTTTAATTACGTTCGACGTAGTTTGTTGAATTAATAAATGAATAAATTATTCAATGAATAGGCGAATCAATGAATTAATTAATCGATTTCCGCTATTAAATAATGGCAAATAATTAATGGCCAAAATGATTTCGACGAAAGATTAAAACAAAATTAGGCGAACGCAAATTAAATATAACCAAGAAAAAATATGACAATGACCCAATGATAAATATTTCGAGTTTTTACGTTTCTTTATAAAGAAGTTACGGAATCTTTTTTTTTTCCATTCAACTAAGCGAGACATTCCGAGCATCTCAATTGCTATATTTAATCGCAGCTATTCCCGTTCGCCCGATAAATCCGTCAGTATTGACACTTATTGTCGGCGTCTCGGTTTACATGCGTTGCCCGTAAACGAATGAGAAAAAGTCACGCGTCGACGATAATGAATTACATTCGAAGCGCTTATCGCTCGTAATTGTCGACGACGGTGGCGTTAAGACGGCTCATCGTCTAAGCATTTTTCCTATCCTGTGATACAGTCGGGCCACCGATTTGTCGGTTTGATTTTCGTTGCTTCGTTAAAAGTTTGCGGGGAGGGGGGGGGGGGGGGGGCAGTCACAGGATACAACATTTGACACACCACTGTCACTGCCGAATAATGTCGAAGGCCGTTTTAAGGCGATGTGCTATGGATGACGATAGAAAAATATTGCGCATCATTTTTCAAAATTGTCAAATTATTCGAGACGCCACAGACGAGTCAGAAAGTCAAACGTACTTTGATTCGTCATTTATTCCAAATCATATTTCGAATTTTATTTATTTATTCATTTATTATTTATTTATTTATTTATTTATTTATTTATTTATTTATTTATTTATTTATTTATTTATTTATTTATTTATTTATTTATTTATTTATTTATTTATTTATTTATTTATACTTAATAAGCACGATTATAATTCCGTCTACAAATTGCAAAATGAAACAGGCCATTGTCGAGTCCGCTAAAGCTATTATTAGAATCTCGTTGATAACCGGAGGTTATTTTGTTTTTTCCTCTATCCACAAATATTTCAATGCCCCGATAACGTCGCTATCGCTGAAACGCGCGCGTGGCTGAAATTTCGCACGAGTACTAATCGTCGGGTCAAGGAGCGAAAACGGCGAGCTGTGAATCATCCGACGCACGTGTGTCAACGTTTATCGGCATTTCCGAATCCACCAACGCTTATCTCCGATCGAGCATTAGAACGAAGACGGGTTGTGCAAACCACGATACAAGGAAGTGATGCCTATCGACTTAATCAGCGATGAAAAATTTTTTCTTTCTTTTTTCAACGAAAAACCGTCTGAGAATGGTTGAAATATAATCTGAAATTTCTCTGTCTGATGATAATAAGCCGTCCCACGTCGAAACGAAGTAAAACTATTGTCCAGATCTATCTATCTGCCTCCAAATCGTCGCCATCTTTACGCGATCGAACGAGCAACGCCACGGTACCTATAGATTATGGGGTCCCTTAATAAGGTCATGTAGGAATTTTATCGATATCACTTTCTGATACGATTCAAGGTATACGAAAAAAAATCTGGGTGTAATTAGAGACCCGTACGATACCGTTTACGGGTCGGAAAGGTTTTTTTTCTGTCTACAATTCCTACTTACATCTCACCGACAAAATATGTGTTTATCACACGTGGAAAGGTGATACGGTAATAAAGTATAGTAATGTTATTGAAATAGGAAATTTTGATCGCATATAGGCCCTTCGAAGGTGTCGTACGAGTCTAAAACTTTACTCCGATTTTTTTTATACACCTTAAATCGTATTAGATAGTAGCATCTATCAAATTCCAACATGACTCTATTAAGAGACACCCTAAAATATATATATACTGCTATATATATGTCATATGCATACATTCGTTCGCGGGATAACCCGAGTAAACGTAATGTCACGAGTTACCGAAGTAGTTCGCCGCACCTCGCGGAAATCTAGTTCTCGGCTGCGCCCGGAACCGATAACGCCACGGCACGTGGGATCGAAGCTCGCGTGCGTGTTTCACTTAACACTTAACACACCCGCAAGCTCGAGGACAAATTTTATTATCGGTTTCGTGACAACCGAGCGTGCGGAGCGTTGCACGAGGGTGCACGCCGGAGCGATTGACAACAATTGACAAGCTGTCACTACCCGTCCCGCAACACGTGACAGCGTCCGCTTAAATAAAAAGGAAAAAAAAATTTTTTAACTGTAGAACCAAAATATTAACCTAAATAAAAAAACCATGGACAGTCCGTCAAAATAAATAAAAAATGGGAAGGAAATGAATCAACCATGAATAATCCGTTAAAACGAAGAAAAAAAAAATAGAAAAATTAAACAACATAATAAAATAAATTGCTGAAATCGTGGACATGTATTGGATAAAGCTCGTAGACACGGTGTTTAAATGTAATGAACTTTCGTACGACGCACTCGAGCCACTCCGAATTAGCGAGAGATAAGCGTCATCGGGCATTTCTGTCGGATCGAGAGAGAAAGAAAGAAAGAGAGAGTGGAATGGTAAAAGAGAGAACGAACGTAGTTAACCGAAGAAATTGCGTATAGTTTAGTCTCCGAGGAAACTAGACGATGGTGTCGGGAGGTTTACGACGGTTGTTCGTAGCGCGCAACTCGCGTACAGAGCTAAACGTCGTTCCGATGCGCTCGGAACAATGGGGTCGGACGTAGGCACGTGGCGCGGTACACTCTTACGGACATACACAGCCAGAGGCCATCGCGTTTAGACGATCTTTCATTGTGCAAGTGAGAGATCGACTATATATACGCAGACTGCTTTCGGCACGTGCAGTCGGTTGCTACTGCTACTCCACCGCGTTATATATACACGCTCGTATCCATGAATATACGTGTATATACGTAGACGTCGGTCGTCCAAAGAGCCGACTATACGCCCGAACCCCCCCATTTTCGCCGGGCACCCTTATTCTACCCTCTCCATGGGTTCCCTCGCAGACCCCATATCTCTCTGCATTCGTTTTTCTTTCGATTCAACATCCTTCGACGATTCAACTAACCAACGATTATTTCATTCACGGATATAACTGATACTATATTGATTGAATAATTAACAATATGTTATGTAGTTATTTATTACTATTTATTTATTGAAATTAAGATTATGAAATATAGATAACTAGCTTGAGACTATGTAAAGGGTAATTAATTTTATATATAATATATAATATGAGATTATTATTATATAGATAATGAATAATTCTCTACATTTCTTTGAAGAATTGGTTTTTTTTAAATCTCAATTTTTTCGGAAACACGTGATCAATATGAATTACTTCGGAGAATAATGTAATGTTTCTATCTATGATGAATAAATATTTTTTGTTTTCGTTGTTATATCTGGGGGAGTTCGTGGCAAATCGATTTCATATATTTTTTTCGATTCCGTCCGCAATTCTGACGTCCCATGGTCGGAGGAGCTCCAACAATTTTCTTTGTCCCATGAAGAATTTTATTGTAAAATTGCGGATGAAAAAAGAATTAAACCTCGGGGTTGTAATTTTTGCGATGATCATTATCGATGCTTGTGACCAAATCAATTGTCGATTAAATCTATAAATTTGTGCAGAGTGCGTCTTCGCACGGCCGTTTCAAACGCTGGGAGAACAAAGAAGAAAGAAAGATGCACAGTGGTTGCGACTCCCTCCATTTCCCATGAAATACCCCATATAGAATTATTCCATTGAACAATACAATAAACATCAATGGAGTCGAACAATTATTCAACAAATATTTAATCCATATTCGCGTCGACTTACAATTTTTGTCGGTCGTATAATTTTTGTATTGTTTTTATTTTGTTATGAAATTTTATTATATTTATTATATTGGTCTTCATAAAAACGTATATTAAGTTTTAAAGAACCATCTAAAAATGGAAATGTTACTCTTTCCTTTACAAAAATAAAATAGGAGCCGATGTGAGTGCAATCAGTTGAAAATTAAAATTCCTTCGACTCAATAAAAACCAATCACAGACAATAAAAAAAAAAATTAATGACTTCCTCGAATCACATTATTACAATCAAACACCTGCACTCACCTAACTGGTTCTGCAATCAAATCGTCATAATCCGTCGTGACGAATTCTTCATTAAAACGTTGAAATTATCGCACTCAAAATATTCAACGATAATCAGACGTACGTTATTATTTTCACTCTTTACTCATAAACCCCAACACTGACACACGTGTCGACACATCGATTATCACGATTAAACTCGAAACGTCGTTAATTTTTGTTATTAAATTTTTTATTCAGTATCTTTTTTTTTCTTTGTAAAATTATTTTTGATCAAGCGATTTTTGTAATTTCGTTCATTTTGAAACTCGCGATTGTTTATCGGCGGTGAGTCTGGGAACGCGTGGGAGTTTGTGCAAGTTGCACGAGATCCACCGACCGTACAGTCTGAGGTGCCAGAGGCTTCTGACTTCGAAGCGGCTTATAGTACAACCCGTAGCTCGAATGGTAAAACGCTCGAGTGTCGATCGGGCAATATCCCACCACACGCACACACACACACATCGATAAAAGCAGCAGCAGCAGCAGCAGAAGCAGCAGCAACAGCAGCAGTAGTAGTGGCGGTACAACGGAGAACGTGAGTGTTGCGTCGTCGTGAACGAGAGCCACGTGCGCCTGACACCCTTTGCCCTTTCCCCTGCGCAGCCCCAAACGAGATTTCCCCTTCGAGGCTCGGATAATCCGTACGCGTTCTTATTCCACGCCGAACCGAGACGAATTACAAACGACGAAACCTAAAAAGCTCGTAACGATATTGAAATAACAACAAAAAGTATTATAAAAAAATTACAATTGTTGTAAATAAAAATATAACGTAATTTGGTCAGCCGAAGTCTCACGCCGTTAGTCCAAACCTTCAACCGCCCGACTATTCTACCGAAACGAATCAAAGGACTCGGCGTTCTCTTTGTTATCGTTCCGAGCCTCGGAGTGGCGTTTCGATCTACGAGACGGCGATTAATTTGATATGAAAATTTAACGATGTTACCAAAACGTTCGACTGACCGTCGAATGTTCAAGTAATGCGATGAATAATGAATTAATAATTCAATATCTTCTAGATTCTGTTTCGTTTCGTTCTCATTTCTTCGAATAAATAAAAAATGCAAATTTTGATAACGATAAGAAATGATTGGTGCATTTACTCATCTTTTGCATGGATATCGAGCAACCAATTTTTTGTTGTGGTACAAAATTTTAATACCACCAGAAATAATAATAATAATAATAATAGTAATATTAATAATAATAGTAATAACAATAATAATAATAATAGTAATAATAATAATAATAATCATAATAAAAGTAATAATAATAAAAATAAATAATAATAATAATCCTTATTATAATTACAATAGTAATTATTATTTTAATTATTATTATTTTTATTAATTTTTGGAAGGGATTCGAATAGACGATCGGGACCTCAGCCACAGTGCGTTCTTCCTGTCTCGTTTCGTTGTTCATCGTCCTTCTCCGGTGTGTAACAGCGCGCGTCGTCGTTTTTTCTCACTCTAATTCTCTCGTTGCGTCACTCTCGGAAGGCGTGGACCGCGGATGAGCGGAGACGGGAACGAGACGGTCTGCGCGCACCGTGCACGTATACACGTACACACGCATTTATATATATAATATGAATATATATATATATACATATTATATATATATATATATATATATATATATATATATATATATATACACAGTTCTGCCCTCGCGGCACGTGGCTACGTCGCGGCGAAGGTCGTTGACTCCCACCTCGTCCCTCATCCGAGCGCCCTATCCAGAGTTCACTCTGCACGTGGATACTACCGGGGTATTCCCTATGTATATATATATATATATTTCAATCTTTCGCCTCCCGATGCAGACACTCTGCCTATATAGTTTCCAGAAGAGAGAAAAAGAGAGAGAGAGAGAGGGAGATGTGCTATATGCACTGTACCGCATGTAGTTGTATGCCAATAACATGCCCTTCCTCCCTTGACAACGTATATTAAGACGACTAATGAGAATGACGCAATTTCTAATTTCACGGTGGGTTCGTGAGGCTGCGAATAATCAGACCCCCTATATCGATAAATCTCGACAGCTATTCCGGCTATTATTACAGCCTTCTATCGGTAAATTAGTCATCGGAATGTAATTTATTTTGCGCATGAAAGTAACGAAACAAAGATATTGAGATGAAAAAGAAAAAAAAAACTATGCTCTTTATGCAGAAGCGTTACGGTCAGTTATTATCAGTTGACCGAACGGTGAATTTTTTTGTGTCTTATCTCTCTGGAGACGAGGAACAATATTGGAATATATGGAACTTGTGAAAATTCGTTGGTACGCGACATCAATACCAAATTTCCAATAATAATGAGTGAGTTTCAATCACGATCTACGATTTTCCGTGTATTCGTCGTTAATTTTTTATCGTCGGAGTCCAATGATCCCGGAAATTATACATCAAAGTCCTATTGGAGAGTTGTTTACTCGATCGTTACAATTTGAAATGCTCGTTTCGGTATACGAATCGCCAAGGTCCGCGGAAATGTATCAAACCCGACACGTGCCGTGACCGGCAGTTAAAATTAAATGCGGGGGAAGGATGAGGAGAAGCAAGAGGAAGGCGAGGTGGGTTAGTTTGGGATTGCAAAAGGCAAACTCGTCGTTGCTATAATTATACAATTTATCCGTGAAATGCGGCGAACGAGGAAAATCACGCGTCGAATTCCCTCGTGAGGGCGACGACGAAATTTGACTAATTCAGCCTTCGATAATTACGTTATTATCAATTAATCAATTATTATATCAACGGTGGATTGTAATATAACTAAAAACAGAAAATCGTTACGAACTTTGTTATCTAAAGCCAGTAATTTGTGATGCCACGTGTCGCGATGTCACGTCGTCTCGTACGACTTTGTACCGCGCTCGCAGCACGTGGAAAAACTATTTAAACGACGGGGACCAGTGCACTCGTGTGAATCAACACGCGGGCTACCTCGTGTCTTACGACAGACGTAAATAGGCTTCAACGGTCAGGTCGCGGGATAGAGTAAAAAAGAGTGAGAGAGAGAGAGAGAAAAAAAAGAGAAACTGGTGTCGAAATGGGTGTGTATTATATCGGCCGTTATATCACTCATCGGGTGGGAGCACACGTGCGCGATAACACGTTTTTGTTATTTACACCGTCACCATGCATATGGGCCGTTCCACGGCGTAGTGGGTGTCAATCTTGTCGACACGGAGAGATTTTTGTGACGATTATTCGAATATCTCTTCTCTATCTCTCTATGTTTTTTTTCTTTTCATTTTTCGTTTTATTTTTTCAAAATTCGTGTTGCGAGCAACGCAATTAATTTTTACGAAAAACCGCAAAGAAATTGAAGCATAGAAATAAAAAATTGAGTTCTATGTATGTTTCTTGAATACATTTCTTCCATCTTAATGTCCCCAGAGTCGATTCGGCTGAGACTTTGCTAAGTCAATGTCTCAGTTGTGTCATAATTGGTCATACGACGAGTGCGTTATTTATCTCGTAAAATGTGTATCGCGCGGATGCATAAGCGTGAATAATAATGAGCGGACGGAACCCGATAAAGAATTTATAATCTTCCGTCTGCTCGTGCGGCTCGTGCATAACCGATCGATAGGACGGAATTTTTTCCGTTTTTTTTTTCAAACATTTTCTCAAGCACGCGTTTTGCACCACGAGGAATCAATATCCGTCGGTATTGAGTCAATTCGCACACAAAACCGTATAGCAACAATGGGACACACGGTGTTGAGAACTGCTAAGACAAATAACGTGAATAATGTATATGTATATAAATTTATGTATAGCAAACGTTTAATTTCAATGGTGCGGCGTCCATTGTTTCTCCTTCGTGAATAAGTGGATATCGATTAGGATGTCGCTCGTAAGCGTGTAATGGAATGGATTGACGATTAACGGAAGTCCGATTAAGCGATGGATAATATTTTTATGAAATACGAAGATAGACTTAAGGGCTTTCATGGGCATCGAAGCTTCGAAGAAAGCATATTTTCTCAATATGTTTTAAATATCGGTAGTAAAAGAATTATTCCATTGAAAGTTTCAAACACATAAACGAGAAATATTTCAACAAGATTATATATCTTTAAACGAGTATAGGTCGTCGTTGAACAAAGGATTTAAAAAAAAATTAAATTTGAATTTTCGCTAGAGTTGTAAGCAAAAATGTACAATTTTCGGTCAAGTCGACACCACGTATTGGCTTGTAAAATAAGTTCTGGTAAAAAGAAGAAAAAACCTTCGTTCAATCGCTAGACAATCTTATATAGAAGGAGTGTGCAACATTTTAATAACATCGGTCCACCGGTTTTCAAGATATCGTGTCTACCGACTTCAAAAATAAAGTTTTGAGAAATCCGATACACCTGCTACGCTCCCGGCTGGCGGAGCCTAATGAAAGGAATTCTGCGAAGGCTTTTTTTCGCGATTTTTACTCTGATTGACTTGAAACTTTAGGAAAATATTCTTGACACGTCGAACTATTAGATAAAAAAATAAAAAATGAAAAAAGATTTTTTTTTTACATTGCAACCTCTTGATAGCTGTTGCAGTGAGTTCGAGCTTATTTAAACCAACGTGAGCAATAAATGCTTCGACGAGTACGTCTCGTACACGTGACTGACCCGACTAAATGGTTCAACAAAAGTACAGCGTTACGTCATCCTGTTCCAATCGATCAGAATCGAGACGCAGACAAAAGCCAATATTGAGAATTTAACGTTCACGAAATATTAATGAGAAGAAATATTTCAAAACCAAACGAAAGACATTTTTTTTCACATATCAAAAGCAGCGAAATAATAATTCTGATATAGTTTAATTCGTATTTGCGTTGCTTTTTATTATCTGCGCGTGGCGAATGGCTATTCTCGTTGGGCCTAATTTCGAAAGAATCCAGCTTTGGTCGGAGTTTCTTGTGATAAAAATTCAAACGTGTAGCCTCGATTCAGTGAGATGAAAACCATTCGGTGTAATCGAATCAGCATAGTTTTATTAAAAAAACTAAGAAACAAAACCAAAAAAACTTGCTGCGACGTAGTTCTGCGAGTTCGGATGGAACTTCGCGACAGGTATCTCGATAATTTTATCCGCAGTGGGTTCAAATATTTATCCGCTTTTTTCTTCCTTTTTTAAAATATACATATATACATCTAACGACTGTAACTTTGACGGAATATTTATCGAGCCGCTAGCGGTCCAAAAATAGCGTTGTCTTTCTTTGGGCATCGACGAAAATTTACTTGAAAATTTGTTCAAACCATTCAGTGTGCTTTGATCCGGTACTTGATGGTACAAAGTGACAGGGGGCAGTTCAATCGATGCTCCACTGCTCATCATTGGAAAATCTTCGCGCACGTGTGGCATTGCTCGATGTCCGATTAAAAAAAGCCAACTAGAACGGTTTTAACTACACGACGAGCGAAAACTACGCAACTCCGTCGCTACAAACTTTTTTAACACCTCTGACGGCATGATTATTATTACTATTATTATCATTATTATTATTATTATTTTTATTATTATTTTTACTATTATTTTTATTTTTATTATTATTATTATTATTATTATTATTATTATTATTATTATTTTTACTATTATTATTATTTTTATTATTATTATTATTATTATGATTGCAATATTAGAGCGGAACGAATTGCTCTCTCTTGGATGTGAGAAGCATCTTTTCTCGGACGATGGAACGGATAGAAAATTTAATCAATTTCTCATTCGATATAACTTCCTCGAGAATCGCAATTTCCAGTTATCAAGTTTAAAATTAAAGTGAAGAAAATGAACAATTATTTATGATGTGACGCAATAACGTAATAATTATGTTTAAACAAAGTTTTATTTCGAAAGGAATAATTTTACGAATGCTCGTAATTCCGCATGATAGTGCCACGGTTTGGTAAATAGCAAAAAAAAAAAATTTCCCAATATTTGACAATAACAATAATTTGTGAAATAAATTATAAATCGACTAAAAATGCGGATAAATAGAAAACAATCCTAATGCAAATTAATATTTTCTATGCAACGCCAAAAAAAAAGAACGACATTTTTACTTCTACTGTAGATAGAAAAATAAATAAATAAATAAGAAAAAAAAAAAATAAGTGTAAACGATAAAAGTGCGGGCAAGCTGATTTCGGGACAAAAATGATATGCGATCAGCGACAAAGATATTCTCTATTGATCGTGCGAACGAACGTTTTGTCGCTGTTATGCTCGCCTGATGCCCCGTCACGGAACTATTTCCTTGACAGGTTGATGAGATCAAAGTTCGAGCGCGTCACTCAATCGGATTGTTGTGTATCGCGACTGGCTGACATATAGGGGCACGTGGAACATCCATGCGCGAGCAAATTCTATGGCAACATGTTTTTCCATTAATTCCACCAGATTGTACGATTATTCACGTCAGCACGTCCAACAATCGTATATTTTCCATCCAATATTTTTCCATATTCTATTTATATTTCTAACATTTTTTTCCTTCTATTTTCGCAACGGCACATCTACCAAAATGGAGCTTCTTTTCAACCTTATATAAGAAGAATAAATCTCCGAAAAAAAGTCATCAATAATAATATTTTATGCGTCATGATAAATATCTCATGTAATTTTTTTTTCATTATATAATTTTTTTATGTTTATTATACATTTCTGTTATTGATATTATTAATCAAATCGATTATACGCTGTAATAACGGTTAACTGAAAATCGTTGCGGCAAAGAAAAAAGTAAACAAACCATTTATTTTGAAGAATTAGTCAACTATACGAAATTATTATTACTATTTTATTCACCGAGCGATGTAATAATCTCAAAAATACTCGTTAGCTTCGGGTTAATTCTCTATATTCACGCCCGCTTGACCCTTCCTTCTGTCAATCACGCAGGATGATAATTTTTTTCCGAAAACAACGAATTTAATCTCACGGATATTATGATGAACCATCAATTTAATCCGGAATTATACGAACGTCGATGATTTCTAGCGAATCAAACGATCTCGATTTCCGTGATGGAAGACGGACGTATGCGAATCGCGACACATCTATCGGACGGCGAGTCGGTCGGGAATGATTAGAATCTTGTGTTATTTTTATTTTATTTTATTTTATTTCGTAACGGGAGAGACGCAACGTGTGGGACAAACGTGCCCATCGTGGAGTACCACGTGTCGGAGCCACGGGCGAAGGAGGGCAAACGGGGCAACCGAGCGACGGCTCCCACGAGGCTGAATACCACGAGCGAGCCAACGTGCTTGGTTCCGGCCGGCAATGAGACAATACCGGGGCATATTGAATCACTACTAGACGAAACAAAGAAGAAAAAATATCGGAGAAAATGGAGGAATCATCTATTGGCTAAAATGATGAAATTAAAAAATACAGTTGGGTTTTTTTATATTTTTGGACTGCGTTGAGTTATCTGTGTTGACGAAGTGGCTTTTTGTGACGAATTGTAATGTCTCTAAAAACGCGCACATTTTGAGTCGTCATTACTCGAAAACGACTGGACAAAAGAATCTGAAAAAAATATCTTCCTTGATAAGATCATTCGAAAGATCATTAGAAATTCACGACACCCGGTACAACTTCTACCGATATTTGGTGCCCCCATGTCCATACGTACTAGGGTGGTTCGTATTTGGGTCATTTATGAAATGTGATTGGGGACCGGTGTCAATCAATGGCAAAAAAAAAAAAAAAATGTTAAGCCTAATTTGAACCTCTCAGTCCAACTCCTTCACAGCCCGAGAAGCAGGTGATATTTGCCGTTTAAAGTACAGGCAATTTTTCTCCATCCCGGTAATTATATTAGTGGGAGGACTAATTATTCTTGAAAAAATCCGATACTGATATGGAATTCACGGGTATAAACCCTACTTTCAAAAAAAAAATATAACACATGTATGGGTCATTTTTATATTTTTCACTCTTTTTTAAATTAAAAATTGATTTTATCTGCATAAAACCTGAGCCAAGTAGGACAAAATTGACGTAAAACATTCAACTCATCCTTCCCGAACGATCACAATCAATGTAGGGTCCCGTAACTCTCAAATATTCTATTTATTTCAGAATTATCCCAATAAATTGCAGGATGATCGTCAAGGACCGGTGCGAAGTTGCGTGTAAACATGGCATGAAATGACCCACGTGTCATATTTTTTTCCTGAAAGTAGGGTTTATACCCGTGAATTCCATACAGTATCGGATTTTTTCAAGAATAATTAGTCCTCCCACTAATATAATTACCGGGATGGAGAAAAATTGCGTGTATTTTAAACGGGAAACTTCACCTGCTTCTCGGGCGGTGAAGGAGTTGGACTAAGAGGTTCAAACTAGGCTCAACATTTTTTTTTTTTTTTACATTGATTGACACCACACTCCAATCGCATTTCAAAAATGACCCAAATAAGAACCACCCTAATACGTACATTATAAAATCCCAGATATAAAACTACCCGCGGCTAATTGAATCTCGTACATTTTTCTTCAATCTCCACATAATATATACATACAGTGTGTGTGATTAACGAGTTTCGTAACGCCACCGTGGCCTCACGGATGCCGTAACCAATACCGGGCTATCGTATAATCACGATTGAAAACGCTGGACACGTGTATCTCCCGCCAGAAAAAAAAAACACAAAAGTGTGTATTTCACATCGAGAACGATATCGTGGATACGCGCGTGCGTTACGAGGAAATTCAAACCGTCCACGCGACTCATCGAGCGTGTTATGTACTTAACGATTCGAGTGTTGGTCAAAAGTCGTTGTCCACACACGAGCGTGTGAACACACAGGTGCAATTAGTGTGAAAAAAATCGTGGAGCATCGAGAGTCTCTGTCTCCGTCTGTTACGCATGCAAAAGAGAAACAAAAGGTCGTCGATGCGATGACTCATTAAACGTACCGGCAACGCACGTGGAGCGTTTGAGGTCGCGTTTCACGGCTCTGACGTCGACGTTCACATGTGACGAATGCAGACTCACAAGTGTTGTTCATTCGCGCTTTAACGACGTAATCATTAAGTTTCCACGATAAATAAGCGAAAATGATATCGAGAGGAATCTTGAAATCGTCTGGAACGACGATTCGACGATTTTTATTGGATAATTTTAACTCGCGGTTTGAATAATAATATCAGAGGTTCAGGGAAATTCTTGTTTACAAGGCGGGCTTCTGATAAAAATTTGAATTTAAAGAAATTTATAGTTTACTGACTGAATCCTGACATCGTTGAACGATCTAGACACCGGAAATAATTTCGATGGTTGTATATTTGAAAAAATGTTTTTATTTTGTTTTATGAATTGTTTATCCGACTTCGAAAAATTTAATAGCATATTTAACTATTGTGTTGCTAAATATTTCGAGATTCAAAGTGTTCGGGTAATCGAAGAATCTTGAATTTTATTTCCTTTCTAGTCGAAGTAAATAATTGAATCGGCTTCTAGAATTCGTCGGAAAACACATTTTTGCAAAAAGAAATTCGTCATTTTTCCCTAACGGTGATGATTCTTGGACTGTGCAATTGGTCCATCACTTACTTGCCACAATTCTGCACGATCAGAGTTCAATTCGATCCGGATCGGTGTTGTCGTTCGAGAGAAATCGCAAATCGCGTTTTCGAAGTGATCCGATATTGTGCGCCCGCGTCCGAACCTCGCGTCAACGTTCGGGATCATCAGATTCCACGAATACTCGAGACACGACGCAACTGCATCGTTTGCGCGAGACAAATCATTTGTCAAACATCTCCAGGTGTTTGTTATCTTCTACTACAATTGCCAGTTATTTACCGACGAAACACTGAGTCACGATTACACGGAAGCACGGACAAACAAAAAAAAGCGGTCATATGACCTATTTAAACGAATTTTAATTAAAAAAAAAAGTTTCTCCTCTGATTTTTGTCATTTATCTGTTGACATTTTTTTATAGGTCAACAGTCAGTTGTGTCTATGTGACAGAAACGAAAAATTGTGTCTCAAGGACGCGTGTATAAAAATCAAGAGCAGAACTAAATTGAAAACTATGGTATTATAGGTATATAACGCTTGGAGTGGACCAAGGTCACATACGACTTTCTATCCCCTCATGTGGTCGATGATTCTTTCTTAGTATCTTTTGTATCCTACGACCTCAGAATTTTTCTTTCATCCAAATGGAAATGGGGGAAATAGCGGTTACCCCTTGATAAAAAAGGGTTGCGCGGGGAAGGGGGTGGGGTGACTAAAAAAATAGTGAGGTCGTATGACCCAAAGGATACTGAAATAAAATCATCGATCACATCGGGGGATAAAAGGGTTTTAATCCCGTGAATTGGGACTTAACTCCCCATATACATGTACCTACCCCATTGATCTTCCCTCAAGAGCAACGTAGATTTCAGGGTTACGCGTTTACCATAAGATCGTCAATGGATGCGAATGAAACTGAGCGGCAAAGCCAATGGAATAAACGAAGCGACAGAGATGGCGATAGTGCGATATACACGGTGTGTCCCAAACGTTCCAGAACTTCCGACGAAACTCACTTTGTTCGCTGGGAAATAAAACTTCTATTAAATATTAATCAAGATACATTTCTTTCGATGAAAAACGTGCGCTGCATCGAACTTAAAATTTGGTAAGATATTTCTGCTACTCCTTTGCGAAAACACCGAAAAAATCGTCGTTTACAGCTCTTTCGATGGTAGAAATGTCGTCCGAAAGCTGTCTCACAGCTGTAATTTGAGTTTCGGGAACATGAAATACCTGCACGGCCGTACCATTGATCTGGAGAGCAGGTCGACGGTCAATGACGTGGACCGATTTAACCCTTCACCGTCACACTACCTAATAATATCAGGGCCGTCACACCAGGTATATTCCACCCAGTCAGTTTGCAAAAAACGATCGTGAGCAAACCATCCGTCCGAAATGGTTCGAAAAATTGCAGAACATGCTTTCAACATTCTGGCTGACGTACCAAAAGTTCATATGTCAGAAATAAAATTTCAACATGTTAAAAAAATTCATAAAGAGATGAAAACGGGAACAAAACCACCGATCGTCGATTGATCGACGGGTGGATTCCACCCAGTGTGACGGTGAAGGATTAATATTGGTTCCTCCGGCGTCTTTTACTCCGGGCTCTGTCGTTTCGTTCGTGGCCCGTATCGACAATACCACGTTTCATCACCAGTAACGATAGTTTTCAAGAAGTTAGGATATTTTTTGGGGTCAGGGTTACGTAATGAACACAAAATACTATGTTCTCTTTTCCATCGACCGACATCTTGTCTCTACAGTGGAAGAAACGCAATCTGTTATGTCGAGATATCAGCGATCTGGATCAATGAACTATTTCGGCTCTGTAAATAATTGCAAGCAAGGTTCCCACAATCATACTCCACCATTGATACGACGGACGGTGCGATATCAGTACGATACTATCGATAACAAAATTGTTTTGGAACTTTTTATACACACCGTGTATACGAAGGCTGGATACGTCACAAGTGTGCGATCCGTGTATGGACATGTTCGCATGAATCACTGTCGACGGTTAAAGACGCCATGGCGGGTTCTGGCACTTTCCATCCTTCTCTCCCATAGGTCCCTGCTGAACGGATATATATATATATATGTATACATAGACAAGAGGGTCATGTATACACGCACATAGCATAGACAAGAGCGTTGGCAAACGTACACACACGGGTCGTCACACGAGGATTTTTAAGTCGGAAGCGGTTAGAAATCTATGTCACTCGTGGACGGGGGGATTAAACTTTCATCAACTCGACACGTGGCTTGAGCCACTCGATCCCCGTAACTAGTCGTTGTTCCGTATCGTCGTTCGTTGTAACGGACGAAGCGATGAAGACCGCTCGTATTCATGGGAATCACGGTCGCACACACGGATTTCGAAACTATCGGCGGGGGTGGGGTTCCCTTTGTGTCGTCGATGTTCGCGGTTGATGCTTTCACCGCGTTAAGCGCTGCAAGTCTGCAATCGGTGGCGAGATTTTTTATATTAACGATCATAATTCGTAACCTGAGGAGGAATAGATCCCAGTACGTTTACCCTTCACCGTTCCACAGGGTGGAATCCACCCGTCGATCAATCGAATATTATGAATATTTTTTAACATGTTGCCATTTTATTTCTTCTGAATAAACTTCTCGTACATCATCTAGAATGTTCAAAGCACGTTCTGGAATTTTTTCAACCGCTTCGGACCGATAGCTTGCTCGCTATTTTTTGAAAATCCAAAAAAAAATCCCATAGTGCCCAAAATCCTTGGACCGCAGTGACGCGCGCGGTGTCCAGGCGAACCTGCGATAATTCCGATACAGAGAAAAATGGACGAATTTTTCCAAATCTCTATCTACGACCGTAATTGCAATGTTGAAAATTTATAAACATTTACATACTTTAACGTAAATACAATAAGATTATTATTACTTTCAAACCAACCGTAATTTTACAAATGTCGCTTATGCAAACTTTTTTTTATCGTTACCGCAACGATTTTTCCAGCACACACTCATTGCGACGGATTATTTCGTAGCCGCGCTACTCGCGTTGGAACAACGAACAATTGTTTTTTTGTTCTCTTTTATTTTTTCATTCGCGCCAACTCAGCTCCGCATCGAGACCGCAATCCGTCGAAATGGAGAACAATACAGCAATTATTGTCGTAGCGGCTGACGCATCGTAAAAAAATCGAGTTCAAAACTTTTTTGAATTTTGCGGTCACGTTTCGTCAACCCGTTGGGCGACCTATTTTCCTCAAATCTTCGAGCTTCCAAAGATGAGCTGGGAATGATTGAGCAAATGCAAAAGTCGGTTCCGGACGTTGCGTGTTCTTCCCGAAACTCATCTACCAGATAAAATTGGATTTCGTGTAAAAAAAAATTTAAGACTTTTGGACCGGCACCGATCAACGCGAAGCTCCCTTTCCCGGTATTTCGTATTGACCTGCACGTTTCGTTCGGCAAGACTTCGTCTATTATAAGCTCGTAAACTATTTTCGTAGTTCAAAGCGCTTTCTATTTTTATTGAATTTTTTTTTATTATTTCAGACTCCACGTTACGACGTACCGTCGTTCTGACGCCGAAAACCACGTGACGATGTATTCACGCGAACGGACACGTGAACGGAGTTTTACGAGTACGTTCAAACGACAAGCACGTTAGTAGCTACGATTTTATCCTATCTTCGAATTTCATCCTCAATTAAGGAAATTAGACGCGTCGTAACAGTTGGATTGTGACTCCTCCTCTCGCCCGCACCGCCACCTAAGTCACGTCCGAGTAATCAATATTATTAATCCAGCTGACTTTATGAACAATTGATAATATCACTATTAACGCGTTAAGCGTTTAGTCACCGGTGGCTGACACTATTCTTATCGTACAGTCGCTATTGACCCACTGATATACAATTAAAAAATTATATTCTTCTATGAATCAATTTCCAATAATTTAAAGGTCATCAAAGAATGTATCTAAGCATAATCTATTACCAAAAAATATTTTCCCTAATCAATATTATTCCTTTCACCGTTACGCTACAAACTATAATGTCACGGACGTCACACTGGGTGAATTCCACCCAGTCTGTTTTCAAAAATGATTGTAAGCAAACCATCCGTCCGAAGGGGTTAAAAAAATTACAGAACATGCTTCGAACATTCTAGATGATGTACGAAAAGTGTATTTGTGAGAAATAAAATGTAAACATGGTAGAAAAGAATTCACAAAGAGATGAAAACGGAAACTTAAACCGCCGGTCGTCGGTCGATCGACGGGTGGATTCCACCCAGTGTGACGGTGCAGGGTCGAACCACGTCAAAACGTTCGCTGCAAAATGACGTGACCGCGAGCCAACCGGGAAAGACGATAGAGCAGGATTCAGGCCCTAAACATGTTAATTGCTAGAGGCAATGGCTGACGCGGAATTATCAATCTCGCGACGTCGAAATTCCGATGCACGTGTGCATCGAAACGTCAACCATCCATGGATCGAAAGAGCATGAGATTGTCACGGATGAGAATGCATCGCGTGTGCAGTCCAAGGTCAAACGATTTAACGGCGCTATTATGAGGAAGCGGAGCTTGGGTTATCACAGATTATTACGTTGGTACACCGCGTATCGCGTTATAATGCGCCGGGACGAAGGAGGGAAAGGGCGTCCTTGTAGACGGTCGAGCGCGTGGTGAACGCGCGTCGACGACCTATATAGGTAGAGCACTGCCTCCACCTCCACCTTATCGTACGTACACGTGGATCAAGTTGGTGTACGACTCACGCGAACGTGTGCGATGGTTACCGTGTGAGCGACAATGGTGACTAACGTGGGCGACGGCCTATGCCGAGGGGAAGAGTGCAAGAGAGAGGGAGAGGTCGATAGTGTCACGACATATTCGCTATTGGCAGCCACGTGTCGTAAAACGCGCGGGAAACCGTATCGGGCCGTTAAGGGGTTCGTATCTCAGTTGTTTGGATCGAAAAAATATAAATTTTTGAGATCGATGTTCTGGAAGCTGCTACACACGCAGGCGGGACCCTTTATGGCCATGAAGCAAGATGACTCTATGTGGGTCTGTGAAAATGAATTTTTCCGCGAAAAACTTAGTCAAAGGTTTGGACGCGTTCAGCTCGGAATTAGGGTTTTTAAAAAGTGCCGTCGCGGTGAGTACGATTTGTGGAGAGAAATCTAACTGATTTGATTGAATCACGAGACTGTTTTTAATTCTAATGACTAATTTCGTGAAGGGAGGAATTTTCGTTTGGACCAAAATTTATATATTTTTGGGTCAAAAGCCGGAGTTTTTAAATCTTAAAAAACGAGCTTTCAGGAAAAAATCGACATTATTTTAACAAATTAAATTTTTCTTTTAATTTCAGGTGAGCGACTCCAGAGATTGTTCAAAACGTTTTTTTGAATTAAGAAAGGTTTCGTGAAAAAAAGTCTATAAATACCTCAATCTCAATATGTTGTAATCGATACCGTATAGTGTATTCTAATAAAATTATGTAAACCAGACTAAAAAAATCATGAAAATAACTTCATTTCCCCTCAAACATATATGCAAAACCCCTTAACAGGGGTTAAATATTGTGACGGCCGAAAAATCAGCCGTTTTTGACATTGATGACATTTTTTTCTCCGAGAATTCGCTGATTAATTGATCAAGTTTTTTTCCATTTGATGCGTTTATCTTTGCAGAGTATAGATTTGTATTCTCTTCTTTCGAACATTTTTCTTGTCCGACGTATCGTTCGGTAGCCATGGCGCTTGGAGAATTAGTGTGCTGACGGAGTGCATGATAACTCAGTCACAGTCTTCACAGAAAAAGTGAATGGATAAGATTATTAATCAGTGATAGTGTTGCTAACGTGCGACAAAAGCTTTTAGCTTAATTAACGGAATGGGGTCCGGTTGGAATAAAAATCTCGATATTAGCCTGGTTTTCGAAGCTTTGTTGTTTGAATGATACATTTTCAAGATGAATGAAAAATCAATCGCAACGCGATAGAAAATATAATAAATAATGACATACTTATTATTGTTAAATTTCCAACTGATTTTTCAAAAACTGTTTCTTCGAATGCTCGCCGTTTTGAAAAAAGTCTTCAATAAAATTTGAAAAAAGAGTATTCATAAATATTAAAACTTTCAAGGAATGCAATGAAAATAAAAATGTCTGCAAAGTTTTCACTTTTTTCTGGATAATCAATGGCTGAGTCCAGTACACGTGGATTCTACAAGGAAAATAGAATTATAGACTATACCGAGAAACGAGCACGCGGTTGGATGACGTTCGTAGCCCCCCCGAGAGTTGCGTCAGCCCACGGAATGAACTTTCATTGATCTATATACAAAGAAAATGGAATTATCATCCGGCGCAGGGAAATAACTCGGGCGTCAGCGTATTTACGGCCATGAATGAGAAATCGAGAAGACTATTTCAAGCGAATTACCACGAAAAAATACTTTATCCGTCTATATCCTCGTATTGAAATATATATCTAACATAGGTAAGGCTTGTAAGGCTGCTATATTTATTCATTCCGTGTATTTCAATCATGGCCGTACGGTGTAAAGACAAAAATATGATACCCATCATATTTTATATAAGTAAGAGCAATACAATAAAAATATGTGTTATGCAAAACTGTTGTAATAAGTTTTTATTGTCATGATATTTTTTTTCGTTCTTATGGATTTAACTTCAAGTCTGTCTTCAGGGTGACATCGTCTGCAAACTGACCCCAAAAAGTTTTGTCGACGGTTGTTTTTTCACGCCGAAAGCATCCGGAAAGACGGACAAATTTTTGGAATACATTTTACGAATTCTATTTCGCGTTCCAATGAATTATCAGTAACTTATTAAAAATGAATTTTGCTATAGATATTCAAATCTAACAAAATCGACGAAATAATGGATTCCCAGTTGTTCCCAAAAAAGATCGATCTACCGCCGTAGGGTCAATGGATGCGTAATCGAGGTACGCCTCGAAGATCTCGAAGAGAAAGGCTGTTGCTCGGTCGTTATACCTATTGTGCAATTACATTCAATTTCCAAGACCATCGTAGTCCCACAACCCACCAAAACGATAACCCAATACCATCTCACCCAAATCCGCCAGCAAACCGAAAAAACGATTCAACAATTTTTCTCTCCCAATTTCATCATAGACTCATGAAAAGAATGTAAACCGGATGTGGTTGTCTATTACAAAAGATACGGTGAGTCGAACAGCCCCCCCTCCCCTCCCCCAAAGAAAAAAACCTAAAAAGAATAAAGAAAAAGGAAACGAAATACAAGACCTTGTGTGTTTAGGTGCTTGAAAAGTCGTTCGCCAGCAACGAGAGGCGACGTTTGAGGCGGCCATTATTTTATTTAACATTTGAACCGACGCGCGAAGGACTCGCACGTGTAACCGGTATCCCCACTCCTGAGGAATCGCCGAACGGTGCCGCCACTGGCGTCTCCGCCGGCGCAGCTGCAGCCGCTTGGAACGTCCTTCACCGATCTGCGTTCGTTCTTCAGAGGGCGCGACCTTCTTTCGACAACGCACATGTCTGTGCTCTTCGACGGCAACCCGCGCATCATATAACGACCTAGCGCGTGCCTTCTGCAGCCAGGACAGCTTCTCTCGAATCACGTTTATTCCCCCCTCCCCTTTCCCAACCGCGCACCTTCTCCTCCTCCAACGTTTTATCCCGCGCGACGGCTCGCAATGTACCGAGAGCGTCTTTGACGTCCGACATGCGCCGACGAGTACATCCAATGCCGAACAGCTGCTGCACTCCTCGTGCTCCACGTGGCTTCGGCCAGCCGTCATCGATTCACGCGCATCTCGTATATAGCACGAACGCCGCTTCGTACACGATCTCGCATGTAATGTTAGCTCGCTCTGCCATGCGCCGAACGTTCATGGTCGTTGGGCCACGCTCGAACGACAAGTGTCCCACTTGCTGACCGGGTCTCGGCTCGGATATCGATCAAAACATATGATGTAACGACGTTACCGGCCGGACCTTGCCCCTGGGATCGCTAAATCTAACCGATGATCAAAAAAACGTTTTTTACGTACGCAATGAGACTTTCGGTAGTTTATGGGTTTATTTCGATGTCTTTCGTTGGAATTTTTTTTTTTTTTGACAAAAATATTTGCGGTTGTTGGAATTGCGTCTAAGATCTTAGTATTGGAAATACGTCTGATTAGCTTTTTTTCTTTATTTATTTTTTCATTTGTTTTTAATGTTTTTTCAAGTGCCTAATTTTTTCTGTTCATGAATAGATTTCTATAACTGTTTAGAATGATTTTCCGCATTCTTTCGTTTCTTTGAACTCTTATTTTATGTTTTTTTTCTTTACAACCGAAATGTTATCTCGTGACAGAACGGTTGAAAGTTTCGTGGACATTTTGCACGTCAATTCTTGAAAGGTCTTGACACCGACGAGTCGAGAGTCTCTTGTCCTCCAACCAATTTGTACTTTTCCACGGAATTGTATTATCGGTTACACATCGATATACCAAGCGGACTCGGGTACCGTCTCTGACGTCATACCCGGAGTTTCGGATGTTCGATTCCGATACCGCAACTCCAACGGGGAATGCATGTACGTGCGTCAACGCGGGTTTTTTTTCTTTTTTTTTTGCAAGTTACATTTGTTAATGAAACGCATTTTTACGATGCGCTAATAATCCGGATTGATCGGTGATAGATGTAAAAAAAAAACTTTATAGAGTAATTGACATCAACGGAATACGATTGTCAAAACTATTTGTTGGAATAGTTGATTTTTCTACAAAGATTGTATATAAATATTGATAATACAATAGGATAGAAAACATTTCTAATAGAATTGTATGAAATTATACTTAGTTAAGTTGAGTTTTTTATTATTTTGATATTCACCGCGACATTTCGATTGCATTTTCCGATGAGTCCGATAAACCGGTAATCGTTCATCGTCTGAAACAGCCATTCAGACATTTGTGCACAAATGATTCTTATTCATCGTTGACGCACATGAAAAATAAAAAAACCTTATGAGAAATTCATGTACACGCAATATTATTAAATTTTTTTGTTTAAGCAATTGTTTTCTCCTTTAAAACAATTAATTGGATAATAATTATTTTTTATCATTTGAATATTTCATGTCCTACAAAAAATGTGTAATTTTTCGATTATATTAATAAAGAAGTAATTGTTGATTGTCCAAATAATTAATTGATTAATTAATTAATTCGGACATCCGTCTTGTCAACAGCTGAAAATAATAATTGGCAGAAACGCGATCAGCTGTGAGGGACGGCCGCGCGAAGCCGTTAGCAGCACCGTCCGCGCCACTCTAGTCGGAAAACATGGCAGCCTCGGTGGGCGAACGAATTTATGTGACTGACGAAAAGGATCCTCAGTGAGTTAACGATTTATCACCCTTTTCTCTTTTTTTCAATCCCAGTCACGAGTTTTTTGTTATTGACAAATTACTCGATTTACGTTCGAAGATTACTTATTAACGTTTCACGAAATCTTAAAATAACCTCTCTATCTCACTGTCTCGCTCCTTCTCTCTCTCTCTCCCTCACTCTTTTGGCAGCACGTATGCAGCTATGAAATTATAGAGCTGCAATGATTATCGCTCTTTCGAAATTTCGCGTTTCAGATTCGATCCGTCTATTTACAACTGGATCGACATAACCGATGAGTTCTTCGAATCCATCACAAGTACGTGCCGATTTATTTTTTCAAACCCAACGTCGAACCAACATCCTCTGCAGAACTCACAATTGAATGGCTCAAACATATATTTTCTGCTGAGAAATGTTGAATAAAATGTGCAGAAAGCTATCGAACATTTAAATGATTTTTGGCTTGTTTTCAAACGCATAATTTCAGGCGTTTTCTTTCTCAAAGCACGTGCGCAATAATTTGTACGATCAAGCATCGGCTTGGCCTTCTATTTATTGTTTTTGCTCAATTTTTTGATGTTTTTGGATGGTTAGAAAGCAAATCCGAAAGTTTGTAACGTTATTGGTAAATTTTGTAGAAAAATGTTTGACGCAGGTCTGGAGCTCGGAGAGCTTTTGCACGATGAGTTTTTTGGGCTTTTCGAAGCCATGTCGGCGCTCGAGATGATGGATCCCAAGATGGACGCGGGAATGCTCTGCAACAGAGGAAACAACAAGCAGTATACTTTTGCTCAAGCCGTCGAGGCTGGAGCCTTGAAGCTGGACAATTTGAGTTCATCCGAAGTCATCGGAATCATAGATTCTACTTTTTCTTGCATAGTTTCGTGGCTCGAAGGTCACAATTTGGCCCAGACGGTCTTTACGAATTTGTATCTTCATCAACCCGGACAGATAGTCGACAAGACACTGAGGACTTTCTGCTACGCCATTTACAAAATTATCGATATTATCAAAGATTGCGTAAACAAAGCTTTGGTTTTCGAGGAAGAAGATTTTCAGAGCGTCACTTACGGATACAGATTGCAGCAAGAAATTACGGAACAAAAAGCGATCTCAATGCTCAGAGAGGTGGAAGAGGAATTGCATAAAAAGAGTCGGATAAAACCTGTCGACGACGACACGGAAAAACAGGTAAATTCAATAAAAATAACGACGTATTTTTTTTAAATGCATTATTAACTACTTTCTGTTGATAAAATTTACATTGAACATTTTTTTTTAATTTTATTGAAAGGAAAATTTTGTAAAATTTGGGTTCAAGGCCTTACCGGATGGATATATTCACATTTGCAACTGTTAATTTATTATTAGTATAGCCACTTGTTAGGCTAAACATGCACGACATGATCTAGACTTGTAATTCCACGATTCACCCATTTTGGACTCACTTTTTGCCCGACGATCCATCCAGTAAGATCTTAAGTAGAATCGACGATTTATCCGTTTTATTTGTTGTTTCGGTAATTTATGAAATTTCAGTACAACGATGGACTGGCTCTCTATACTAGGATACGTTTTACAAAAATGTTTTATCAAACCTTGTCGTTGATGAGCAAAAAGGACCAGCTGATGCAAAATTTGATCGATTGTCAACGTCTTTTATCGAATTCCTCGGACATGATACAGATTATGATAAAAACGGTTAATCGGGGCGAAAAAGCGGACGAAAAATGTAAGAAATTTGCACGATAATATTTAATAAGACGGACGAAAATTAATTCCCGTAAAAAAGTTAAATTTGTTTATTCTTAATTAATTAAACAGTTAATTCATATAGAATAATATAATAATAATAATAATAATAATACCAATATAGTTTATGTAATCTCTTGATACTGCATAATTGATACAATGTGAAATATAATTTAAAAAAAAGTTATATCACGATAAAGACAATCGATATCACGATGCAGAATTTTTTTTACTCAATTTTTACTTCATCAAATTTATCTCACACGCGTGTTTCAGCAAACCATCCAAGCATAATGGGTTTCGATCCAATGGTAAATCAGCGATTAATGCCTCCGACGTTTCCCCGATATACGAAAATCAAACCAAGAGTCGAAGCTCTGGAGTACATAGACGAATTACTCAATAAATTAAAAATCGTAACGAAGATATCAACTTGTCCGGGCTTCCACAGCGCTCTGGTGAGTTCAATAAACAATTCCAACGATCAACCGATCTTTCACCGTCGATTGGTGTTTGTCCAACAATTTTTTCTTATCTTTTTATTTATTTATTTTTCCAAATTTTTGTTTCAGGATTTCTTCCTAGAATTTTCTCGATCCAGCCCGTGCATATTGTCACGATCGATGTTGCAGATAGTATATTTACCGAACAATCGTGTTTTCGGCACGCAAAATTTCACGGACGTTTTGCGAGATGCAGCGAGAAATTTCACAGCTCCGCCCGTTCTCATGCCGAAAAGTCCTTTGCTGCAGAATCAACAGGCCAAGGAATACGTTGACAATTTTTTGTTGCACTGTGGCACGCTTTTCGGCAGTTTGGTCACTCTCAGCGGTCACAATCGGGCACGACAGAGAGACAAACTCGCCCATCTCTTAGAAGATTTTGCAACTTTGCACGACGAGGTTTGTCCTTATTTTTTTCCTCTTTTATTTTCCCAAAAAATCGTGACAAATTTTTATAAATCTTCCGAAGAAAATCCACGAACGTTATTTATTGATCGAAATAAATTTTTTTTCTGAAAGGCTGAACGGGTTGATCAACATTTGCACACGTTATCGATGAAAACCGACTCTACGAGGCCTCATCTCGCGTGTTTCGGCACGTGGATACTCTATCACACGTTGAGAGTCATGATTATGTATCTTTTGAGTGGATTCGAACTCGAATTATATTCCGTGCACGAGTATCATTATATATTCTGGTATCTTTATCAATTCTTGTACGGTTGGCTCGTATCGGCTCTCACGCGGGCCGACACGTTTCTCATGGAACAGGAGGCCCACAGCGAGGCTCAAAAAACCCGGGGTGGCAAAAAAAGTGCGAAGAGTAAGAAGAAAAAAGTCGCACCGCGCCCCTACAGCTTGGAAATGTTCATGTGCCAGGCTATGCAGAACATTTGCGGTGGTTATTACAAGGTAATGGTGTGACGATGACAAGGAATGCACGTGAAATACCTCAAAATTGGGCTAGAAAACGATTGATAAATCATTTCGTTCCGAATTTTTCGGTATTTTCGACGTGGAACGATGATTTTGAAATTAATTATCTTTTCAGGCCTTGGTCGGGCTTCGAATGGACGGTAAAATACCTCTTCCGGAATCTCAATTCGACTCGGAACGCGTTCGATACGAACATCGATTATTACCATTCTCATCTTTACTCATTCCGCCCGCAGCGGATTATCAAAAATTTTACGATTTGACTAATTCACAAATGCAGAAGAGAAACGTGAGTTACTTCACAAATATATTTTTAACCCGGTTCTGCGTCTATATTCGTATTATTATTATTATTATTATTATTATTAATAATAATAACAATAATTATAATAAATTAAATAATAATTATATTATATTAACATAATTATTAATAATTATATTAGTAATAATAATAATAGTATAGTAATAATATATATATATAATAATAATTATTATTATTAATAATAATATTAATCTAATAATAATAATAATAATAATAATGATTATTATTATTATTATTAAATTTATTTATTTAATTTGCATGTTACAGGAATCCGTAACTAGTGAAAAGCAATACTACGCGGCGTGTCGGCATTTCGACAGAGCCAGAAATATGTTGGATTGTGCACTTTCGTTGTGTCCTGGAAACACGAATACGATCAACGAGGTAAAAAAATCAAACAAGCTGATTTGCTCGTTAACATAATCATTGTTATTATTTTTTAGGCAGAACTAACGAAAAATAATTATTCCAGATAAACGATCTTCTAAAGGTTTCAAAGACGAATTTCATCGTGGTTAAATTATTAGCCGGTGGGCATAAGAAGGATTCCAAAGAGCCGCCAGTCTTCGATTTTTCGTGTCATCAACATTTTCCATTGATCAAACTTGTGTGATTTTCTATTCGTACAAAAAAAAAAGAAAAAAAAAGCGAAGAAAACGACCGACAATTTTCACTCGATTCAGGTCTCCCCTTCCATACGAAACGACCTTTATTATTTATTCCGCGAAATCACAAATCGACTTTATTTTTATTTTCCTTTTCGTTCCTATTGCACATGTACATTTGTTCATAAATCTATGCCCGGTTATCAGTACATCCATGAACGATGGACTGAGGTGTAGCAAAATTCATTAATAAATTACATCAAATGAAAGAGAAAAAAAAATACACAATTGCCCTTCGATTATTGAAAGCGTCACAATATAATTAAAACGAGAAATAACTGACAGCTCATATAAAAGTCATCGAGACTTGACATTTGTCGACAAATTTCATGCGGCATTGAGAAAAAGTTCAATACCTGCAAATTCCTCAACGTCACTCTCGTAATTTTTAGTGATGCAGTTGAATTTTTATATTTTATTGTAATTAATTGCGCGAGGGATCATGGTTTTAATTACGGAAGTTGAGAATCGTCAGATAGTCAAACCCAACTTGGGAGGTTATCGCAATCGTGCAACGAGTTTGGAATATTTCAATGCTGCGTCGCAAACGGGACCGGCTCCGAAACGTTTATCATGGGAAAATACTCGAACGCGGGAAGTTCAATCGGTCGAGCTGGCAGAGGCGAACACTCAGTCGCTTTGCGACCGATCGACGCAGATGTGGCGGTAGGCAAACGATGAAACGAGATTACACGAATTCAGTGGCAATTAATCATTCACAAGAGTTCACTGGAGAGGAAAATGAATAAATACATTTTAAAAACGTCTTAATGTTTACAATTAAAATTTTTTTAATGTTTGGAAGCAATATAGACAGTTTTACATTTATTGTTTCTAATAAAAAACGGTTTAACTGCTCGTGCAAGAGCCAAAATTGAAGTACCTTTTCACTTGTTGCAATCCAACTGTCGAATAATCAAATATTTCAATTTTTTCTATTTTAATTATTATTAAATCATGCGAATAATCCAATTTGATAATAACAAATAATAAGATTTCATCTTAGTTATTTGAAATTTACATAGGTTCCTTCGTGTTATATTTTTTTTCTTGACATTATTGATATGCAGAAAAGATCATTATATACGAAGTTCTTCGGATATTTACGTAACTCCGAAAAATTACGAGACTCACGAGGACATGCAGAAACGTTTGAATCACGATGGTTACGCTCGAGTGATTCAGAGATCTTATCGAGCCTATCGCGTATTAAAAGCGATAAGGATTTATTCGAGAAACTACCGACAAAAGGTTGAGGACTGCAAACAGTTGGAAATCGACAAGGCCGACGCTCTCAGGTTTCTTTTTTTTCATTTTTATTTAAAAAAATAAAATTGAAATTTTTATTTCACAATTAAATATTATTCTTATGCTTCGTGTGATTTTTTATTTGTTCGTGTTCGTTTGTTGTATTCGTTATTATTCTAATGATACGAAGTATCTCATAAATTTGTAGGAAGCGATATCAGGACGAGATACGTCGTCAGACTTATCCCCAATCGCGCGACGATTTCGGCAAATTATACAGTTTAATCGAAAGGTGGCGAGTTTCGAATTTGATTAAAATAAATAATAAAATGTTCGCCGCATCGAGAGTCGCCGAAAATTTTCGACTACTCGAAAAAACAACGGAAATGATGAGAGCCATGGACAAACACAGACAGTGTCTGGTCAACGAACATCGGGAATCGAAACGAATCCGTTTTTTAACAATAAATTGCAAACCCATCAGATGGAACGGTTATAAAGCTAAACCAGTCGAGATGATCACATTGAGAACCCAAAAAGCTCGTGAATACAAAAATATTTACGACAATTTAACGAAGAAAGAATGTTCCAACGACGATCGAATCGAATTGTTGTCTACTTTAAAAAATTCTTTCAAGAATGTTCACAGTTGCATTCCTGCCGAAAATTTGATACGTTTGGTGAATCAGGAAATCGGGCTTCTCTCGACTGGCGTAAATCCCGTTTGGTTGAATAATCTTCGCGACAGGATCTCGAGTACGAAATTTCTAATTGTTCAACGTTCGAATTTCTACTTAAAAAATTGATGCGTTTCTAGATTAAAAAATATCAATATTTTTAAAATTTTATCATTTCCATATATTTTTAATTAAATTATTTCAATATTGTTTTAATTAAAAAATGTCAATATTTTTTTATTAAAAAAATTTCAATATTTTTCAAATAGAAAAATTTCACTATTTTTCAAATTAAATTATTTAATTATCATTCGAATAAAAAACCAACGACTTTTGTCATATAAATTAAATATCAAATCACTAGACATACGATTGACTTTTCAAAAATCTCTCGAGTTCAACAATGCATCCGATTATCCAGTGACGTACCTGCGCTTCGTGAGTCAAGCAGCGAGTTGCACCTGCGTTACGGAAAATGTAACGATCTTCAATTCTCCGGACGATATTTCGGAACCATTGGAAACAAATAAATTGCTATGTCGAAGTTGCATGAAAATCCTTCCACATCGTAATTTCTCGGCTCACGTTAGAATGAAAAAGTTATCGTGTTGCATGAGTAAGTACGATAATTAAATATCGTAATTCACGTCGATTCTCCAACGATTGCCCCGAAGTTATTCCAACCGCGGTTCCCTCGGTCGCATAAATCGTCCTGCGCTCGGGCAATTTTTTTTTATTCCATCACAAATTTATTCCCACAAATTCATCAGGCTGCTCGTGGTTGCGCGAGCAAAACATTGACAAACGGCATTACGGACCCTACACGTTTTTGCTGAAAAGCATACGTGCCGAGGAGCAAAGACGCAATTGCTACTCCAGTCTTCTCTACGTGATACGCGAACCCGGAATTTATCATCTCATTAACAATATATGGCACGGACATTCCGTAATAAGCGAAAACAACGATATTTTCGATCTTCGATTGCCGCGTTTCAACGTCGGGGCCGAATGGTCGCCGTGGAATTGCATTCTATTGACGCGCGATGAATCCGAGACTCATTATTACGTCAAAGATTTTTCGAGTTTTTACTCGAAACGTTTGCTTCACAAAATTTATCTCGCCCATCAAATCGCGAAGACTCATTTCAAGTACGTTGAACACGTGCGAGACTCATCGTATATACATCCATAATACCGTGAGAAATGGGCGTCATGCGCATCACGAACAATGGAACATTAATCATGCAATACCCATTCTTTCGCAGGGAATTGATAAGCTTCGAGAAGAAATTTCGTCTATCTTCGCGTTACTATATGATCCAGAACAGAAAGGACTACGAGCCACTCAAGTCTGTCCCATAAAATTCCAACGAAAAATCCTTTCGAGCACCATCAAAGTTTCGCAATAAAATAGACTGCAAAGATTCAATATATAAGACATCGTAGGAAATAGCGATATTATCGTCGTAACGCCTTCGAAGAACGTGCATGTGCTTGTAAAAATTCCACGTTTCAAAGAATATTCGTAAAAATATTAAAATTCTTTTTATTTCCAATTTTTGATCGTTTCAATTAATATTATTATTTTATTTAATATAATATTATTAATATTATATTATATTATTAATATTATATTAAATAGCTTACTTAACGACGTATTAGAAAAATTATGAATTCATTATTTATAAGTTAATTAAGTATCTTATCTTATCAGTTTCGATGAGTTTAGAGTCACTGATTTTTATTAAGACGAATATTAAGAAAAACCTGATCGATCTTCGTCCATCGGCACACGAATGGCAAATTCGTGGAGTTATTGATTAATTCAACGGAAGTCGATGTACGGTTAATCGTATAACATTTTCGTTGACGCCGGTAGCGGTCTTCATCAACGTCGCAATATTTCGGACCGATCGACCAAACTTCTCCGTTTCCACCGGCAACTCCCGGATTCGTTCCGTAGCTTCGGAATTTCCGGTAAGCATCGTATTGCACCCCCTCGAGAGATTATTAAGTTTCGTGGTTTAACGGGGATTTCACTGGAGGGTCAGTTGCTCATCCGGCTGGTTCTGGGCTCGACAGTGTACCGAGAGCAATTCGTGATGTTCCAACAGCAACTTATAATTACGCGTTGACCGGTGGAGAAACGTGCGGTGAGTTCGGAGGCAGCTTGCGCGACAGAAACGGATAATTCCTAGGTACACGGACGTATCGTTATACCCTCGTGACTGCACTTCCAGTTTGTGACGCAACAGTCGTGAGAATTTAATTTATTTCTTTGGATTAAAAAAAAATATTTTAAAAACGTGTTACACAAATTTTACGAAATTTTTTAATGTGGTTTTATATGAGATTTCGAATTTTATTTCGACGCTGCTGTGGGTTCCGAAAGTCTTAATTAATTCCAATGAAATTGATTAAATTGACCATTGAGTAAACGAACAAATTCATTTCGAGAAGTTAACATTTTTTACCCAGCGTTATTTTATTTCTTATATAACTTATTTTTTCCGCTGTCGACTCGGATGTTCTCCCTTAACGGCTTTGGGGGACAACCTCTGGCATGTCCCGAAATCAGGGCCATGCGGGCCAGCACTGTTGAAACTTTAATAATTAACGCGGAGAACAAGAATTGTGGTTAAAAGTTCTGCCGGCTGCTTAGTACGGGCAAAGAGTGTCGAGTCTCTTTTCCCGTCGTGGATGTCTGTCTCGGCAATACACAGTTGTACCGCGCTTATGACATTACTCCACCGCAAAGTACATATATCCTTGACTCGCGATGTCCCGTCCAACAATCTCTGTGAACAAGTTTTTCCGTCAACAAAACGAAGCGACGACAACAACGAGAAACTTGTTTCGTGTATAAGCCGTCTTGGGCCAAGGTGATGCTGATGTACAAACTTTTCACCTGATTACAAATTTTAGAAGATTATCGAAAATAAAATGAATTAGATTAATTTTCCGACTTTGGGGAAAACAGTTTTAGAGATTTTTTAATATTGAAATTGCATTACTTCGATATTTTCATGATTTATTATTATTATTATTATTATTATTATTATTATTTTTATTATTATTTTTATTATTATTATTATTATTATTATTATTATTATTATTATTATTATTATTATTATTATTATTATTATTATTATTATTATTATTATTATTATTATTATTATTATTATTATTATTATTATTATTATTATTATTATTATTATTATTATTATTATTATTATTATTATTATTATTATTATTATTATTATTATTATTATTATTATTATTATTATTATTATTATTATTATTATTATTATTATTATTATTATTATTATTATTTTTATTATATTTTTATTATATTTTTATCATCTAAAAAAATCATTACAGACAGAATATTAACAAAAATTTATAATCGATATTTCTAAAATTTGCACAATTTTTTTCCCCAAACTAATTTTAATTAATCAACGAATTCCCTGAGAACGAAAATGAGAGGAACGTATAATTTTACGACCCTGGTCCGAGCCTTGCTTCTCAGGAAGCAATAAATAATTACGGAATACGGATTACGGATTATAATAAGCACGGAAATAATTTTTGTTTTCAAATTCATCTTTGAATCGAAATGACAAGGTGACCAAATCAAATACAGCCAACTACTCCAAACTCGTCGCACACACTCGAGCAGTACGATCCGAATCCCGGAATTCCAAAATGGTGCCCACAGCGTCGCCGGACGATTCTCCGCCAACCCTTCAACCCCGAAATACGCCAGACGGCCAAACTTTAGTTTTACGAAGCCATTAAATTCTCCCTCCGTGTTGCGCGCGTAAACGCGAACGTTCTTGGAATTCGCGGTTTTCGAACAATCCGGAGATAACTGCGGAATAAGAGAGTCGTAAAAGCTCTCTATTGTATCAAGAATAAGCGTGGATACGGCTTCCGATGTTAGCAATCGTGTCGGACGTTAAAACCCGGAAATGGAAAATGATTCGTACAGAATTTCCGCGATAAGGTTTTCGCGCTGTAAATTGGTATATTTTGTCACGACGATCGGAGGTCGCAGCTGGCGAACAACGAGACCAACACGAGTATTACGGACGGTAACCGTTATTCATCCGATAAATTAGCATTCAACGAAAACAATGAAGGACGTAACGGTTATGCGTAACGAATCGCGTGTATTAACGTTGTGTAGCATTGTACGGTACGTTTTGAAGTGCATACATGGAAAAGCAGAGAGCGCGTGGACGTAATGAATAATTTGTACTGCATAATATATACATTGGGATGGTTTTTATTTGGATCATTTTTGAATTTTGATTGCGCCGGAGTCTGAATCGGTTTCTAGAAAATAGAAAATAAATGTTAAGCCTAGTTTGACTTTTATAGTTCAACTCTTGGTATTCGCTGTTACGAGGTGAAGTTTTGCGTTTGGAATACATACAATTTTTCGATTTTTCGGTAATTATATTGGCGGGGTGACCAATTATTCCTGGAAAATCCCATATCATGGGAAATTAACGGACATGAACTTTTTTTACAAGAAAAAATATACATATACGAGTCTTCTCATGTGACATTCACACCGTTTCCCTGACGATTGTCATCCAATTTATTTAAATAATTTTTAAATAATTACAATATCTGAGGGTCTCCCCCCCTCTCCCAATTGCCGTGAAATATCCTAGATAACCTTTCCAAGCAACCTCAATTAATGTCAGACCCTGGAACTCTTAAATATTTTAGTTATTCTCAGGTTGTTCAAATAAATTGGATGATAATCATCGAAGCAACGGCGTGAAATGACCCATATATTTTTTTTTCTAGTAAAAGTAGGGTTCACCCGCGTTAATTTCATATGGTATTGCATTTTTCCAGGGTTAATTAGTCGGCATGCCAACATAATTACCGGAAGGTAGAACAATTGCATGTATTTTGAATGGGAAACTTCACTCGGTTAGGGGCAACGATTCGAATTGGACTAGAAAATTCATAATAGGGTTAAAGGTTTTTTTTTTTTTTTGGAATCGATTCAGACCCCGCTAAAATCAAAATTCGATCATGGCCCGAATAACAACTGAAATATACTTCTTCATTCTCACTTTTTTCTTTCAATTCTACTTTGCCATAAAAATTCGTTCATGAAGGGACTGCATTTTTTCTCGTGAAATTAAGGTTCCTACCCGTTGATCTCATATGGTGTTGGATTTTCCCAGGAATAATTAGTCGCCTCGCTGATATAATCACTAAATATAGCAAAATTGCATGTATATCAAACCGGAAACTTCACCTCGCATTACCGCATACTAAGAGTTGGACTAGAAAGATCAAATTAGGCTTAAGATTTTTCGTTTTTTCTCTGGTATCGATTGAGGCCCTAGCAAAATCAAACGTTTAGAATGAGTCGAATAAGAACCACCCTTACATACAAATTTCAAAAAGAACCACCAGAATTCGAATTTCTGGATAAAAAGTATCTTCGGGTTTGGATATTTGCCGAGTTCCGTTAACCGTCGTGATTTTCTGCCGCTAGAAACAGGAGTCTTATCGGGAACAATACCTAACCGTGACGACACTCGCTGACCATGAGAATTCTACGCCCTGACTTCAGTTACAGTTTTATTGGTTTTTAACTGTTGCGGTCTTGTTATCACCTGATACGTGTCGCGAAGGCTTTCATATTATTTCTCAGTATTACGTCAACGCTCGGCATATTACTCTTGCACGTGGCCGATGCTTTTTTACTGTTCAAAATAATGGCTTGTCGTGGTTATGAGTCCACGAGTCTTTTATATGTGCTGCTGTGGCAATCTTCGATGCGACTCTCAAGCTTTACCCGGTTATTATCTTCCGTTCTGGCAAATATTTCAATCACTGCATTAGCCGTTATTTTCTATTTCGCTTATTTTATATGGTTTTCAATTTTTTTGGTATTTGGTTTTTAACTGGATTTTGTATTCGGTCAGGATGAAGGTTAGAATCAGACTAGGAGGTTGGAGATAGGCCAGAATAATTGCTTTTTTTAACAACGAGTTCCAAGCCGTCCCATTAAAAATTCGAAAATGAACCAAATGACAACCACCCTAATACATACGTACGACAGTAGCAAACAACTCTGTAGGCATACATTTTTTCTGCAACATACAATGGTCGATTGTCCGAAGATTTGTAAGTCCCTTGTGGAGGTAGCCTTGTGTTGCACGATTGTACTTCCAATTCTCCGGGGATTGGCCGCGTCGCGCGTTGCAGTAGTTCGAGTCAACGATAGTCCGACGCAACGTGCCTGACTCCTGTTTCCCTTTCGGAAAAAAGAAAAAAAATTCCGGCCAGTCAATTGACGTCCTACATTCGCTGTATTGGAACAGAATTGAAATGTCGTTGTAATACGGATCACCGCAAATTATCCGGTCTAATTTTTCGTCCAATTATAAATCGGATTGGAAGCGATTAAAGATCTTGATTGACGCAATGCCGGACAAAGTAACGAAGCTACGTGTCATCAATGATAATAATTGAAGCACGCGGAAATGATCGAATATCTCATCAAACGTTCCAAATATTTGCAGGTATCATAATCGTTGATTCGCCGGAAGCAAGTGCCGGCGATCCCACGATCATGATGGACCGAGAAGATAAGAAAGGAACGAAGGACGTATGAAAGGGCGACGGAGAAACGTCGACGCGGTTCGTTCCGAAACATTCCACGAGACTCGTTCGTCCCATCGGATCCCGAAAGGATGGTTATCGTGGTCGAGATAGAGGACCGTTGCGCCGCGAAACCTTTTCTCGGAGGATGGCGAAACGTCGTCACCGGGACTGAGTATCACGACGGTTGCACGCAAACGTGCCCCGGGGATCGCGTTTACCGCGGGTCGAAGGAAGAACCGGGTGGTTCCGGGGATGTTGAACGGGTTATCCGTACAGCGAACGTAATCACACAGACGCACGGAAATGTGGACGGAAGAGAAACGTTTCACGGAGTTTCAGCCTCGTGTTGCAAGTACACGAGCGTGTCCACCGGACGGGCCACCCAGACGTCTCGTTTGCCAGACCTGCGGGATAAATTGGTAACGCCGCTGGCGGTGACGGGTATACGTAACAGGTCGACCCCGAGATCCCACTACCGCAAAGCCTCCTTCGTACAGTCCTTCGAGACACTGCGACAATGCCAAGAAAACCGCGTTACCGGGGACGACGAGAAAAACCATTTCTCCAGGTACGTCGAAAGAGCACGAGGCAATTAGATCTGCTTTTTTTGGTATTTCTTTTGGGTTCGTTATTACGATGAGTGCGAATGTAACGGCAGAAAAGCAGATGGTTTTGCTTTATCGGTGAACGTGGTGTCATGTTTTGAATTTTTGTTGGGTGATGATGGTTGGTATTTGATGGAAATGGTAAACCTGGTTCGGCGGCGGAATTTTGGTTCGCAGGTTGGAGGAAGAGTGCGCCGTCAAGATTCAAAAGTGTTATAGGTGAGTTCGAACAGAGTCGGAGGTATTGTTGAATCATAAACGGATCAAAACTTGATTACATTATTAATAACCATTCCAAAAAAATTATTTATTTTTATGGGTCCAGAGAAGAATCCAGAGAAATATTATTAGTTGAAAGAATTATTTATTATTATCATTATTATTATTATTATCATTATTTAAAAAAAATTATTTGTTGGTATTATTTTTTAGAAAAATTTCTTCATTCTTATTATTTTTATTATTGTTTGTTATTTATTTTATTTCATTCGTTGTTAATTCATTTTTCAAACAAACAACTGCCTGATCGGAAGATGAATAATAAATGCTAAAAATTGGTTACAGAGCTTACAGAGCCAGAGTGGATATCGGAGCATTGGCGAGGTTGTCCCGCGAGACTCGTGCCCAGACTCCTCCGGAACCCGAAAAAGTTCCGAGCTTGCGTCACCGACCCACGACCCAATTCGAGATAGTGAACGCGACGTCCCCGAACAAACGTTCGGACTTCGAGATGGTCGAAAATGTATTGGGACGCTGGCGCGTTTGCGAAAACGACCGAATAGATCGAAGTTTCTTCGGCACGAGCAAACTCGCCGCTCGTACGAACGCCCTTTTTCGGGAGATCGAAATTTTGCGATCGATCGACGCGATCAAAACCCGCGTGCGGTTGGAGAGACGTCAACGAAGATATCACGATCGTTTGGACAAACTCGCCCAATCGGAAATTTGGACGGTGGCTAATGGAAAAAAAATCAACGTTGATACGTTGCGCGTTCAAAGAGCTCGCGAATGTCGCGATTTTTACGCCGCGTTGTCGCGTGAAAATGTCGCGAATAACGAGCGAATCGAAGCTCTGAAAAATGTGCAAACATACACAGGAGAACACACTTGCCGATTGGCGCAGGATCTGCTTTCCCTCGTCGATCAGGAACTCGAACTTCTCGCTCTTAACGTAGATCCGAGAGCGTTGATTTCCTTGAGAAATCGTTCCAAATTCGCGCTTCTCCGTCTATCTTTGAATCTTTGCGAGCCACGAAGAACTACGAATGAAAAAAAATTGAAAAAAATCGGACAAAATTTTTTGTCGAAAGACAATAAATCTTTTTGCAAGCTCTGCAACGGATGTGGAAAATTTTTGAATCTCAACGATATTTCGTGGTTCTCAACGACGGGGAGTTTTGTGATGTGCGAGAATTGCGGAAATTCACGAGGTGGGAAAGAGCCGAGAGTCGTGTACGAGCCTTACGAGCTCATGCTTCGAGAACTGCGAAGTCGGGAGTCTAGTTTGGCGGATGAGCAAACGGCGACGTCGGGAATCCCAGCTTTTGCGGTAGATCCGAGAGTTATTTATCGTCTTGTGAATTACGTGTGGCACGGAAAGTCCGGGATATCCGAGTGCGACGATCTCTTCCGGCTGGAACTCGTGCGCTTTCGCGCGGAACTCGAGTGGTCACCGTGGAACAATCTCGTGCTCACTAAACGCGAAGCCGCTCTTCACCGTGCCATGTCAGATCCTTGGTTAATTTATTCACCGAGTTTGATCAAAAAATTCGTCGTTAAAAATTTGCAGGCCAAATTGCGATTCAACTTTTTGACGAAATGTCAATTTTATTCGTGAATTACGAAATTCGATCGGATTAACGTGTCAGTATTTCGCGTCGTGTTTATTGCACGATATGGACTTCAATATCGTTGTATGATTTTATAATATTTAATTATCTGTTTTGTGAATATTTATTTAAATATTTATTTAGATTATGTCTCTTTCTAAATCGAAATACCTTTCATTGTTCGGAAAGGATATAATTAATTTCGGCTAATCAAAAGAATTATGAAGATAATAAGTATAATAATAATAATTAATATTATAAATTACAAATATAAATATTATATCAAGTATTAATTAATTGAATCATTAAAAATAAATCGAAAAAACTAATGGATTGAATTAGTACTGTGATAAACCAATCAATAAATCGGTCAACGAGAAAAAAAATAATTTGCAGACGACGATCTGCGTCTCAATTATTATTGTAATACGATAATGGTCTTTAACGGATATTCTTGCACTTATCATGATCAATTTAGTATTAGCGTGTGAAAGCACCGTCGCTGGAACAAGTTTTTGTGATTTGTCTCGGAGTCGGTGGAACGAAATGACGAAACGATATAACGCTGTATACCATTGGGTATAGGCAACTACTATATTTACGTGGATGTGCCACCGGGAACGGTCGCGCATCGGGTTTGCAGCGATCCGGAGGGATGGCGAAGGTACAAAGTTCTGCCAGTCTGTGAATCACGACGGAGGACGATTCTCAATTTCGAGACAATTACGAGAGTTCCAGCGAGGAGAGACTCGCGGAGTTTGAGCGAATTCCACAAAAGCGTGTACATAGACGACGGCGCATCTGCTGCGACGTGACGGAGTCCATCAATCGTGAGAATCTCGTATAGTTCTTGAAAACTTTTGTTTGTCGAAGATTTTTGCTTTAGTTTGGATCTACAAGAATCATTTGTGTAATCCAGGAGTTTCGGGTATCGACTGGTTCATCGATGCGCGAATGACTATCCATGTCGAAGGAAACTTTGATTTTTAACGACAAATATTTTCCTATGGTGGTGAAAAAAACGGTGCGCAAAGCACGCTCTGAGAGAATAAAACTTATTGATGGAATATCATATGGGAAAAGGTTTTTTTTTTAACGCAAGATCGTCTGAAAATTGTTGAAGTCGAATCCGGAATTTTCATTGGTTGACAAATTTTCAAAGATGACATTTCGATTTCGATTTCACCCTGATTAGATAACGTTTCGTTATTGATTTCGGCATAATTATTAATACATTGAACAATCGAAATGACAGCAAAGCTTATGTTCGTCAGGTGGCATCGTTATAATGAGCGAGTCAGAGATAACATTTCCTTCTCTGTGCCATTCTTAAGGTGTTGCCTTCGTGCTGCGAAGCCCAGCACGAAGAGAAAATCGAAAATAATCAAATGGCAAACGATGTCGAAAGATTTCGTGACGCGACGAGAGTTGCATGCCGCACGTTACACAGAACGCTCCATAAATCCTTGTGAGCTCGAAGAAGCTTCACTTGAAAAATAACGCAATTAAAACGATGTATTCGTACAGTTTCTTTTCAAATAGAATACTTCATAATCGTGCAATTTAATCGTTTCAATTTTACAGCTATCGTAACGAAAGCACGTGAAAACGTGAATTTGGGGATTAAAAAAACGAGAAGATTGTACGAACGATTGCGTGAAAGCGGACTTGCCAGTCTCCTGAGTGGAATCCCACGAACGAGCGGAATCAACGATACGACGAATTGTCACGATAGTTATCGTGACTAGAGTCGGTAATCTTTTCGTGATAGAATCCATGTTTTCCCCGCTGTCTAGTTGCGTTTTTTTCCTTTTCCATTTCCCCACGATATCGACGACTCGCAAATTCCAATCTCACCAGAGGCTCGTTTATATAAATAATAAACGGCGTATTGCGTATTGATAACAGCACGATAACGAAAAGCAATTATTGCAATGTAACTGATTAATTATTCAAATAATAACCAACGTCGCTGATCGTTAGTTTGGTTTTCGATAGCGATTTGATGCTCATAAATAATCGGAAATTGGAAACGAGAAACAGATAGCATCGTTGCGGTCGCGGACGTCATCCGACTGCTACCGCCATCTATACACGTGGACTGTCACTATCGTGATGACTGTTTATCTTCCGGACGACGATCGAAAAACTCGTCATCGATACTTTTTTTTTCCTACAATTTAATTCCGGTTATAGGTGGCGAGAAGGGTGAAAGAAAGCTCATTGCACGTTCCCAGTACTTCCGGTCTCGTTGATAATCGGTAAGGTTATTAGTAGCCGATGAAAGATCACAGAGGGCTGAGGGATTGCCCTGGTTGATTCAGTCATCGTTCGTGAAGGTACTGACTTTCGCCGCTACTAGCGGTTTCCATCGAAATAAGCTTTTTTCAGTGTTCGGGTTTTGAAAAGCTTCAAGCACTGTGTAAATAACTAGCCCGCACCATGCACTGAGTCTACCACCGTTGTCAGCGGATTTTTTCAAGGGTTATAAATAAGCTCGATCTCAACGAAAACGAAAAGAAAATAAATTAAAATAAAGTATAAAAAATAAAATAAATGAATAAATAAATAAATTGTACCCAGATACATTAAAGCGGAGAAACTGGACTGTTGTATAAATAGTGAGCTTGCAGTGTGCGAAAAAGATTGGGAGAGTAAGAGAGTGTCCCGACGGAGCAACGTTTCTATTCGCGTTTTAAATGCAAATGGATTTGGCCGGTTGGCCTACTTGTTCGTGACAAAGAACTCGAACGAAATTGCATTATATTCGTTCTTAAATTTCGCGAGTGAGCCAAAGAGCTCTTCGGAACGTTCAGCCACATTCTCGTTCACCGTTGACTCTCGTTGAACAATTATTTTTCATTACTTTCGACCGCGTGTTAATTACCACGGATTAATGCAATTTCACGGTACGTCGGTTGATAGAAGCGACGAACATTGTTACAATGAACTCGGCGGGTTAACAAATTTTCCAATGAGCATCAATAGCTTGGATTGTTTAAAAAAAATAATATAGCAATACAAGTTGTCTTATTTTATTATTCATTTTTTTCTGGAAAAGAACATTTTTAATTCTGACGTCAAAAAGTGAAGTGAAACGTAAGATAGATGTAAGAAAAATTTTAACAGTTGAATTTTCGTTACAATTTTCAATAACTTTGTACAGCATTTATCATATTTTTATTAAAGGTCTTTTACAATCGTGTTTTTTTCAAAAAAAATTTTGAAGATCGTGATACATACATTTTGTAAAAAGCTTCGACACAAATACAGTATCAGTGTCACCATGCTTCAATTCGTCCGGGTGGTTTCATGATTCTGAAGTGAGGCAAAAATTCGTTCCAATATAGATTTCCGGTGAATCGTTCAGCATTCATTTTTTTTGCTTCTCTCGTTCTTTTTGATCTCGTTTTACCAATGCTAATCGTTCTATTTCCTCGAAACAATTTGAATATTGTACAAACAGCGAAGTCAAAAAATTCTACGACGCTTATCAAACTAAAACCGACGAAGACACCGCAGATGCCGCCGATATCGCCTGAGTGAAAAACAAGAAGATAAAGAGATTCGGTGCGTTTGAGATTTTGAGATAATTTATTTTTATTAATTGATCAATTGAAATCTCGATGGGCTGGAAATATATTTTTTCAACTTACTGACAAGCTCGTACCAATAATACGCCACTTCCTGTTTCAATCTCATGCCTCCGTGTTTCGCGAAATAAATATGAACGATGCTCTGATTTTCGAGGCGTGAGTTATTGCTGAAATAATAATCATTGCAGCATAATTATTCAATAATATGTAGAAAAAAAAAATACTCAACAAGAAAATGTTTGTTTGGACTTCGGATAAAAATTTTGATTGAGTTTTATGGATTAGTTACACTAATTCAGTTTCATAGACGCCTGGGGGGAAATAAGCCGACGAACTGTGGAGATAATAACGCACGTCGTCGCAACTTGGATAACAAACGCTGCACCTTTCCATCGTTTCCGCACTGAGTTTATACAGATGCGGATTGTAGATGGAATCTTCGACTTTACTCGACAGAATTTCCCGATACACCTCTTAAAAAAAATGTATAAAAAAATAACCGCATATGCACAAAATATTTCACTATTCGTAATTTTATCTCATAAAATATAACGAAATGAACCCATCTCACCTCTATGTTTGTACAAGCATTTGCTGTCTCTAGTGTTGCAAGTCTTTTGCTTATCTGCAAAATACGGAGCAATTAAGATTTTTTCTGTGATGCATATCCTCGAATATTTATTATTTTTCTTCTGCCAAGGCTGTATCCAGCATCGTCATTATCGAGGATTCAATTTGTAGAACGATTCGTAAAATTATATAACAATTGTAGAAGGAATCAATAAATTTACAGTGATAAAGAAACAAAAATAAAAGAGGTAATACAGAAATATAAAACCTAGAAAAAAAAATAGAAATCGCATAAATAACAGATTGTAGGTTATTTGCAAATAAAAATTAATGGAATTTGAATCCCTCACATTGGTTTTCACCACGTTTCGTCAGATAGAAGGGTCTGCAATTGCACGTTTCCCAAATGGCTGCGGCACGGCAGTCGACCATGCAATCGCTGTACGTGTAACCGGTGACCATAACCGGCAGTTCATTCTCGAATATGCATTTGCGTTTGTCAATCGCCACGTCTCTAATGTCGTCCGTGCTGTAGAACGACGTCGCGTCCAAATCGGCAAAAGTTTCCGTTCCGGGTGACAAAAGGGCTTCCGATACCGAGCCACTGACGCCGTCCGGAAAATCTCGGGCATCGAAAACCGTCACCTTTCCAGGAAAAAGACGAGTGAAAATAATTATCGCTAATTCAATTCATTTGATTAATTGATAAAAATTACATAATAAAAACATTACGAGGAAATCCATGATTATGGTAGAAACTTAGACAAAAACAAGAATAAATAAATGAAAATTGTGTTTGGGTGAATTACGAGGACAAATAAAATGATTAGTTAGAAATGATCAGAGAAATATTAGTAAAATCGTGGAATGCTTGCGAATAAGTCGAATGAAATCAGAAAGAAAAAAAATATATATCAAAGGTTGATAAGTTTAGTAGGTTGAACATTTTCTTACTTTCCAGCCTTGTATAGGCAGAATCGAATAATAGTAATCTTCAACAAAGGGTTCCATTACCAAAGAAAGTCCGTTCTCTTTACCGAGACCACTGATACGATACGGCTGAGGAGGTTCATTTTTTTTTATTTCTTCGAGGCTATAGAAAAAAAATAATGACTATCTACATGCATAGGCAAATTTATTTTAGTTCAAGACGTCACTGTTGCATGAAAAGCAATGTACGATGTCATTACTTTAGATTTGGCTTTGGTACTCACTCGATTATATCATCCGGCAGAGTGGCATAATTAAAGGTGCAACAAAAACCGTGCTGCGTCTTGCGAAACGTAAAAAGTTCTGAGCAATTTTTTTTTTCGCCTTGAAACTTACAGGACGACAGCGCATCCTCACAGGCCGGTGATAGCTGCAAATATTTCTCATTTCGTTTTTGTTCCCTTCATATTCATGATAAATAGCGTAAAATCATTTTTTTTCAATTCAAAGATAAAATCGTTTTCTTCTTTTTCCGATGCCGCAATATCCTGAAGACGATCCGGCAATGTTTCACGATTCATAGTCACGAAAAAAAAGTTATTATTACATTTTTCATTATCGTCGTTACGTCGTAATCTCCGTTGTAGTATTTTTTCAAAATTTCATCCAAATATACGTCAGCAGTCAAGTTCGGACCGTTTGGCGACGTTTCTTCATAAAGATCGCCAAGCTGTTTAATCAATCGCAGCACTTCATCAAATTCCCAACCACTGACGTTGCTGACGCTGGAAATTAAATATAGTTTTTTCTCTTTTTAACAAACAACAAATAAAAATTATTGTTACGGTCACTGCAAGCGCCAATGTTTGAATTCGATTAAATCAGCTTACATGTCGTTGGCAAATTCGATCGCAGCTTTTCGACTTATTCTATTTATATTGCACATCGCAATCCCTAAAATCATGAATCGTATCGGATCGTGTTTTTCGATAAAATTTATAAATCTAACAAATCCATGCACCATCGTATTAATATCATTTTCGGCGCAATCGTCCGGATGGCGACGACGATAAGGACAACCGCACGTTTGATTGATCAATGAACGAAATTTTGTTTTTTACCCGGAAATTCGAGCTCTTGCGTCGGATAACTATTGGAAACGACCGCAGTGACGACCGGAACGTTTACGTATTCCAGATAAGCACTTTTCACGACCATTCCCAGCGCACCGAGCGTTGATAAATGAAGCATTATCCACACAACCCTAAATAAACAACAAAAAAGTACATCGTTAATCCCTCGATTCACAAAAAGGCAAAAATTGGTAAAAACAAAAAAGAAATTGGCTTTTCTACTTCATTTTTTTTTTCGTATGTGTTTTATAAACATTTTGCAAAATTACTTCTTTACAAAGTATCGAGCTAATTAATTTTTGATACCTCACAGAGTTAGAGTCGTGATCGACGTAAAATTAACATAAAATGATGACTCTTGAACTTCATGACGAAGCGATGTGACACCGGAAAATTCTCTCACCTCTCGATCCAAGGCCTGTTTGGTTCAACGAGATATCCGTAACCCACCAAGCTCGAATTTTCGCAATATTCCCGCAAATTTTTGCCAAGCACATCAACTACTCGCGTGCTTCTTTTTTTCCGAGGCACTCGCAACATCCATCGATCACCGATTCCGTTTCTCTCTCTCTCGCTCAAAGCTCCGCTGATACTTTCCATCGGTTGCCTCGCTTATCGCGAAATTGATTTCCCGCAAAAATTATTAACACGAACATCGGAATTAATTAAACAGAACAAGAAAAAAAAACACGAGCAATTCGTAACTCTGGCGAGTGATGATTTTGTCTTCTTTTTATCTTGGGTTTTTTTCTTTGCGAGCGACTCGATACGCTGGTACGAACGGAGAATGCAGTTCTCGGTCTCGCAACGCGACGTTTACGGTACGGAAAGTGCCATAAATGCGTATCGAACGCTCATCCTCGTGTCGTTTCGCGCACATCGCTGCCGGCTCGGGTCAAGCTAATATCAATCATTTCACGAGAATAACGTTGGGTTTCGAGGGATAAAAAAAAACTCATTAAATTATAGTATAGCGTACCGGGAAAAAAGTTCGCACCCGTATATTGGGCGTTTCAGCTCACAACTAAGTCGCATGCACCCTTATATACATTAAAAAGAAAAACAAATATCTATGTTAAAGAAAAATGTGCAACTTTTTAATTAAATTCTTTGTTGATCGTACTCTTGTGTTTTTCTTGCTTCAAGGACTTCCGCTATATCTGAAGCACCGAAGCACTGTCTATGATCGCGTGCGTTAAAAAAGCAATTTATTTAAAAAACGTTCTATGGGTTGAAAATAATCAATTATTTTCGTACAGTATCCACGATATCAGGATATTAACGGTCGAATAGACTAATGTGTCGTTGCGAAACAGCTTGTGGGGAAATTAGGTGTTCCACGACGTTCTGCTCGCGTGAATTTCGAGATGTGGAACAACTTTTTTGACTGTAATTGTACTGTACCTGTAATAATTCACAGGTTGACGTCTTATCGTGATAACTAATTTTCATTGCTGATTCTGGTCGGCGGGTGATGACTGCACGTGTAGAAATTTTGTGCGTCTTGTAAGTAGAAACAGACGACGAGACGGCAAAAAAAATAAACATGACTCATGTTCATATCTTGAGGCTGACGTTGGGAGCAAGAAATTTAGCATGAAAAATCTCTCATTCATATGGATTAGAAGCGTTTTTTTACTTCTCCAACATCTCTTCTCCGTGAGAAATTCGTGTACCCATAAAAAAATGAACCACGATTTCCAGCTCCTTGTATTTTCAAAAAATGTTGTAACACGTCTCATTTCCGAAAGAAAATCCAAATACCAAGTTTTACGTTCTCATCCCAGTTTCTAAGATATAGGCGCTTTTATTAAAAATCCCCCCTCTTGCCCTTCTTCATAACTCTCTGAAGATCGGAATTCCCGAAGATCCTTCCCCAGATCCTTCACGTGCTTCCCAAATTTCACGCCAGTCAGGACACTCTCTTCCATACATATATATTAAGGTGTTTCGAACTGAAAATGTTATTAATTTTCCCTCACATCGCCCTCAAATAGTTTATTAAGATAGAAAAAAATGCTGGCAAAAGATGAGCATTCACCTCATTTTATTTTTTTCCTTTTTCATCGATATATAGATTCGAGAATTTTTGATAATACAAAAATAATAATCAAACGAAGAATGTATAGGAGTGGCTCGCCGATCCGACTTGGAGCGCCCTATGTACTTCGTTCGCGGTATCATACGGACGTGCACACATGGGGAGGGAGAAAAATTGTATCGCTGCTTTTCTCCGCGTCCCCGTGTGAATATTTAATAAAGTGCATAGCCTTGCACCAGACCCCCAGCTGCCGGAGTATCACCAGCCCTGCACCTGCGTTATATATCCTCCCGCATCCCGCGCACCGGAATGCAACGTAGGTGCAGCGCGAATGAGCACCGCGCGCGTTCGCTGTGACAACGCAACGATATCCACGCGCGAGCTTGCAAATTACATCAAGTTTGCGTTATCGCGCCATCGACGTACTTGATCTCTCTCGATATGTGTTCCGTAGTTTGGCGAGTATCGTCGAGCATACATTTTTTTATCCATCAGCGTTTCGAATTTGATCATCGTGACACCATCGTGTACATTGCTTTGTGCTTGCTGGAAAAAAAGCTTGCTTCCTGTTTTCGAACTCAAACTACAGTTTCGACTAAATTTCTTTCACGTTTACGAAAATATGTGAATCGATAAAAATTTTAATATGCATAAATACATTTGAACGTTATTGTTATTATCATTGATGAAGACCACAAAGTAAAAGATGTGTTTAAAAAAAATATATTTTATAAAATTAGCGTTCTTGAACTCACATGTAATTGAAGACCGTTTGGATTATTCATGATTTTTTTTAAATGTTTTCTATTTTAGTCAAAAGTAAAAAATTAAAATCCATGAAAGAAATTGAATTATTGCTTCAAGTTCAGTACGTCGACGATTTGATCGTCATTTATCGGCGCAATTGATTTATGACGATGTGACAAAGAAGGGAGGAAGACTAAAATAATAAATAAAGATTGCAAGAGTACTGCAGCTAGGTCGACTGTGTTTCTCGAACATTGGACGACTGTCCATCACGCTGAATTTTTTTTCCTTTTTTTTTCTTTTTATATAACTGTCCGCACAGTCGGGCGGTCATTGATTTTTAATTAAATTTACACGAGGATTAAACTTTGGAAAATCGTATGATAGGACCTATATATATGTATATATGTATGAAATACATAAGTAACGAGGTAGCTCGATTTGCACGAATGAAATGTTATCGTTACTTCTATTTTTTCCATCGGGTTTATCAGCTCAATCCAGTGAATTGAATATCGGTTAACGATCAATGTAAAATATTAAATAGTTTACTCGATGTACCAAGCTTTTTCCGATGCTTCATACGCAGATTCTCACATGTACACGTCTGTCGCTGAATATTACTTGTTTAAAACTCTTTCACTCCACGTACTGTAATAATCGCAGCTTTATATCCAATTCAAACGGGTTTTTAATCGTTATTTTTGTGTTTTGTTGTTTGGTTATTTTTTTTTTTTTTGAAAACACGTCCGGCAAGCAGACGAAGTTCCGATTAATTCTCGGGTTATTTTGTGTAAAAAAAGAAACGAACGTTTCTGCTCGGATCAGAGACTTTTTCACGGTTTAACAAATAATTATTTTAATTCGTCGAAATAATTTAATATCGAAACTATTATTATCTTTTCCCTATGGAATAATCTTCCATGATACGAATTCAATATTTCGTCAATAGACTCTTCAGAGAAGCCTACATTTTTCAAAGATTTCATTGTTTCTACTTTATGAGCTTCATAGTCCATTGCTATTGATACAGAGCACCCTTCTCTCAATATTATTATTATTATTATTGTTATTATCATTATTATTATTATTATTATTATTATCATTATTATTATTCTTATTATTATTATTATTATTATTATTATTATTATTATTACCATTATTATTCGAATATCGTCGATATTACTTCCTAGTTTCTCAGAAACGAAAAACGAGAGACGAAAAAATAGGTATCTTCGTGAAACATCCGATTCGCAAAACCGTAGACCATTCGATAGTGGTAGATAACGAATTATAAGGATCCCGAGCTTCCCCGGAAACCCCGAAACAGAAAAAGGGGGAGCGAAGGAGAGAAAAAAACAAAGCGAGATTGAGGTTCCTCACGTCCGAATGGTCTTTACGATCCATAAATCTAGCACCGAGTTGCGCGTCAACTCTCTCACGAAACGGAAACTCTCGGAGGGCGTCGTGAGCCATCGCGCTGTACCTCGCAACTCCCGTAGTTTCTTCACCGGTTGCGCGCCGTACTACGTAACACCGTAATACGGCAGACATACGCATACACGGCAATCCGGGTACGTACGTGAACGAGTAATAAAGCTCGCGCTATAGCGTATCCGCCTTACGTACCACGCGATATATATCCCATAAACTTCGTCCGGACGGTTCGCGCCAGAGTCGTGGACATCAGTCACCGACTCGCCCCGGAGACTTCACGCGCTGCATATATGCACGTGCACACCCTCTAACGCATGCACACGCGTGCATATACGATCTCATTCACATGCCAAACATGTATATACACCGTGGTATGTATATGTATACACACTGTCCGTCCCATTGCGGCCGGTTTGTCGTACCGTGACGTAATTTCATTTTCGAATTCGTTTACGACTAGACCAGAAATATTTCAATATTCGTGAGAAACGTTACGGAATTGTCCGGTGGTTTGGTGAGTTAGTAACATCGATGGAAAACGTTGATGCGAAAATGGATGAAAAATACGTCGCGACTGGGGAACGATAAGGGATATCACGTGGTGCGGACTAGAATGCGTATAAATCGCGCATCGACGAGGGTCACCGTTGCGGAGAGTATATAACGGTCGAGGATTTCTCGTCGGTAAATTCTCGATGGTTCCGTTGTAGTACGCAAATCTTTTTAACTCCAATGGATCCAACGAGGATGAATTTGATTTTATTTTTTTTTGTCACGTGCGCTACCTCGTAGTCGGTTAAGCGCTGACAAATCGAGTTTTCCAGACGTCAAAGAGTCATCTGTACGCATGGAGGACGAGTACGGGGCAGCATAGCTATTGAACGAAAAATCATTGCGTCACTATAGAAAATATTTTATATATATTCGGATTATTCTATTAATAAAATTCAGAAATGATCTTTAGAAAATAATATTAGATAATGATTTTTGTAATTTTTCCTGTGCAACCACGTGAGAAAAACCCGTCAAACTGACGCGTTCTGTACGACTAGAGTTAACGAATAATAATATTTCAAATATCTATGGACGTAATAGTAATAATAATAACAATAAATATAATAATGATTCACTATTTCATGCCGAGAATTGCATAATCACATATCTATAAATAATTCAAGTATCGTAAAGTTCCATCGGTTATCGTCCCAAATCAGGCCAGCCTGACGATTTCATTTCGACGATTCAACGATGTTTATAAATCATTAGGTGCACGTAGCACATTCGTAATTCGGTTGCAATTATTGTTATCGTTGATACGCGAGAACGAAGACCAACCACCGCGTACGCTGTATATTTCATTCGTCTCGAGAGTAATGGTACTGTGAGTAATCGTCAGCATTAATAACTTCATGGTTCGAGGTCGAGGTGCTTATGACCGCGGGCAACCGGCTCGGTGGCGACGAGCTTTCGAATTCCATATAAAAGTTCCGGCTGCGCTTTCACCTTCATCACTGCACGGTGATAACGCGGAGCATCCTTTTCTTCACTACGATGACCACCTTTTTCCCGCAAAATTCTTGTACCTCCTCGTAACGAAAGCCAATATTTATTTATTTTTCAATGCTTTTATTATTCCGTGGCATAATCTTTGGTTCGAGTGATTGTAGTGCAAGAAAAAAGGAAAAACAAAAAAAAATGTCATCAACAGCGAGATTTCATCTGCCCTTGCTCAACAATATGGAAAAACATTTAGTTTAAAACTGGATTAATAACGATGTTAATGTTAACAATAACAATACCAACGCAACACACAATATTTGTGATATTTTTAATAATAATAATAATAATAATAATAATAATAATAATAATAATAATAATAATTTTTCAAATTATATTTGCAATATTTTTCATTATATATTTATCTAACTACAATATTTTGTTGTTGTCTTGTTGTTATTATCATTACCTATCATAAATCTTCCATGAATGTTGTTTACGAATTCCTACTAAATTCGTATTTTTGTCCTCTTTCAACATCCGTTATTCGTTCGCCAAACGAATAACATAACGACGGAAACGAAAATCTCGATAATTTTCCATTACGCTCGTAGGTCATTGATGTACATCAACGGATAACGCATACTTCGAAAAGCCGTACGATTTTTCCCGCAAAAAGATGAAAAACGAGGTCGATCCCGAAGCCCGGAGGCGTGGCGAAAAAAAAGTTTCGTGAAACTGGGCAGCATCGGTTTGTACGTCTTTTTGCGCTGCGTTCGCGCATTTACGCCCTCCAGGCGATGTAGCCCGGAATGAAAAATAAGATAGAAAATGGAAATGTTAAAAAATAAGATAGAAAATGGAAATGTTAAAAAATAAAGGGAAAAAAAGTAATATACATACATAGCAAAGGAGTTGAGAGTCGAGAAGAGAGAAGGTGATGGTGAACGGATGTTTCTGCGAAAACTGAAAATAATCGAAAGAAAACGGCGGGAGATGTTGGGTAAAAATAAAAACGAGGAGCGAAGGCAGATGTTTAGGGGCGTAAGAAATGTATAAACGTTACGAGAAACATCGAGGAAAACTCGAGTCCCGGATACCGAGTAATTATAACAGCCTCCGGCTATCTTTCGATTGTCTTCCGCAGCACTTGCCGCATTTGTTGCGCGCGTTTGAAAAACGTGCAACGCACGATTTATCCCGTCAGCGAACCCCATCGGCTTTTACCGCAAATCTCTTCCCTTCGTCGCCTCGCCCTTTTCTCATCCGTTCAGCGAACAAACGGTCCCGTAACAAATTGCAACAATTGCAGATACGACATATCTTCGTCGTCTCGAGCCACGACCGTGAATACGGTTCATGCGGAGAGGATGATAAAAAAATTGGACAACTTATTAAGAGAGTTTATTGCGATGATAAAATTATTCACATTCGGTTGTACACGCGTCGAGAGTTTCGCAAGGGCTTGGGGAAGGTTCAATGGGGTCAAGCGTGGACCAATTGACTCGCTTACGACGGGCTTTCGAGACGGGGATGACCGTTGAGGGCTATGGTCCTTCGGGATAACGGTTGTTACCCCCGAAGGGCTCGAACTTCCAGTATATTATTCGTCGATGTCGGGCCTTGGGTTTTGTTTTCCTTCGCTTCTTTATTTATTTGTTTTTTATTCATTTTTTATCGGCTCTCCTCCGTTTACGAGCTGTCGTTACGATGGCCCGTCGTTATTTCGCTTCTGACTGGAGCTTGCACAGCAACGGCTGAACAATTCCATGGTTCTTTTTGGAGCCACGCAACTACGGAGTTTATTGACTCGACGTAAACAAATATCGAATAACAATTAATAATGACGCGATGCATCTCGAAAAATTAAATTTATCGAGCTACAGCGCCGTTATTGCGATAAATGAATAAATGAATGTGTGAATAAAATGCAAACAAAAATTGTAGCCGTTATAAAACTGCTGTGGCCAGCGTGAATTTTGTAATTAAAAAATATTACATTAATCGTTAATCCTCATCGGCTTTTTTTGGTTCAATGAAAACATCCACAATGTTTTATAATTAATATTGTTAAACCATGGATTACGCGTTCGATCGAGAATAGTTAAATATCGCTGAATATCGGGCTCGAATAGTTTCACTTTAATAACGAAAGTCCGTCGGTATCGAAATTCCAAGAGAAAGTTGGCTGGAAAAGTAGAGCGATTGAGAACGAGAATGAGGGTCATCAATGCAAATGGCGAAAGATCGAGGCGGTGTAGAAGCCGAGTTTTAGACTGGAAAACCAATGCAAAGGAGTTCGGTTTGGAAAAGGAATCTCTGCGATGAGCAAGCGAGAAATATCATGAGAAATCTTCTTGGAACGCAGCTTCCCGCGACGTCGAAGATTTTCACGTTGAATACGAAGGTGAATGTGAAAATGCAGCGTCGCTTTATTCGACGATAATACGTCGTAATGGTTCGGCATTGGATTCCAATCGCTACTACCGTAAAACGTCACGGTTCTCAAACTACCGACTTATCTTTCGTGTTTTTATTTCTCAAGCTTAGTTTTTCCAACGTTTCACGTTCCGCGCGGCCGTGTTCCGCGTGCTTTCATCGTGATAAGTAAATTTGCATAAGAAGCCTTGGCACTGGTTCTTGTATTCAACGTGGATAAACGTTATACAGTCGGCGCCGACGTTTTCGATAGACGTGTAATTTTCCAACGTGACTGTAATATCCAATTTTCGTCAGAAATATTCGCCACGTCAACGGATAATAATATCTGTAAGACTTTTATGGAAATTTATTATTACGATGATGCGGAATTTTGTGATTATATTTGTGGAATTATTGCGGGGGCGAGTTATATACTTCGTATTTTTTGCGGGAGCTATCAAAATTGGAATATTTTTGATTTAGCAATTAATGATAATAGAAAAAAATGCAAATCGAGAGAGGAGCGAACATTTAATTTTGTGTTGAGTCGGATGCCCCGCCTTCCAAAAAATCTCCCAAGCTCCGTGAAAACTGTCGGCTTTGGTGATGAAACGTGGTATTTTAGATACGAGTCACGAACAAAACGTCAGGGCACGGAGGAGGAAATATAAAAAAAGTGCGCTTGTGGAAATCGAAAGTGAAGAACTGTCATTTTTACCTTTTTGTCCGACTACAACGAGGTTATCCAGCCACCGGGGAGTACGATCTTGTCGGTACGAAGCGTTGGATAAAACGACTCATTCGGATTCGTAGCAGACATTTTTTTTTTGGTTCCCACATCGTTGTACGCAACTGTTTGGCCTTTAAAACGGTCCACGTCGCCGACCATCGACCTTACTCTCCATATCTGCGACCGTGTAACTATTTTCAGTTCCCACAACTCAAATGACATCTGTAACACAGCTTTTCGACCACATTTATACCAACCAAAGGGCTCTTATCGACATTTCCTTCAGCGTTCTTGCAAAACAGTAGCAGAAATGTATTCAAACATTTTGAGACCGATGCAATGCAAACGTTTTCATCGAACGGAATGCATTAAAAATAATATCAAATAAAACTCGAATTTCCCAGCAAACAAAGTAGATTTCGTCGAAACTTTCGACATTTTTGAAACACACCGTACACACGCGAAACCGATGATTCCATAGCTATTATTTTGTAAAATAAATGCCACGTTCAAGAAAATCCAGAATTCGTGGAAGGAGACTTTTGCCACTGGTAACGTTTGCCACGGAGTCGTTCATCGGGGTTTTTCTTTTATCGTCGTCCGGCCGGTCTTATACTCCACTTTTCTTCCACCGCCGAGGGAAAGTACAACGAGGACAAAGTGGAAGATTCATGTACCAGAAAGTGCAGTTCTCGTGTGGCCTTTACGAGGCACCGGTACCAAGCGGTTACTCAACCGCGTTTGAAAGAATAAGGGAACGTTTGAAATTTATCGCTCCGCAACGACAAATCCAAGATAGAAACAGAGATGGTTTTTCGCTTTTCCCAACGGGTGAAACCCGTGGAATATGAACGAACGAATTCTGGCATTGGATTTACCGTGTATAAACTCAGAAGCCGATCAAAGCGCTATTACGGTTATTGATGTATGAACTATTTTGTTTCTATCGTTTGCATTAGCCTCCGTTTTTAATATTGAAAGCTCGTGTTTTACTATCTTCATGATTTCACAGATGTTGGAAGTAGCTTGCGATACTTTGAAAGGAATTTACAAACGGCTGACCCGAGATAAGATTCTTGAACGACGACACCACGGAGCAATTCTGGTACCTGTTCATTGTCTATGCGGAATCGTTACTCAGCATGTTCACGACTAATATCATGCATATATGTATATAGTAATAACTATAATATATATATGTACACATAATAATGTTATCATATACATTATTCATTATATTGTTATCTTATATATCCATTATATTGTTAATCTATGTACATTTACCATATGTGGGGCATTTCAAGCCCAATTATATTGACGCTGATTTTAAATGTTTTCACATTTTTTCTTTGAACTCCGAATCGATGTTTGAAATAATTCGAACGCGTTGGAATGGTTAGGATTGTTTGGATATCGTTCAAATAAAATTTTTCGATTACGACAATATTGACTTTATTCGAAACGACGTGTATAATTAGCTGGAAAATGCCAATTTAATTCGTTCGTTGCTCCATTTACGCTGCACGAAGTTCGGTTTCGCACAGACGTGTTCTTCAACATTATTTTACAAAATTTTAATTGAAAACCGATAATTCGTTCGAGCGAATGCAATCAAGTTTTCAATTATGCGTATTACGTGTGCCACGTCTGTTGCAATATCTGTTATTTATTTATTTTATTATTTTTTTAATTCGCGTCGACGGCAAGCGACAAATTTGCGCGGAAGGCAGACAGCGTCGTGAGTCCGATAGTATCGATTGCCATGGTTACAGACCATCGGTTGACCTCACATCCGGGAAAAATATAAAATCGTTCGTCCTCGATGTATTTACTCGGTCGAGCGTTCTTCCCGTGCGTTTATACATATATAGAGATAGATATAGATGTATATTGTATATACGTGGTTCGCCAGTGTCCATCCGCAAGTATACGGGGTGGCAGGACGCTGAGAGCCCGAGTCTCCTGTCGCAAATTCGATAAGTCCCCGACCTCGGGGATCGACCGGAAATGTTACCCGCCGCAAACCACACGGCGAACCCTGGCCTCGGGATAAGCGCCCTTAAGCTCTCGCCCCTTCCACCACCGATACCTTGTTCATGGTTCTCTCTTCGTGCAACGCGAAACGAAGCCTCTTCGGCGTGTTCTTTTGCCAACATCACGTTTTAACGAGCTGATTATGATTGTCGCTAACAAGGCAGCGAAGCAATCTATAGTAATTCGGAACAAAATTGAGATATTTTTTTAATCTTTCTTTTTGGGCTGCAAAGAGTAGGAGAAAAACGATTGCGCGATGTACGTATTTAAATTATTATAGAGTTTATAATATTGTATTTTAACAATATAATGCAATATTTTTCATAATAAAATATATAATATAGAAAAAAAACAAAAAATATTTCTGATGTGTTGTTTCGAAAAATGTTTAAAGGTTTTTTCAAATGTTTATAATAAAAATTGTATTTGTACGAGTTTTGGCATCGGATTTATCGTATATAAATGCAAAAGTCGATCAAAGCGCTGTTACACTTCTTGATGTATGAACCATTTTGTTTCTGCCATTTCCATCAGCCTCCGTTTATAATATCGAGATCTCTATGTTTTTATACATAACCGAGGTGGTTTGTGATATTTTAAAAGGAATTTCCAGAATTGTATTCGTACTATTCCAACGGCGTAATTATATTTCAAATATTCGTACAATCAGTGTGACGTCGATGGCGTCGAAGCTCCGCAAAATTCGCGAGGGCGACTATTACGTTCAAATTCGCAACGATTTCACCGGCTGTCGGTGAGGTCCGGGGTACCGACGACAGGTCGGGTAGCCGCCCGAGTGGAGGAACATAATTAGTAACAGCGATATTCGGTGAGACCCTAATTGCACCGCCGCGTCGCAGAGAAAATTTATGCGTTCGATGTCACGAATCCGCTACGACACGTTTGTCATGGGTCGAGTAATCGTTAAATTTTTTCGACTGATAAAATTTGTTCCTCACGGAAAACATTTCAATTGTTTTTTGCTGCTCTATTGAGACCCATCGTATATTGTATACGTCGGAAATAAGTCAAATTCGTGAAATATTCGACATACTGGGATATCTGTAAGCTGCATTATTCGTCATCGATCAACATTTTATTAGATCTGAATTTTTTTTAAATCTAATACAGTCGATTCGGCGAATATCAAACATCAATGATGAATAATTTGATTTGAGAAAGGAATGAAAAGATTGATCGACCGTGAAAGTAGTAGTATTGTAAGAAGAAAAATATTGAATAATAATAATTTAATACTCAATCAAACCCGGTAGTTGAAAAAAATGTATATATTTCTTATCTTCGAATAAATTGACGTAATCGAATCTTTGACGATATTCAAATTACGCTAAGAAAATGCTCGACAGAAAATTCAATAAAAATCGTTTCGCAATAGTATAAAAAACGTCGAAACTCCTCAAATACGCTCCAACGTTCCGATATAAAAATTCCAAGAGCGATAATAATATAGACCCGAGTATAATCGATAACGAAAACGAAACGTCTGTAAATATATAATTCCGTTCTACGTCATAATCGTCAAATATTTATTCCACCTGGAACGCATTGCGATTATTTCCCCCGTGATGAAAATACATCGTTCCATTGTTGAACGAACCGAAATGACGAAACTCGCGAGTAAGACAAACTCTCGTAGCGAAGGTGTGAAAACGCGTGCGAGAGAGAAAAATATGGTGTGCAACGAGGCGCTTTCTTACGCTTACGCGGGATAAGTAAAGCCCGATCGAGCGTTCTCGTTTTCTTGTACACACAGCTGTACACAGCTACGCTATAACGGTGTTTGGTTTACGGATATATAAGCCTGGAGATAAACGGGTAAGTTCCGGTATACACACCCGGCGCATCAAATTCCCGACTAAATTCAAAGTGCATATCGGCGAGAGTATCGCGCTTCCGAGCGCGAAACAAGTTTGGCTAGTAATCTCAGCAGACACGTTCCAAAAGTTTTATCCTTGGTGCAGCCCCGAATATAGATGTATATAAAATCCGTCAAACCTCGGTAACGAAAAACGAAAAGTCGACCAAATTTACCAGCCGGCTCATGGTAGGCAAATAATAGTAGTTGACGGTTTTCCCAAATGTACGTGTTGTCGAAGTCTTCTGGGTCATTATCTCGATTTTGTACTATGGACACTGACACGGGTACTTGCTGATACGTACTTTCTAGCTCGGGCTGGGCCCTTGATCACTGATTGTGAGAGACCGTCTTTGACTCATGAGAATAATGGAAGAATAATAGTACATTACGATGCTAGTGCGAAAAAACTTTTTCTGACGAGTGTGAGTTTGCAGCACAAGCTGAAGGCGAGTGTTGCACTCACACGAGTGAAGAAAATGTTTTTCGCACGAGTATCGTACGAAATTTCATTTCACGAGGTGCGAAAATGGGGATTTGCGCACGCGAAGCGTATTTATAACTGCATTTTACGCACGGAGTGAAATAAATAAATAAATAAATAAATTAATAAAAAAATAACTAAATAAATAAATAAATAAATAAATAAATAAATAAATAAATAAATAAATAAATAAATAAATAAATAAATAAATAAATAAATAAATAAATAAATAAATAAATAAATAAATAAATAAATAAATAAATAAATAAATAAATAAATAAATAAATAAATAAATAAATAAATAAATAAATAAATAAATAAATAAATAAATAAATAAATAAATAAATAAATAAATAAATAAATAAATAAATAAATAAATAAATAACGAATTATCGTGCCGAGTCTCGCTATTCATTGATTAGATTGGTTCAAGTTAAGATTAAGCTTCTTAAACTTACAATTCGACTTTCATAGTCTCGTCCGATTTTTCGTTCCTCAGCAAAATAATTTTGTACCGTCGACTCCGAGCCAAGTAAAAAAAAACAGAGGATCGTTTTTGAAAATTTTCTTCCGCGACGTTTGGCAATTCTTTCCCGAAGTCTGGAACTTTCGTGAGAAACGTCTTGTGGCTTCTCCGGAAGGAATTTCGAAAGCCGTGCCAGCGAAGGCGGCTATCGCAGATGCGAAAATTCTTCGCAAGGTAAATGGGGAGAGAGGGGGTGATCTCTTGGTATGTGGAAATCACGGACACAAGCCGTTCGGGGGGGTTGCATCGACGATACTACCAAACATTATGCGGGCGCGCACGTCGCACCACTTGGCGAAAGCCAGGGCGACGATGACGATTACGACGACGGGTGTCCATATTATCGCTCGGTCTCACTCGGAATCCCGCCCCTCCATCCCCTGCGTGCTCATCCCATGAAAACCGGAATATCAAGTGGCACCGGATGCACATATTTCTATAGAAAAGTATATGCCGAAATATATATATGTATCCGTCTACGTTTATATGGACGGCCAGGCAGCTTTCGTCGCTCAAACTCCAAGTTAAACGACGAGTCAGCCAAAGTTTTCGGTACCAGAACCTCTTACTCGTCGACTACCGATATAATATATATTGTATATATATATATATATATATACATTAGACTGTGTCATTTCAGAACGATATTTTTTTATCGTTCTTCTCAACTCAAAAGTCGTTAGTTTATGTCTAGACAGAAAGCCTTGTGCAAGGGGGGCGCTGTTAAAAAATATTTAGAGGTCCATCACCGGCTTTGAATTTTTCCCATTTGATTAACATTGGAAAATTTTTTTTTTCCATTATTATGCGTGCACCCAAGCCTGTATTAATCGTACGGTATTTTCTCAGTAAGGCTTTTGAAGGAAATTCAATTCTCTACAAAAAAGGTCTCGTGACCCACATCTGTAAAGTCAAATGCATCTGAGTAATTAAGGTGCAAACCGCATTTTATACGAAAATATTGGTTTGACTTGCCTAATTAACTAATTTTTCGATTATATCGGAAAAACTCGAACAAAAATTTTGTAGAAAATTGATGCATAACAAAAAAATCCTTCTGCCTAATTTGTAGATTCAATTGTTTCCGACTCCTACATATTTAATACAAATTTATACGCTACTATAAGTTAAATTTGAAACCAAATGGAAAATAGTGTTTGAAATTCACTAAGACCGTTTTCAACACTGACACAATTGGCTTCACAGATTTCTTGGTGGCTAATTCAGTTTTGTGAAAAATGTTCTGTAAACATTTTCTGATAAATCCGTTAGCTTGATCATGGCAGTCAGTAACTTTTTATGAATTAGCGTAGCTAAAAATAGATTTTTTTCGCAGGTTGTCATGAGTGACAAATTTTGATTGTTGGATTAATTCTTTGGGGTTATAAAATCTGTGGAGTAATTTATGTTACAGGTAAACTTATTTTTTTTTAAAATCTCTTCATTACGATTGCGAAAGTCATTTCACCCGAGGAGTGATTTTTTCGTAACGTTTGTCTCATAACGTTTGTAATGATTTTTAACCTGTGGCAGCAGATATTGATACTGTTCTTCGTTATACGTCAAACGCCGATCGAATTTAGTAGATTTGTACATTGTATCATACAAGCGAACGAGCAGTAGCTCTATTTACTAAATTCGATCGGCGATTGACGTATAACGAAGAACAGTATCAATATCTGCTGCAACAGGTTAAAAATCATTACAAACGTTATGAGACAAATGTTACGAAAAAATCACTCCTCGGGTGAAATGACTTTCGCAATCGTAATGAAGAGATTTGAAAAAAAAAATAAGTTTACCTGTAACATAAATTACTCCACAGATTTTATGACCTCAAAGAATTAATCCAGCAATCAAAATTTGTCACTCATGACAACCTGCGAAAAAAATCTATTTTTAGCGACGCTAATTCATAAAAAGTTACTGACTGCCATGATCAAGCTAACCGATTTATCAGAAAATGTTTACAGAACATTTTTCACAAAACTGAATTAGCCACCAAGAAATCTGTGAAGCCAATTGTGTCAGTGTTGAAAACGGTCTTAGTGAATTTCAAACACTATTTTCCATTTGGTTTCAAATTTAACTTATATTAGCGTATAAATTTGTATTAGATATGTAGGAGTCGGAAACAGTTGAATCTACAAATTAGGCAGAAGGATTTTTTTGTTGTGCATCAATTTTCTACAAAATTTTTGTTCGAGTTTTTCCGATATAATCGAAAAATTAGTTAATTAAGCAAGTCAAACCGATATTTTCGTATAAAATGCGGTTTGCACCTTAATTACTCAGATGCATTTGACTTTACAGATGTGGGTCACGAGACCTTTTTTGTAGAGAATTGAATTTCCTTCAAAAGCCTTACTGAGAAAATACCGTACGATTAATACAGGCTTGGGTGCACGCATAATAATGGAAAAAAAAAATTTTCCAATGTTAATCAAATGGGAAAAATTCAAAGCCGGTGATGGACCTCTAAATATTTTTTAACAGCGCCCTCCTTGCACAAGGCTTTCTGTCTAGACATAAACTAACGACTTTTGAGTTGAGAAGAACGATAAAAAAATATCGTTCTGAAATGACACAGTCTAATATACATATTTCAATTATACATATATGTATAGAATACGTATAATCTCGAGCCCCGAAATTCATTCCTGCGCCCCGACACGAAGCTGGGGTGTGCGGATCGACCCCGTTAAACTCCCAATTGGAACATCTTGACGGCTAATTAAAACGCTAATTGCATTGATCAATTTCGATTGTTCTTTTACCACACTCCCTAAATTCTTATAGTCGTACAAACCACTAACACGAATCTCACTTTCATCAATAATCGCCGCTCTCAAATTTTTTCCCTCAACCCCTCAATAATCATAAATTAATGATTTCGAAACGAAACAAAAACGATTTTTTTTCATAAATATGTCGAACGTTGACTTTGACAATCATGTCGAGGATTGTCGAAGGTAATCAATTTCCATTCGAATAAAATATCACAGTTGAGGGAAGTTTCGATGTACCTGGCGGAGACATTAAGATGCAATAATTCATCGATCACGAGTCTTCGTGTTCCTTGATTTGTTTTTCTTCCATCCATTTTGTATCGTGATGTAAACGATATTCAACAGAGACATCGCGGTATCGTGTGGAACGTACGGTTCGTTCAATCATTCTCCGATGCTCGTGCGAGCGTATGCGGCACTCGATCACCGCACCGGAAGTGACACGTGGGTACTCGATTCCACACGTGACCCAGAGTCCACGGGCGTTTCGCGTATATGCTTTATGAAAGCCGACGACGATCGAGAGCAACGCTCCGGACGGAAGTGGCCCGAGCTTCTTCTCCGTTCAACCTGCGCCAACCCTCGAAGAGATCTCTTCAGGGTCTCGCCGCTGTAAAATTCAAGATGGTGAGATCGGAGCTGTGTGATCGGAATTTCTGATGGTTCTCCCGACTTGCCGCTGTACGAAAGGTTCTCTCGACGATCTGAGCTCCCTCTCCCCCGCCCCCGACTCCTCGACCACTCGTTCAGCTGGAAAAAGTCACGAGAACCACGGAAATACAGAATTTCCGGGTGGGGATGACTCTGTTGCGCAGCGGCGAATCGCGCGAATGGGAGAAACGAACGAAAATGGTAAAAAAAAAAAAAAAAAAATAGTATGTGAGACAGCGATCGCCGTCTTACATATATACGGTGGGGTAAGGAGGCGATTACACAGGTTGGTAGAGGGGAAAGCACGAGGGAAAGTGAGAAGCGACAAAGGAGAATATGCATCGGCTTACGAAGTGGCTGATTGTGAGAATAAGCTGGATCTGCTTGCTTATGGCTTCATTGGGGGAATAACATATAGATATGTATTCACGAAATGAATATTGGATCGAATGAAATTAATGAAAATGAAAGAAAAGAATTGAAAAACTAGTATCAAATAAACAACCTAATTGGATGATGTTGGAACAGTAGTAAACGTGGAGTGAGATGACCCATAGATGTTTGCATGTTTTCGTGAGAGTACGATCCATACCCGTTGGAATTGTATTTTTCCAGGAAGAATTAGTCACCCCGCTGATATAATTACCGGAAAATAGAGAAATGGAAAAGTCAAAATGGAAAAGTCAAATTAGGCTTAACATTTTTGTTTCTGTCTTTTAATCGATTGAAACACCGACGCAATAAAAATTTGAAAATGACCCAAATAAGAACCACTCTAATGTGAATATATACTACTTTTACAAATAATAAAACTAATTCGATCAATAATCAACATTTTTTAAATTAAAATTAGTGGTCGTCAGTTAAGTTAACGTTCACCAGTTAGTTAGTCAGTTAAAGTCGTTTAATGAATTATTCATTCAATTTTGTTTCCATTGATTACATCATTGTTTATATGAAGGCTGACGGGGCGGAAAATCCTCTATGTAGGTCATCGAGCTTGCGACGAAATCCAGGATCGTAAAAAAAATATATGACGCATTCTCGTTGCTCGTCATATATTGTACGAATCAGTATAAAGCGCGGTGAGTGTCCGAGCTTAGAACCGGTCCGTATGAAAACATATGAGGCAAAGAAACGTTCGTTCGGGCGAGTCAACCCCAAATTCGTTCCTCGACGCGCCATTCGTGGTAGTTCGCAGCGCTACTCGTGAACGTTCCGACGTTCAAGTTTCATTCCGTTGGCGTTGGTAATGCCCGTCGTGGATTTGCCGAGAGATATTTTACGGGCATGAGTCGACGGCCTTATCTAAATCGGTCTTATCTAAATCATCCGGGAAATTGGCCGACGTTGGCCCGACTATAAACGGCGGTTGCGAATTAAATATTCGCCTACTCGTGTTGCGAAAAATATTAGACGTCGATGAAAAAATTACGTTTTATCCATTTATTCATCGAATTTAAAGGATTTTTTCGTGATCTTACAATGTCGTCGTTGCATTCGAATGACGCGAGGTTCGTCGATCACATTTGCCGATCGATATACATGTCATCGTAAATTTCCATAATTTTCTTATTACTTTATGGTATGTTTTATTTTAAATGATTTATCATTCGTTATCGCTTACAACAATTTATAGTATGATTTTACATATAAACAACCATACAATTAATACGTAAATTCGGTGTAATTTGAGTGTTGCGTGGATCATTGCCAGTTTAGAAATGATTTTTGAAGGGATTTCGAAAATCGTGAAAATTTATGCGTTTCGCTGATGACAAGATTTTTCGATCGCAGGACCATCGGTAAAACGATTTTCGTTTATTTAGCATTGAAAACGTGCCGGGGAATCGAATAAGCGCGTCAGCATCGTTGGGAAATAACGAAGCTGGAGGAAAAAAAACAAAATAACGGTTATGGAACTCGTTGCGACGACAAAAGCGTATTTTTTCCCCATCGATTCATCGCTTCCGTGAATAGATTGTTTGAGCCATTATTTTTTGGTGATTGCTTACTGTGGCCGGGTGATAAATTCTTCTTTCTGTAGCTTTCGATGAGCCGCGTCAGAACCGACATAGCCAATTATTGCTTTACCCCTCACTCTTTTCCTCGCGTATTACATCTCGTATTCGATGGTTTGTGTTGTGATTTTTCCAATTATCCGCATGTCTATTTCTTTCGACTGTTTGAAAATTATCGAAATTATTTCTCTTTCGCTTTCCCATTCGGGGCAACACTTAGCGCTACTACTTTGTACGTTTGTTTGAGAGAAATAACCCAATTTTCGGCCAACCAGACGCATCGATAGTTTTATAATATTTATTTCAGCACTCGTTGGATTTGTTTATTTCCTTTTTCTCAATTAAATCGTAAAAATCGACGAACTTCGGGAAGCCATAGTGATTTCGAACATTCAGAAATACCGATCACGAACGCGCTTCTAGGAATCGATTACGTCAAATATTTTTTTTTCGTCTCTAAGAGAATTTGCCATTGCGAATAGCTCTTTGCGAATAAGAAAATTTACATGTAAATTCGTGTGTTTCAATTCGATGAAACGTTTGATAAAACGTCATTGAAATTGGGTACGTTTGAAAGGGGATTGGAAAAAGACGGTCTGAAAAACCATGCGGTGTAATTCACATGTACGAAAAGTCGGGAAAAATAAAAAAGTTTGTAAACACGAATTCCCGAGAAAAACGAAGTCCAATCGGAATTTGCGGAAGTGGAAAGTGGCGGGAGAGAAAGAAAAGAGACGGAGAGAGATAGAGAGAGAGAGAGTGAGAGAGCGAACTTGAAGGCACGCGCTTGTTTCGGGGCGACTGACCAGCTCGAGGCTCCTGGGAGTTTCCGGTGTCGATACCCCAAAGAGAAACTTGGATAGGACGCGAAATATATATAGAAATACGAACGTCCAACTGGACTTTGGCTTCGCCGACTTTTCCGAGAGACGCGTGAAAGCGCGGGCGCGGAATTTTCCCGCATTGAGCAAAACCGGCAGCGGTAGCGGCATCGACAAAAAAGAAGAAAAAAAAAACAGCAAAAAAAAAAAAAACTGCTACACCGACGTTTCGTTCGTTCGTATATTCTATTCCATCGTTGAGCTCTCGTAAATTACCGAATATCTGGAATTTCTTTGTACACATCGTTCTTCTCGCTGTCGAACATTCTGCAACCCCATCGACGAATCCCAACTATGTGCACAGTCGAATCCGCGATAAGCCAAAAGCCCGTTCTTTGTTTTTTTTGTTTTTTTTTTTAGATTTTATTTTTCCAATGCTGTGTCATCGTAAAGAGTTCACAAATACTTGATTATGACATGGCAACGAAAAATTAACGTTTTTTCCAAATACGGGGAACAATGTTTATTACTTTGTTATTTTATTTATGCAGAATCAACGTGCGCAATCGACGTTGGTTCATCTCCAAGGATATTAACTCAACGATTACGCGCATATTTATAATTTTTCCGAATAAATTTGTTTCGTGAATATTAATCGACGTGTTCGATTAAACATTGCGTCACAATTCAGGCTTCACTCACTGTCAGTGTTCGGTCCCGGATCGTTGCGAAGCACACGATTTTCACGACGGTAACAGCTGTTGCTTATAAATATTAAATAGTGATGCGTTGTTCCATTCGACGTTAATTCGCGGGGTTAATCGTTATCGCGAATATTCGTGTAATCGCTTAAAATTAATAATCCTAATTATAGTTTGAGTTTACATTATCGTACATCGCATTGTATTATCGAGATAACAAGAAGGAACGCCATCATCATATTTACATATAAAAATATATCTTATCACGAACGATCGTACCTTATGTTACGTATTTATAGATAAAACATTTCCCAATGCGTATATCAATGCTCATTTAATTTATATTCATATTTATATATTTATATACATGTATATTATAATTTCTGCCCCCCAATAATGATACGTTTTTGCTCCATCACAATTTTCATTAATATTCAAAAATTTATCTGAATCGTTTATTTATTCTCCTTATTTTTTTATTTTTTTTCGACGTTTCCGATACAATACGTTTTTGTGGTTAAATAAAAAAAAAGGCAAACGTCACTTCAACGAAATTCTCGACGAACTAATAACAATCGATGAGTTCCGGTTAACGACGAACTATGGATATCCGTTTTTTTTTTTTTTATTTGTTCAAATATTTTTATCAATTTTCGATCCGTTAATCGAGAGTTTGCGAGTTCCCTCTTTTAATCTGGGAAACGTGGAAGCGTGGGCGTCGATATTCGATAAATACTTCAGGGGATTCGTCGAGCGTCGAGAGGTATTTTCCACAGTCGATCGGATGTACGATGCATGTATCGCACTATGTACCATAAATATGTACATACACACATGTATGTATATAAAGGTAATAATACCTGTGTCGGTGTTATTGGCACCTGTGCAGTCGAGTGCCCTGCGCAATCGTGTTATTCTCGTCGTCGAACCTTTGCACACAATTGTTGCACCCCATTCAAACCGTCAGGCCATTGTTTATTCAAAAATTTTATTATTCAAAAAAAAAAAGGTCAAAACTCTCGCTCACGTCGCTTTTCATGGGTCAGAAGTTAAAATTCTTCCGTTGCATAATTTATTATTCTCATAACAGATTCGTTCGAATTCACGGGGTTACAATGGATTTTAATCAATTGCATAAAAATTAAACATTAGACAGTTTTTCGTGAGTCAGACGTGAATGCTCGAATGAATATTCTCGACGGTATTGGAAATAATCTGTTTCTCGCACGCGAGGCTTCTTTGGGTGATGTGATTTCGTTAAATAATCTCATACGTTGTGAATTCAAGTACGTGACGGAAAGATCAAATTACGAATCCATATTTAACATCCCTGGGAATTTTAACGCATTACAAATGTATTACTTTAATGTGAAAGAAACTTAAGATCAAATAAAATATTAAAAATAACATATTTTTAAATATAGCTGGATTCATAGTATGAAATTTCGGAAATGATGAATCTCATCGAGAAATTGTCGCGGGATTTCTGCGAATAATAATTTTCATACATGGCAAAACGAATTGCAATCGAACTTGAAACAATTTCTTTTCTAGCATCCGACGTGAGATCTCATCAAAAATTCCATAAATATTCTCACCTGTATCTCGCCTAAGTTTGTTGTGTTTTTTGTTCTTTTTTATTCGATACAGAAATTACTATCGAAAAGTAATTACTCGTATTTCTATGAATTATCAATAACTCGTATGTTCATTTTTTCCACGTTCAGTGGGTTTTTTTGGTTCTGTTTCGTGGTAAGTACAGCTATGCTTATCGGATAAATAAATAGTCACCGGGTCGAATTCTTTCGACCGTGTTCGAGACATTTGCGGTTTGATTCGAACGAATTATGAGTAATAGTTGCGACAATGTCAATCGATGGCGCAGCGATTAACGGAACGATGGACGTCGTGCGATTACTCCTTCTCAGTGAATTACGTATACCCACAATAATCTCACGGGGTTGCGGCGAACAGTCACTGCGTGATCTGTCCTGCGGTATCCAGAGGAGTTTCGCATCGGGTGTGAATCGGTTTAATTAGGTCGGGGAGATTCACTTGATCCCATCGAAATGGTTGGGGATCGCGGGAAGAGTGATTGTATCTTCCATCAGACACGACGAGCTTTGCAGACGTTTCCGGTTGAGAAATACGCTAATCGAATCGAAAATTCAGTACCTCCGTGGATGACACTTTTTTTTTTCTAACGGCAGATGGTTATTTTCAAATAAAAATTTTTAATTGAATCGTAGAACTTTCGCGGTTTTTCGCGTAATTTTTATCATCCTTCGATATTTTGGAAGATTTATGACGGTGCTATAGAATAATAAAAGATTTTTATAGATTGCTACTTGTTGATAACGGAAAAAAATTGTTATTTAAAATTGATTTTTAGTCGATCGATTTGTGATTAAAAAAATGAATTTTTCGATATCGAGCGTTGATGCAATTTCAAGTTTGAAGTTGGCGTAATTTCAATAACATTCAATCAAAGTAGTCTACAGCAGATTAAACGAAAATTTATCAGTACCAATATTTTCTTTCTTTTTTCAATGTCGTTATCATGCATTCACTGCAAATTTAAGCTCAGTAAATTGAAATAATATCTACATTGTTACATAAATGAATAAAAAATGTCTCCTCACTTCTATTGTTATTTTTCGACCCCCGCAATGATGAAAATTGTTTTTTTTTTACTTTACAACCATGCGATGTATTGCAGGATCCGCCGTCTACGGAGGTGCAATTGCGTCCGTTGTACGCGCACTCGATCGAATATTCCATCGCGAAGCAATGTTTTCGCATATGTGAAACGATAAATCGCAATGACGGGAATCGCGTCAACGAACGATCGACACTTTGCGTTGCACACATACACGTCCGACGTTCGCGACGATGCATCGTTGAATTTTTGTTTCGTTCCCGAGACGCTCGTTGGCGCGACGTAAATCGGAATACGAGTCAATCCACAATCGGGAAGACGTAAAGCTTTATCTCGGATTTTCGATCCGAGGCTCCGTCGAGCGTGACGAAGAACGTGAATTATTCTCACCTGACCGGCTACCAATATGCAACCCCATGATTCTTACAAAGTGTCTCGCACAACGGTAATAAATTTTTGCACAACCTCGAAACACGTCACGAATAAGTTTTTATCCAAATCGATCGGATTTGCATTTTTTTTTTTTCCTTCGTTTTATTTCGATTGCTTTCTTTTCTTCTTTTGTATCTCAAACGATTTGACAATTTTTCATCGCACGAGTGCACACGGTTCGAATTCCGTTGTGCGTTCCGTATTACGTAGTTCTCAATGGTTCGAACGCCATCGACGTTGAAAATCTCAATAATACTCAACTTTGATTTGATAAACGTCCGAATTATTTGCTCTTTTTTCTTTTTTTTTCTCCGGATTTTTTTATCGACGAAATTCAACGATGTCGAGTCGATGCCAAAAATTAGAATTCGTTCGCGCGACTCGTGCCAAGTTTCGTGCGTTGACGAACCGAGCGACGATCAATCCGGATTCGTCCTTGCGTCATTGATTCTCCGATAACTGCAACAAAATCATTTTCATTGATGAGAATTAGTTGTGTCAATAATTCCGTGCATGATGTTCGTTGGATTCGATTTGCTCTCATTGGAGTTTCGATAAATGGCGACGCCGTGAAAATGTATAAAACGTATGAAACTTTTTTTTATATGCAGCATTGCAGTTCGATTGGAACACTGGCAAGTGTGATATAAAAAATATTAAATTCGATGAAATCGATGGTGCTTGTGCGCTTTTTTCATGCCCAACTTGAGGGTGCAATATTGTACGACATTATCCGGAGTAACGACGACGATATACAGGATCACGCTGGTCGTCAATGAAACTTTGGTATATAAAAATTCAATAAAATTTTATAGAGTATTCCATTTCGCACGAAGTTTTGTCCTCCCTGTGGCGATGGCGCGAGATATCGTAGAAATGGCGTTTCAACGACATTTCCACCGATTTATTGATGTCAAGTGAATATTTTTGAGATTGAGATTTCTCGATCAATCTAACACAAACAATCAGAAACAATAAATAATAATAAATCCCATGGATTTATCGTTATTCGTATTATGGTTATTATTTATATTTTAAATCCAGGGAATATTTTCGAGCTCCCTGAAAAAGGTTTTTCATCGCTGAAGCCCTCTCAAAAAACATGGCAATAGCGTTCATTCATCGTAATTATTATTTCACCGAGTACTATTTCGACATTGCAACAAACGAGCCCAGTAGGTACGAATAAAACTATGACTAAACATTAAAACGGAAAACCACGAGAGACCCAGTGTGAGTGTGTATGTGTATAATCGTACTTCGATTCAACAGCAAGCTGCAATATTTCCCACACCCACGCCCAGGCACGATAAGCGAAACGTGGTTCATTAAAAATTCATACCCCATGTTGATTTAATACGCGAGTAATGCTTTTTTTTCAACCCTGTAATCGGGGCCATGTAACTGTGGAGCAAGAACGATTCGTCCGAGAGGGGCTTGAAACCACTCCTCGATTTTTCTGATGAAAAGTTTTACTGCATTCGAACTATACGTGTAGGTATAAACTTATCCATATGTGTATATCATAAAATATATGTATATGTGTGTGTGTATGCGTATATATACGTGTACATAAGCCCATAGGCTCGAGTGCAACTTATTCGAGTGCACTTCGGCGAAGAGCTGAGAGTCGAGCTCGAAGTACGAGGGCTGAGGGACCGAAGGGAGTGCCCATACTTTGGTAAACGTACTTCAGTCTTCGACGGCGAATAAAGCTCGGGGGCAAGTTTGTTCAGCGAGAGCCACGACGCTGAACACCTTTTGCAGTATTTATATACAGAGTACTGGGTTTCTCCCATCTGAAGACGGAGAAAAAAAATAAAAGGCGGGTGGTGGATATACGACGCTGCCTATGTATCTATGTATGTTTCAAGACCAATATCGAGACACTGTGGGCGGTAACGTGCGCGGTTGAAATATTGGATTTTGAAAAAAGTTTTCCGGAGCCGTAGGCATTGCAAAAAATGTTTCTCCGTGATAATAAACTTTAACATTATAGGGATATATATAATTAATTTACACTTGTGCTTGAATTAAAATTGTTAGCGGGATTACCGTCAGTTTTTATAACGTCAGATTTTGATATTCATTAAATTGAATATCATTCTCGATTATAAAGAAATTATCAAGAGGAATTCGTGATTAATGGACTCTTCCATACTGTTTCCACGATGATAATCATCGGCTATGGCCGAATGAAAACACGATATTCCGTAATATGGATTTATTACAGAATAAACTGTGATGTTATTACGTATTATTGAAATTATCCGCTCTTAATTAAATTTTTATTACAATCATTTAGAAAAATGCATTCTCTATCGATATGAGAAATGCAGGGAAACTAAACAGCATAAAAACACGAGCTGTGAGAATATTCGAAAAGTAATTATTTCAATTATTATTCAGTTATCAACAGTAATTCGTGATAAATCGACTCTTTCATATTGTTTCAACGATGATAACCATCGCCAATGGCAATATGTAAACACGATATTCCGTAATATAAACTTATTACAAAATTCACTGTGATGTTATTTCGTATTATCGAAATTATTCCCTTTCAATTGAATTTCTATTACAATGGTTTGGACAAATTCTCCATCGATCTGTCAATGCGGGAAAAACAGCATAAAAAATACGAGCTGCGAGAACTATAAAAAAAATTAACGTCGAAACAAATAAATGTTTGAAATTGTTGCATCACAGTCTCACACATGCAGCCTCACTAGTTCGGAATCCACACCTTTCCATAATTCAATTGATCAAGGAATATAAAGACGGTTATCTCCCGACTGCAACGGGCTGGATATAGAAAACGAAAAGAAAAAAAAATAAATAGTAATAATAATAACGACAATAATAATTGAAAATAATAATAATAAAAATGAAAAATCCCGAACGATATACGTTGAAAGAGTCAATTCGTTATTTTCAACGAGCTATACACCTCTCTTCTCGCGATTTAATAAATCAATAAATGCCGCAACGTTTGATTAAATTCGCCAATTTCCATTGACGCTACACGTTCTACGGGCCCATGAATTGACACACACACGCGCGCGAATACACGTGTACGGACGGGTTGTTCACGTATTTCTGTGTATGGTGTTGTGTGAATGGAGTTATTAATGTGTGCAAGCGTGAAAAAACCGTCAAGCCGAGCATTGAAAGCTGCGGCCACACCGAGCTTGCACTCGCATCGCGCGGTGGTAGCGATTTACCGACGCGCGATTTCAATTACCCCCCCCTCTCATCCTCCCCCGCCCTCTCGGTCTCTCGCGAGTGCCCAGATTCGAGGCTATGGGTTTAGGGCTTCCGCGCGCACCGACCAGCCGTGAAAGTTCCATAGTTGCATCTCCCAACAGCGACTATATATTCCGTCTATTGATAAGTCACGACGAAGCGCAGCGACTGTCTCCCTCTCCGCCCCCCGCAACGTATACGGTAACCCCCGAAGCGGGCATCCGCCCCTTTCCAAGATCCCCCGGTATTGATAATTTTTCCATTTTCAAACGTAATCCGATTGAATCTTTTATTCGATCGTCGTGGACTTTAGCCGATTCGGAACTTCTCGATACCTAAATATTGTATTTCGCAGGAAGATTTTTATTTCGCTTGTGTACTATTTGATTGGCAAATGAAAAAAGAGGATGATCCAATAATTGATGATGCTGCTGCTTGTATTGTTGCAAGATTGGCTCGCTGATGGAACCATTTTTGGAATGGCTGTTCGATCTCCGAACATTCGGAATGAGAGAGTATATGGGCCGTTCTACAAATTCTGGATTTTTGGTGGGTTCGGCTCGTGGTTATGTCATTTTCCGATGGTGGTCATTTATTCTAAATTTGCAGGGGGGTTCTTATCGGTTTTCGCCTGGGCATTGAAGATCGGCTTGCTTCGAAAAATATTCCTCGGACAAAAAATATGTTTCGGAAAATCTCGACAGAGTGAATTTATAAGAAAATGGAACTTTCAAAAATTGACTTAATAATTCGAGTCTCGTCGTGTAATCTCGATATTAAATGTTTTTTAGGTATGCCCACTTGTTCGAAGAAATGAGGTATTGATATTTAATTCTCGAACATTCTTGAGAAAACAATTTGACGTTCAAGTGAAATTTCTTCGTATTGATAGCGAGTAATGGTGTGTATAAACTGCGCCGTCTCTTCTTGTCCAAAGGTCATGGAGTGCTTTGTACAGTGCTGCTGTCTACTTATTATCCCAATGGCCAATGTCCAAACTTATTTCTTTTGATCGTTATGTCACTACTCGGATTTGTCGACGTATGACAGATGGGATTCATTCTAACGGCCAGAAATGTAGATATTCCAGATAATTGATGACAGACATTGAAGGGACCATCGCAGGTTGCAGCTCTGTAGAGCTTGATCGGTTTCGGGTGTCCTTCTTGTTGTAATTGTCCACAACTTGAAATAAGGCTGGCAGACGGCTTCGTTTACCCATTGAAGGTCCGAAAAGAGAAAACAATCAGCCCCTCCTTAGTATGTTATGAGCATTGTAATCGATGCTGATTTTTATATCGCTTAACGTGTATTTTTTTTTTTTACTCTCGGAGCCCGAAAGATTCTGTCACAGCATTTTTTGACAGTAAACTAGTCAAATTACGACGACCCAGACGAGATCGATAAAATTTTTACGCGGATATAAAAAATGTTTATAAAAAAATCTCAAGTGGGTTCCCAACATCCGGCTATTGACTCAAGGGTTAAAAATATCGTTCTGAAATAATATAATGATAATAATATTGGGAATTTTCGCGTAAATACGCAACGGTGTGTTTGTTCGGTCGAGGCACTGAAATGCTTCACCGTGTCGTACCTGTTCGATCAATGTTTCCGTAATTCTTTCTGCAACACCTCACCAACGAGGTATGTGTGTATCGCACGTTCGCCTTTCCACTTTCCCGACTGCTCGCGTTGAATCGTTTTCTTCCGTATACACGAAACCGGAGCCTTGGGATAACTCTCAAGTAGTTTCGTCGAGGAGCCATTTGTTTCTTTCATGGAAAACTAAACTCTCGAGAACCTTACCGGCTCCAACTTTGACGGAATAAAATAAAATGACACTCGAAACACGATGATAAAAGTTTTGAAAAACTAAATAAATGAATAAATAAAAACCCGCGCGCAATGTATGTGAATGGAAAATACTTTTTTACAAGTCAATCTTACTTTTGTCGAGTAGTTTATATTTTTTGTAATACGTTGGATACCGCATAGTCCGCCGATATATCGTCGACACAAAAGAAACAGTATATCAATAATGAATGAATTTTTCAATAAATTGTCAGGTACAATTGTAACACAAAATTGTATGCAACGAGCTTTAAAAATAATTCACAAAGGTACGAAAGCAAACAAATGTTTGCCGATCGTTATTGTTCAACGGGTTGGAACGGGTTGGATGATAAATTATTTTTATTCTAATTTAAAAACGCTGTGGTATGCCGGGCGTGTGGTTTTCTTGTAAAATGTTGATAAAGCTTGTGGTAAAAGCGTGAAAAGCTTACCGTTGCTTTTACACATAACGTGGACGCTGTGACATATAATTTGGAACGAAAGAGGACCGGAGGAAAGTTAATGAGCTGGTGCGGCTGGCGCGGCTCTACGTGATCCAACCGCGGCTCATCAGTACACCGAGTGTCTGACCAAAGCCGCGCTCATTCTACTTACATTACGTTTCTATCCTGCAATGTGCGTGCGAACGAATATCACCAGGGCTCTACATATACGTAATGTTGCAGTATACTGCGTGAATATCCAGTGGCCGCAGATGAACGTTAATCAGCCGGCGGATCAAAGCTCCCCGTGCAAATAAAATAATTGGAAAAATGGCGGGTATGCCAGGAAAATTCGTTGGTGGAATTTTCGACTCCGATGTTGATTCGACGCAACATTAACTGGGAAAAATTAATGGGTGGTACACATATTTTTTTTTTCACAACGTATCTAACGCAAACGAATGTGAAAGAGTTCCATAAATTCGTAAAAATTCGGCGAACCAGCGAGGCAATATTTCATTTTCGTGTTTTTTATATATTTTTTTCACTCTATTTATCCTGATATTCATTTGTGTTCTATGTTATTTTTTTATCAGATTTTCTCGACGAATCGAAGTTGCGTTATATTGCAGACTATTCTTTTTGGGTATGCACTTTTGTAATAAAAACAATGAAAAACAAAGAAATCAAATGAGCTATCAATTTTGACGAAAGTTCATTAACTAATTAGCGAAAAAATTGTGGCGGTTTATAGACGGAATGTGTTTTTAATCGCGTTAATGGAATGTCTGATTCATCCCAAAAAATGGCGTAATCGTTGCGAATCGAGTCGTAAATGTCTAAGCTCATAGGATTTCATTTAAGGAATTCCAGATGTGTGTGCGTGGCACTGTTGGGAGAGTTAAAAGCGGATCTGGTAAATTTTATCGTAGCATAAACTTGTCTGTGCTGCCCGGCCGGGGGATGAGATCAAATTGGCGAATAACTTATGCCTGAAGAGAAAGAGATAACGGTGAGTGAGGAGCCGGAGGCGGGCGAGGTAGACAGAGTGCGAAGAAAGTAGAAAGCCAGAGGTAAAGAAAGAAAAAAAAATAAGAAGAAATGGAAGAAGAAGATACGGGAGCAAGTAGATCGAGGCGGCTTGGCGACGACGCGACTACCGACGACGGCATTCCACTTGATTTCCCACGTCGTGAATCACTCGATGTTGGATAACGCGCCCGCGACTCACGCGAAAATAAGAATTCTATAATCCGGCCCACCGAGCTCTATCTTCACTAACCGCACACCTCGAGATTTATCGCTTTCGTTTATTATTCGATACTCTCTCGTTATCGCATTTCACAGAATATATCGTGAGTCTGGTGAAGATGTGGTTGGTATGAAAAGTGGTTTTTCGACAATTTTATTTATATTCATTATGCAAAGTACAACGTAGTTGCAAGGTCTACAATGTAACTTTTTTTCTCCAATTTATTTGAATTGATTGTGTAAAGTATGATGTGATAAGAAGATTTAATGTTTCGGCCGTTTTGATTGTATGATCATCTGATAATGTAATAAAAAGGAAAAGATAAAAAAATCATGCGAGCGTAGAAGGGTCATATTTTGATTGGAATATTCGATACTGTTTCGCTCAATTATTTTCGCAATGTAACATTTCATTATGAATTCCACTGAAATACGTAGTTCTCCAATCAATTAATTGGCAAATTTGTGGGAATTGATATTACCGATATTGATTATTAATATTGATAGTATAATAAAATTTTTAGATGTTGAAAAATTAATCATTATCATTATTTTTATTTATATTAAGTATTAAGCTTATGTCGACTCTTATTGACTATGCAAAGTATAATGTTTTTCACAGCGTCATCCTTTTGGCTATTTTGATTATATTATCAGCCGATACATATGTTCGGAGAATATTCTTAACTGTAGATTAAATTTGTTAATAACCGAATAATTCCAATTTGCATAATCCAAAACCCCTTGTAGAGGCTTTTATGGTTAATTTTTTCATTGATAACTCGCGAAAACGAAAACCCTCTACAAATAAAAAAAAGCAAATGATACTGTAAGAACTCATCGACATTTCAATCCCATTTATCAAGAACTCATGAATATTGCTACGAATTTATCATCATGGCAATAACATCTCTACGATCAATATTCCGCATAACAAGCCGGGAATGCCAAATTACAATCCAAAAAACTGCACAACCCCCTCACAATCACGTACGAAACAAAAAACCTTAAATCTAAAAAAATAAACCGGTAAATCCATCCGACCCAGCCTCCCCAAAACCCAAAAACTATTTCGTGGGTCGTTCGACACGTCGCGCAACGAACGACAAGATGAATAGCGCGTTTCTGGTTGTCGCAACGGACCTTGGAAATGGTCAGACAGGTGGATTTCGTTGATTCCGTAATATGCGCTCGATCGGACGGCGCACATTGTGCTAGTTGCTTTGGTAGGACGGGCAACGTGCGTGGATGCGTGAGCGTATCTGGCGCGGAGGCTTGCTGCTGAGCCTCAGTGATTTGCGATGAGAGATGGCCGGATATGACGTCACCGAGCTTACCGGAGTGATCTATGACGGCTGATAATGAAAGCGTACTCGGTCCTCGCCGCGCTCCCTAAAACCCCCATCGTTCTCTCGATACAGGAAACCTGGTGCTTCGTACCAGCGTGTGAACTATAGTTTCCGTGGGGGAGGGGGGGGGGGGGGTACAGAGAGGGATGCGAGGGATGGGAAGAGCCCCAGTGGCACAGGTTCGACACGAGCTCTCTCGTGCTTTCCAAAATTATCTTGCCAGTAGCGCGCACGTCGAAATTCGTTATTATATGTATATAGACGTATAACAACGAGAGATAAAACCCTGGACCAACAGACTCCCGCGGCAGTCACTCGTTCGACACCCGATAACATTCGTTAGCGTTTAATAATGGGCCGCAATGAGATATGTGTACGAGCACCAACCAAACCCGGACGCTGTACCAGAAACGGAATGAAGATGCGGCACGTTGCGATAGCTCGACGATATAATGCGGATAAGTGGGTTAGGCGGGTCAGTTCGCCGTGATGCGGGCGAAATTTATGAGATTCATAGGAAACTTACTTGTTTTATTTTTATTTTTAACGATGAAATTTTAGATGACATCAGCTCAAAAATATCTCGTGCACAAAAAAACTGTTTACGAGTTTTAATGTATGTCGAATTGAGTTTAATTTTTTTAAACTTATGTTTTTTTGTAGGTCAGACATTAGATTTTTTTTTCGTTTTCACATGAAAATTGATTTTTGTTAATTCGTCCATGGATTCGAGTCTATCGTTGAATAAAAAAGGGCGATGAATCTCTCAGCGAATGAAGAAAAAATTTCATCCTGCACGTATGGACAGTCAAATAGCAATGATTATATAGAATTTGAAATTTTCTTTCTCAACTCCGATGGCTTCCAACGAGGTGCAAAGAAAATCTATTCAGCAGGACGAGATGGGAAGGAAAATCGTAAATTAAGTCGTGAACGCTACGCGAATGAGGTTTTATGGCGTGCGAAGCTAGCGCGAGAAGGGATGAAGATCTCGATGGGATGAAAGGGCTCGAGGATTACACGGCCGATACGATGCATCGAGTTTCGTTAATGGGCTCAAGGAAACGAGACCCGTGTAGATGAGGAAGGGAAGGTAGAAGGGGGAAGGCGGTAAACTTCCGGTACCTCGAGACTGGCGCACGGAGTCGCCTTTTCCTTGCCACCCGCGATCTCGCTTTTTTTTTTGTTGTTTTTTTCTCCCTATTTTTTTTTTTTTTTTTTTTTTTTTTTCAGTAAACTGCCGAAGGTTTTACGTTAACCCGAAAACTTCTCGCGAGCTTTTTATAAGTCGATGAGCGCGCGCACACGCCCTGGACCTCCGTGGACCGCTACTATTGCCAGGCACCGTTGGAAAACTCATCTGAAACTCGGATTAGGGGAGAGCCTGAGGAGAGCACCGGATGAAAAGCGAGAGCGAAGAAGTGGCGTTGGAGAAAAAAAAAACGTGGAGTAAGAAAGCAGCCCGGAAAAGTAGCGTTGCATAGGATAAGGCCGGTATAAGCGCGTCGTCTCGGTGGTTTTACGCGAGAAACGAGAGAGGATATCGTTCTTAATATTACGGAGATTTTTTTTCTTTTTTTTTTTTTTTACCTAAGTCCTTTTCGCGGGTTTTTAACGATTTTATTACAAAAGTTGATCAAATATTCGGGCGATGAATTTGAGTTGAAAAACGTAATGTCGGGAATTTTTTGGTTTAGGACGGATTCACGAGTCACGTGAGTGCAGTTCTCGCTACGACGAGGAAAGGTGACGAGACTATTTTCCCCAATTATTTTTGCAATGTCACATTTCATTATAAAATCAAGTGAAATACGTAGTACTTCGTTAGTTTAATTACCAAATTTATGTGAATAAATATTAACGCTATATATTATTAATATTAACAGGATAATAAATTTGTTAGATGTTAAAAATTAATTATTATTATTATTATTTTTATTAATATCAAGTGCTAAGCTCATGTCGGCTCATCGTCAAGCTCCTTCTTCATTCGATTTTATTTATGTATTCTTTTCCAATAATGTGCGCTTTTTATTTCTACAAAAGGGCGACTTCATTCCCCCACGCAATATATAGAAATAAAATCGAAAATCAGAAAAAATGTCTGTGATGTTCAAGAAAATACCTTAAAAACGTCATCTGAAGAAACCATAACTCGCGGTAAGATGGATGAGCCACAGATTGAGCACGGCGGTTGAAACCCCGCTTCCGTGTTGCACCGCAGCCGGCAGTTCACCTGAAACAATAAAATCATCAAAAGGTTCGGTCAGTCCACAGTTCGACGGTGATTGTTCTCGTCCGGTTAAATCTTTGCGGTTTTTTTCGTGCCCGAGGCAATTGTACATCTACGGTTTTTCCAGTTCACAACTGGTCTAACGAGGATACGAGGATGACGAGGATTTATACCGATACATAGATAGAACGTTTTGAAAATCATCCAACGAAATACCAATAATGATGATAATAATAACAATAATAATAATAATAATAATAATAATAACCACAAATAGTGATAATCGATCCTGATAATGAATGATATAATCATTTCGAAGAGCGGAAAAGGTTATATGATTGATTAATACTATTAGTTATTATTTATTATTATTGGTATTCGGTTCGATAAATATATCTGTCGTAATATCAGTTATAATCATTATATATATTTAGAATTTTACTATTTATCAACGCCGAATTACTGATGAATCTTTCATTCACTCTGCACTGGTAGAACTTTATCCGGGAATCAATATTCTTCTCCATATTAAAGATTTAACGCTATTACGGGAAACCATTATCGACTTTGAGAACTCCATTATTATATTAGTTTCGGTGAATTACGCAATGACGTAATCATTCGCCCGAAAAAGCCCAACCGCTGCATGTGACAGAACGATAATAATTTCAAAGAATAAAAAAAGACTACGTGATTAATTATTAATATTACTTATTATCTGTTAATGTCGGCATTCTGTTCAATATCTATATCTATCGTAATATCAGTTATAACTATTGTATGTTCTAAATTTTACTATTTATCGATGCCGCATAACTGCTGAATCTCTCGTATACGTCTGCTTCTGGAGGACGTTATCAAAATACAAATAGATATATCCGTCTGAATATTATAGATTTAACTTCACCACGACCATTATCGACTTTGAGAACTTTATTATTACATTCGTTTCGGTAAATTACTCATCGACTTAATAATTCACCCGAAAAAGACCAACCATAGGACGTGACAGAGGGTGTAGTTCGATACCGCGGAACGAGGAGTGATGAAAGGTTCGTTCGGGGTTGTTGGACGAGATCCGAAGAAGCAGAAACGTGAGAGTAAAAGAGCTGGATATTAACCCGGAGGAATGGGAGATTAGCTCGAGGACGCCGGACGACGGGACGTGATCCCGTAATTTCTCTTTCTTAGCTGTTCCACTCGTGGCTCCGGAACGCCGGTTAGGGTTGAGAACTCGGCGGTCGTCTCGCACTCGGAGTTAACGTCCCAAGAGCAAACGCCAGAAGCGTCTCTCGCAACCAATTAGAATACTCGCTCGCTCGTTGGTCTCCCGACTCTGATCGAGTCAAGTCACGCAATGGCTACGTCGTTACCGCACTTTTTCACGTTGAATAATAAAAGAGAAAGAATAATAATTCCATTTTTTCGCGCACAAATGAAAGGAAGAATTATAAAATTATATTGTTCTGCGGAAAGATAAATAAAACGAATAATAATACTATTTTCTTAACCCAAATATATCAAAGTCCTTTTAACTTTCGATAGAAAATTGTCTTAAGGTTGCTATTGAGACGATTTTTGTATATTTTTATACAAAAAAATTGAAAATAACATTGATTATTCAATTTCAAAAAATGAGGAATAATAATTATATCGTTTTGCTCCAAATTACTAAACTTGTCATCGTCCCAGGCTCAGTTTTTTCAAATTTGCTTATATCTTAAAGAGAAATAGTTCCACCTGTATTATTACTATATTTCTCCATCGAAAAAAAATAAACAAGCGTAAAAATTATATTTTTTCCAAAGGAAAATAATAATTAAATTTTTTTTGTGCAAAAATACCAAACTAATTTTTATCCCAAGACCGGTTTTTTCATTTCTCATCGAGTAATGGTCTTTCAATAATCTCAACGATTTATCGAAGCGTATAGGCTATTCTTATCGATTTTTTGCTTCACATATTATTCGGCTTCACAGAATATCCGAATCATCTCGCCGAAGCCAATGGCTTCTTTTCTGATCCTGCATCGTTTTTGTTTTCATTTCGATCAAACCGAACTGTCAAGTATCCGTTGTACCGCGATGATGGCAAATATCATTTTCTACAGATCCATGCGCAATACGCGAATGAACGTGTGGATAAAGTTCAAGAAGACGGTAAAGAAGTTCTCGGAGAATGCCAGGCTCGCTGAAACGAAGAATCCCATAGCGAATCCGTCTCGATAAATTCGATTTGTTCACGCATCGTTTACGCCGATGGATGAAAAACATCTCGTGTTTGTACTTCGCCTATTCTTTTATCCGCGGCAATATAGACTTTACCGTTTCGCGAAATAGAAAAATCGAAGCTTCGATTCTCTCGTATCCTTCCCTATTTCTTCGTCCGTAGTTACGTGAACGCTCGGTGGCTCGAGAAAAATGGATTTTCTGAATGGTTTTGTATCGCTAAATCGAGAATCAATTGCTCTGGCAATTCCAATAACGCGTGGCGGATGGAAGTTTTTTCGTTGTTTTTCTACGTTCGATGTCTAATCAACGCGTATGAGTTTGAGAATCAATTTCAAATACAAGCGCAAGTTAACGTTAAACGTTGATTTATTGAATTTTCCGTGCGTGAGTGTTCGCAAAAGCACGAAAAGACAATCTAGGGTCAAAATTCAAGCTTAAAACGATCAGAAAACAACAAATTTATTTTTTGCAATGTACGAAATATTTCTCCGTATCGATCGATCGTGCATTTTGCCATTTGCAAAACAGGCAAAAGTCGCAAAGCCATCGACATTCTATGAAAATGTATCATAAGAGTCTCTCAAAAATCCTAATCCAGAAAAAAGTGTTTTTATTATTTATTTCATTTTTTCGTATTTTTTTTCTCGATCTCTCTGTTAATACGGCAAAAACGTATCTTCAGTGGCGCAGCTTGAGATTTTCTCGGTCGGCATTTCCGGTTGCTTATCCGTCGCGATGAAAGGTCACAACGACGAGAGAAAACGTAAAGACGATATAGGAGAGAGGAGCTTGCGACAGTGCGATAGCGAATTTTCCTCGTTTCCGGTAGGCAATACGAAGTAAAAGAGAGGAAAGTTCGGATGAGCCGTGAAAAAACAAACGACTCGAGAGAAAGGAGATGAGGAAACGACAATGGCCCTCAACCGTCTGTTTTATATACGTTTCTATATATGTTCTTGAAGAGAAAACTCTCATTTACCGAGCTAGTGGAACGAAGCTCCGAATCGAATGCCTCCCTTGTTCTTCTCGCCACCCTCGTTTTCTTATTACGAATTTGTACGTCACGGTTTTTTTAATCAAACGTTGATCATATCGATACAAACCCGATTACCACATTTGACCGAATATCGTAGGGTGGAAAAACGCCCTAAGGAAGTAAAGACTTACTGATGGAATCCGGGATGGAAAAGGGCTTTGCTTTTTAAACGAGAACTTTCGTGAAAATGGTCGAAGCTTCATTTGAACTTTCGATTGGTTGACTAGTTTTCGAACGTTGGAGCTAGCCAATATTCTGGAGAAGGTTGTGCTGCCACTTCATGCGATTTTTGGAACTTTCGGTACATCCGTATTTTTCCTTACGTTATGGCGTTGAGCTGATATCAATATCAAACAGCTGATATCAATCACACGGCGGTGTTGGAATGAGAAAGACAGGGATAACAATTTATTCTCTACGTCATTTTTAAGCCGACTCGAATGGCTTTGCATCGAAGGGATGGGAAACTACCACCGACGAAGCATGGCACGGACAGCGCAGAATAGCTTACCGGGCTTTTCCTGATAAGATGCCCTCTGGAAAAAAGACCCATCTGAGCCCATATTTGGATTCCGTTTTTCAACAGGAGCCCATGAGTCTTCATTTGGGAGGATCTCATTCATCTTAGGATCTCTTCTGAATGAAAATTACTGACATCAATAATTCCCGCCCAGCAATTATCGTTAGTCTTTTATTTCTCTTACGAATTTATAATTTCTCAACATAATAATCATCATTTCTTATTTTATTCTGTTCTATTTTTGCAATATTTAAAACTAAAATTAACCTCTCTATAATCAAATAAATATAATTTGAAGATAAACTTGCTTGCGTTGAGTACCCCATGAGCTTCTATTTAAATACAACATGAGCACTTCAACAATGTAAAAACAAATTACAAGCCGGTGTGCTTTTTATCGAAAAGAACACGGTAAAATTGCGTCACGCGACGAGCGTTGAATCCCGCACGTTACATAGAATTATCCATGAATCATTATTACCCTGGTAACTCCAAAGAGGCTAAACTAAAAAAAAAAAGCTCGTACAATCTCGGTGAAGATTCTAATCTTCGCGCAGCTCCGTAGGAGGGTTTCCATCCCAACCGTGTGTCTAATTGGAAGGGAGTGGCAGCCTCGGCAACCGCACACACAGCATCCCTCGTGCTTCGCCGAGAGCCCTCACCCTCACTGTACCAACGAGCTTTAATTCGTAGCGTCGCCGGAGCTAACCTGCTTCTGTCATTTGCCGCGTGGTACCGTCGTAACGACGCCGTTAGCCACCCTAACGGCCCACCAACCCCTGTTTCGCGTTTATTTTTGTTCTCCCATTTATCCAAATTTCGTGGACAACTTTTGGCTCGTTTCGAGAGCCAGCTCGGTCCATTCGGTCGCGCCATTCGTCGGATATCGAAGGATAATTCAGCCAACGACTATACATATCAAAACTTTCATCTTCCATTCCTCGACGCCAAAAAAATCCCATTCTTCCCGGATTGACAGAAAAAAATTAAATTTTCATTGGATCCAGTAAAAAACTCTTTTTGTTGCGTTTCATATTCGTTCGTGGGAAGTTTTATCGAATTTTTCCACCTGTTCAACGCAAAGGATATCCTCAATGCAGTGGAACAATTTTAGGTTCACCGTAACTCCTACCGAACTATGCAAGAGCTATGGGTACGTATTATGCATTATTACGGGATATAATATCCAATGTAATGCGCGATAGTTTTGAGAGAATTTGTGGTTGAGAACCGGAGTATTCAGCCATCTTCACTAACGCTTCCAAGAAAGTGACTATCAAACTCGAACCACATTATAATCAAAGGTTACGTTCCGCACGAGCTAAGGGCTGCTATCGTAGACGCATATACGTGATAACCGTGAAGCACGTCGCAGCCGCGAGTATCAACTTTCAACGATACGCTATACATCGTTAAGTACGAGCATACCTGACGGACGAACCTTGACAGGAAGTTCACCAAATCCGTCCGATAATATGCAAATATTTGACTATTACCAGATGTATCTACATATATATATATATGTAGATAGCGCAGGATACTATGATCGATGAATACAGTGGGCTTGCAAATTATTATGGGGATGAACGTTATTACAATCCACGAACAAGTAACTAGGTTCGATTTTGGGGAATTCTGCAATTTCGTTCTCAGCGCAAGAAATGCGATTGAAATCCGTGCTTTTTTATAGAGATATAAATGTATTGCTTGAATCTCGTAGATTTTCAGTGACTTCGAGCTACAATGTTTCAATTAGACAATGAAAATAAAAAATTTCATTATTAGTTCCTTCTCCCGTTTTTGGGAGAGAACATTACAACAATTTTTGAGTAAACAAAAGTGTTTGATTCTGTAAAAAATATGGGAAATAATATTTTCAATCTCAATACAACCGAAAGTTCTACTTATTCATAGATAAATCAATCCTAATCACTATACGATATATTAATTATATCCTCATAAAGATAATATAAATAAAAAAAATTATATTTACCATTCAACACGTGAACGGCTATGGTGGTCCGGGCTTTTTCGGGAACGACGCAGCTGTAATTCCCCGCGTGTCTTGGAGTGGCACGTTCGACCATAAGCGTGCTGACCACAACAGTGATTTCCTTCTCGTTCACGATTTCCGTCGTTCGATTCTCACTGAAACAACACCAAAATACGCATTTCACGGAATATCGTACGAAATGCAATCGTGGAAACTCGAGTACTCGCTTTATGTGCCACATGCACGGGATTATTGATATTCGTTGAGATATTCGAAGCCGGAGAAGCATTTACGGGATAAACGTACGCGACGTGTGCACGATTTTCGACGTTGCGAACCAACGGCTGTGGCGATTAAAGCGACGCAACTCGAGCCCGGTGAGTTATCTCACGGTTTCCAGAAACGTGAAACAGACGTCGCCTTAATCCTCCGTGGACCAACGTGTCTCCGTGCGTCTTTCTATTTCGCCCGCGGGTGTCGAGGCGATAGTCACGCTTCCGTTCGTGAGAATAATACGCGGGGATCGGGTCAAACGAGACTTATTCCGACATTAAGGGGCCGGACTGCAGTGACGCTCGAAAAATTTGCGGTCGATCATAATTTTTATTTCTCAGAGAATTCGATGAAAAATCGGTTTGGTTTTTTTCGTTGCAATTTTATTGATTTATCCTGGAGAATGCAGATCTAATTTTTTTTGGACATTTTTTTAGATGATTTGTACGATTATCGTCTAGCAAAGATGGCTCAATGGTGCGTTTGACTGTTTTTCAAATGTTTGGTGTTTAAAATTAATCTTAAATTTTGAAGATGAAATAATTCCTACGCAGGTCAATGAAAAATATTATGAAGAGTGGCATACTAAAATTTTCATCTGATATCTCAAAATAAATTGTTTAATTAATCGCGACGTGCTATTTTTTTCACGAGTCATTTTACGTACATCGTAAATTTAATAAAAAAATAAATATTATTTCTCTGGTCTGACTGATTTGATTGAGACATTTTTGAGAAAATCATTTGATCATCCATTCGCTCGTGTAAGTTTTAATGTGAATCCAAAAACAACTGTATTTTTTTCCCAAATTTTGTTCAGCAGGAGAACAAAAATCCAAAAGTCCTAGATGCTAGGTAAAAATACCATATTTAAATAAAAACTCCGAATTTACTAAAAAAAAAAAGAAAATTTATCAGCATACGCCGTAGGATTAAGAACTTTGTTATCGCAAAAACGCAAGTTCAAAAAATTGTCATAAAATTCCGCGAGAGCTTCTCTCGATTCGGTCACCTTCATCCCATTTATTTATTTCGAAATCTCGTGACACGCCTGTGGGGAACAGTTTGCACGATCCAACTTTCAGTTAATACATATGCCACACGTGATTCAGATATTTCCCCGCAGTCTGTCACACGTTGCACTCGAGGCGCGACCCGAGGCAACGCTCATCGTATTCGGTCGGCACACGAACCTGACATCCTCCGTGAGAGTTTCGTCGCCTCGCATCCAAAGCACCGACTCGTTGTGCCTCTGCATGACGTCTCTGGCTTCGCATCTGAGCTTCAGTGCACTCCCGGCTTTTAGGTGTCGCTCACCGGAAACCGGTCGTCCCGAATCATCGGTTATCGTCAGAGTCGGGGCTGCAATTTAAAAAAATAAAGAAAAAAAATTAAAAAAACAGCGCACGAAAAGAGAATGAAAACGAATGAGAAAAAAGGGACGCAGACACACAAATTGGCGAAAAAAAATAAATCGAGGCTCAGGAGACGCGTGGCGGGTTAGCGAAAAAGTCATGGCAAAAACGAGAAAAAAAAAAAAAAAAATGGACGACATCCATGGGGGAAGTAATCCCACGAGATGGACTGCATGTGTTGCTCCTGTTTCTGCCGTTATTTCGCTTCTGCCAGTCGGCCGCGAATGCTACAACGGCGAATCGAGCCACCGTTCGTGTCGGTCGGACTCGCCGTCGTGAAAAAAAGTGGAAAGATTTATCCGGATGTAGTATACAACAATTTCGTGGGATAGTCGAGCAAGCGATGGCCAACTGGAATCGTCGCGAATTGGATGATAGGCTTAATCTTGTACGAAGCGGGATTTAGTTGATCGTTATACATCAACATAAATTTAATATTTATATCCGTACACTAGATATAAATATGAATTCAATATCAATAAAAATAAGAATAAATTCGAATCAATGGAATAAATGAAAGTAGTTGTATTAGTAGTAGTAGCACCTATCAGTAATACTCGTTAAATATAGATATTAATACTCAACTTAATCAATAAGTATATCTTCATAGCACTGCCAATTTAAAGTCGACCTCGTCTCACGTACGAAAATCTCTGCCTCGCTTCTCCACTGTGATGCCACCTCTCGAAATCCACCCGGACCCTCAGTTTATATCCTCCAACACCTACCCTTCCCACTCCTTCATTTGTGAAACCGTCCTTCGACTAAATTTCAAATTATGAAGACATCGAGCTGCCGCAAAAACGTGACCATTTAAAAATTCGAACGAAAAAGAATAACGAGCCAACGGACAGTGGTCAATTGTGGAAACGCACATCCACCATCGGGCTCTTCATCGCCCGTGATCCGACGGATTTGCTTGTACCGGGCGGTGAAACAACTTCAACTTTGGACGAATTTTCGGAACGAGAAGGTCGGTGGCTACCGAATTTACCATGCAGATCGCATGCCTCTCCCGCGCTTTCCGGAATGGCACGAATGATTCTTTTCATCGGGGGAAAACCGCTATTAGGATTCAGAGCAACTTCCCGACTGCAATTCTCGGATGGGCGAGACCGCTATGCAAATTTGATGAGAGCCACAGCGCGGGGCGCTCACGGTTCTCCCCGACTATCCCGAAACGTCGGACCGTGTTTCCCGGCTTTCCAACGATCCGCAGAAACCCCTCGCAACCCCCCCGCGAGCTACTGGCCACGACGGGCCAAGACCGACCTGGGAATTACACCCTCTTCGTTTCGTCCCTCGACGACAATGTCGGCGCAACTGTTGAACAGTCGGACCAAAAAAAAAAAAAGAATTTTTTTCTACCTTTGCTTGAGGAGCGAACCGCTTTACGAACGGTGATGAACTTTTATTCGATTGCGAGAAATAACGAACAATTGATTATCGATGCCGGAGTGATTTAGATTGCAACGTTTGTGGGTTGGTTAAAAATTTCTGATTATAGAAAGAATTTGTCATTCCTCTGAATTAATTTTTGAAAAAACGGCGGGGTAGTAAAGCAATCAATGAAATATTACATTAAAGTTTTGATATTTAATCTATTGCATAATCACAAATTACACTCTAATAAAAAAAGAATTAAATGTAATACTTTTAATGGAAACAATTATTGAGTTGAAACGGAATAAATTTTCGTGTTTCCTTGAGACCAAAAGCTCCGTGAAAAAATAAGAGCCATATTATTTATTCAAACGAAAATTTACAAGTTTAATTTTGAATAAGACGAAAACGTGATTCGTCGTGTGTGAAATTTCACGATTCTCGCTGTCGTCAAGGCGACTGTTCGAAGCGAGTCCCCGAGGTGCATGGTTTAAGGTACGTGTCGTTGATCGGTGTATCGAAACGTGTCAATGCACAGATTGATCGTCCCAATGGGTGTACACGTTTGCTCCGAGGGTGCGCAACCCTCCCCGGTGCCCGAACCTTCCCATACACGTTGCTGGTTTAAGCTCACAATTGCCAGCGCATATTCGATGGATCGGTGTTTCCCGCTTATACAACTAATCGATCAAGAATTTCGCCGGACCCAATCAAACCTACTACGCCCAGTATCGAATATAGGTGACCTGTGACCAAGTATCGCGGCAACTATACGTGATGCGTGCGTGCAACGTCGTCGTCGTCGTCTGTGTCGTCGTCGTTGTCGTCGCCCCCCACGATCCATCACTGTATTAATGAGATTCGAGGTGAACACGTATTCCAAATTGAACCATCACACGCTTCGACGATAATCCAACGTTGGCTTCACGATTCTCCACGGAATTAACGGCGAGAGTTGTGCCAATCACTCGACCGTTAATATTTCGACGTTTCTTACAGAATCATTTAAAAAAATTGTTCTTCAATTTCGTTCGTTGAATATAAAAGCATCGTTTGACAGTTATTGATTGTTGGTTTTTGAACGACTGTTTGGATTTTATCGACGGAGATGTGTTTTTTATAATTCTCTAGATGTGAGCTTCCATTCGAGCTTGGTTTCATTTCAAATGCATCTTTCGACAATTATTCATTAATTGCTATAAATTTTCAACAACTTATCATTAATTCGGGAGGCAGATGAGAATTTTGCCGCTCGTAATAAGAAGGATATTATCGACGTAATATATTATTTAAGATGTTCTACATCTGAGTTTCCATATTCGACCTCAGTCCCGTCTCAAATGCATCTTTCAACAATTATTTATTAATCTTTATGTTTTTTTCAATGACTTATAATTCATTAAAGTGGTAGCAAAAAATCTTCGCTCGTAGTACGAAGAATTTTATCGGCGTAGATACATAATGAACAATTTTCCATATTTAATCTTTCGTTGGAATTTTTATGTCGCCTCAAATGCATCGCTCCACAATTATTGATCTCTATTTCCCAAACGACTCGTCATTAATTCGAGTGGCAGAAAAATATCTCGTCCCTCTTATCCCGACCAATTTTATCAAAGTACCTATATCTTTTAAATAATTTTTTTCACATCCGAGCTTTCATTGGAATTTCGTTTCGTTATTTTTTCACGATTTAGAAACTGCCGGTAATTCCAATCTTTGATAGCTCATTCGAACGTCGAAACGAGCGAACCTCCCCGTTAATTCACAATGAAATGTGGCACGAAGTATTAACGCAGGTACCGTAATTTGGGAGAGCTACCTACTCTCCCCCTCGCTAAGGCTCCACTTACCTACATGCATGTATACAGTAATATATGGTATATAGTATCGGACAAGCGAATGCATAGAGTTACTGCGGGAGCCCGAGGCACTGAATACGTCCCGGCGAGGTAATGTTAATTGCTTCGAGACACAGTTACGCTAAAGGCCCCCGGAACGATGAGATATATTACGCCCGATGTACCAACGCCCTCCGGATGGTAAATGCACTCGGCACGCACGCACGCAGTTCTGCGGTACGCCGCGGCAACCCGAGTTCCTGATCTGAGTGAGTCGGACAGGAAGGAGGGACCGGAAAGTGAACTCCGCTCCGGGATATATCGATATCACGGGCTGAGTTAGGTACTCTCCGCGATATTCTCCCGAAAAATCAATTTTATTTGTACGCCGTTTACTTAGCGTCCACCGTCATGCCGAAACCACGAGGATTGAGAGGTTAATTAATATTTTATCCCGAATCAAGAGACAAGCAATGAAAAATCATGGATACTAATTTTCAGAAGTATCGAAAGGACTAATTACACAAGAAAAAGATTTTTTTTCAAACTTTAATTGATAGTAATATATTTTATGCTGAACGAAAAATTACTTTTGCAATTATTTTTCTTGCGTTTTTCAGAAGATCCAACGAGAAGGTGATTGCTAGATATCAATATATCTCATATCAAAAGAAGAAAAACATGTTTCTCTCGTGTAATTAATTCTCCTACGATATTCCAGTGAATCCAACCATAAGGCGATTACCACGAAGAAGAGACCAAAAACAACGTTTTTTTTCGAACTCATAGTTTCAGCGGTGACGTGATACTGATGACGATTAATTTTTCAGAGTGTCTACCGTCGAGTTTCATGTAGAAGCACGTGCGCGCGCGCGTGTATGTGTGTGTGTGCGTGTGGATGAGTCTGCAGGCTAAACCAGTGCAGGCATATGACTCTCGATTGGTATCTCGCAGCATTGTCCCATACGCATCGAAGGAGATACGTGCTTTGTTATAACCCACGTGCCAGACACTTTTTCTTCTCATCTTTTTTTTTCTCTTAACATCTTTTTCCTTTTTTTTCGCTGGTTGTTTGTCACTTTTCGTCCGTCCCTCGCACCCCTTTCGTCTACTGGTACCAGTCTCTTTCAATAACGAATGGGTTTTGTTGTGGGTCGCGAACAGCGTCATATCGATCTTGATAATGACCGTACTCGCCTATCGATCACCCCACGTGTCTAGGATACAACGTACGCTACAAGCTACACGTCCCACCCCCACCCTCACCCCCTCCTCCTCCTCCTCCTGCCGCGGGTTGCATATGGTATATTCATGGAGCACCGATGCGGCAGTCCCGACGCGTGATCGTCGTCGACGTCGCCATCGACGCTTCGACGCGATCGTGCAATCCACCATATCGCATCTCCACTCGTTTCAATTGTCACGACTTTGTCGGAGCCGAATGACTACGAGAAAAAAAAAAACGAAACACAAAAAAAAAACCGTTTCGGTTGAAGTTTTATTTTTCATTTCCCTGTTCATGAAAATTGCTTCGCCGTTCATTATCAGAATGCTCATCGCCTAATGGATTTCTTGTGAAACAGATTTTTCAGCGAAAGGGACGAGGAAAAAAAAAAATAAGTAAAATGTCGCGCGCTATTCATGAAATTGCATTTTAACTCTCATCTCTGTTCGAGAATATTTCACTTGTGGGATCGCGGTATTGTTATTATTCTTTCATTATTTTTCGTAGATGGCAACAAAAATTTTCCGTTGAACAAACAATTTTAATCCACCCGGTGAAATAAAAATACGAGTAGATTGTAGGGTTAGCGGAAGAAAAAAGTTCAATGCAAATTTAACCAGATTTTTCTTCTCTTCTTCAAACGTTTCTTCACGAGTCTTCAATTCCATCATTCCCGACTACTATCGTTGTTATGCTCGGGAAGCGGATTTCTTCTTCGTTTTTTTTCCTCAGTTTCTTTTCGTTCGCTGTCCCGTTTTCGCGGAGATCTGGCGGAGGACTCTCATCATATTTCCGTGACTATACCGGGCGGCCGGATGCGAATTGTTTGGGAAAAGTCGTCGCCGAGGGATTGAGATGAAGAGAAACCACAAGAGAGATAGAGAGAGAGGCAGAGAGAGAGCGAGAGAGAGAGACAGAGGGAGGGATAGAGAGAAAAGGCCGAAGAGTGAGGAAGCGAATATTCACGAGAGAGAAAAGGTGAAGAGTATTATACATACATAGAAGAGAAAGAGCGGGAGAACGTCGTCAATCGATTCCGAAGCGCACGGACCTCAAAAGTTTGTTTCGCCACAGCGCGCCGAGAATTTTCCACGGGGACGCACACTCGTGGCGTCTGCGGACGGGGAAGAAGAAGCAGGAGGAGCGGCAGCAACAGCAGCTCGAGCAACAGCAGCAGCATCAAGCGGCCAAGGGGTTGAAACTTCATTCTCGAACTTCTTTATCCGTCGACAAAGAACCGAGTGTCGAGTGAAGGAGGAGCCGGCGAGATTGGCATGGGAATAACCCATCTTGCGGTGTCTATAACGGTGTCTCGCGTACACACACACACACACACACACACACATACGCACACGATCGCAATACCGTACAGCATTTCTCGGGATTTCAACTTACGTTGCATCCTATTTCACAAAATGTAACATCACGAGTCGATCTCCGTTTATTCGGTTCATCCTAAGCCGCAAATATAAATCGTAGCTTTGAACATTCAACGTCGAATATTTTTCGGAAATCAGGAATAATCCGGAAGGAAGACGGGAATGTAACGAGTAGGAAATAAATAACCTACGAGGAATAAATATCGAATGAAAAAAAAAAAACAAATAATCCATGAAAAATAAATATCGAATGGAAAATAAATAACGATTGAAAAATGTAAATTACGAATGGTTATGTGTGCGGAAATACGAGGAGTGTTTCGGACGTGGAATGGAGGATTAACGACGTGACTCGTCTTTGCCTTTGATAACCGAATGATATACCGGACACTCGAGAACGATTTTTCTCCTTTGGGTAATAATTCATTTGGCAGACGTCGCTCACTCGAGCTTTTACGTCGATCCTCGGTGTAATGCTGAATCTCGAGAACTATCGTTGCAACTTTTAACGTGATGACTATCGACGGGGCTCTCCATGTCGTGACTCTTCGCGAATGCTTGTGAATAATCGAGCCAGCGAAGGGGAATCGAGTAGAAAAGCTGATCTCGGTTGTGACTTGTTTATTCATTCGGGAATTGCTAATCAGGGCTGTTGGTGCTGCTTCGGCTCCGAGAAAAATTGGAGCATGAGAATCGAAGCGAAGCTTCGATACAGCATTTGTCAGATACTAATCGAATTAATGTTGTTATCCGGCATCAAGCAGGTTTTTGTAATTTGCGTCTTATCGTGTTAACAAGTTAACTGGCGAAGCGAAAATGACAGCACATGAGTTTGGGCCATATTGTCACGTTGAGAACGGTTCAGATACCATCAAAGCTACCGGATAGTTTCATTTAGACGCTTAAAAAACTAAAAATAAAAACCCACACAGACACACACATTTGCTCTCTCTCTTTCTCTCACACACACACCCACGCACACATATATTGCGATCCTTAATCGTATTGAGAGCTTTCGTAAATACATCTCTTCGGCTCGTCGGGCTGTGGACCATCTTCAACATGTAAAAATGAAGCGGTCGAAGCTTTCGCATAATGGACCCTACATCAACGTACCGTATTGTTCGTATCGCGAGAGAATTACTCGCTGTGACACGACTTAATATGCACTGGGCTCGGGAAAAAGTGAGTTGACTTTTTGCCTGCATTACATTACTGGTAGTCCCTTCCTCTCTCTCTCTCTCTCTCTCTCTCTCTTCTCTCTCTCTCTCTCTCTGTCCCTCTCTCTCTCTGTCTTTCTCTCTCTCTTTCTCTCTCTCTCTCTCTCCCTCTCTCTCTGGTCTCTATTCTTTTTCGACATTTTTCCCTCCACACAGCCAGCGGGACAATCCAACGGCAAAACCTTCGACCACTGAGAATTAATTACACGACTTTTCACGCGCGCATCCACACCCCAGCTGCTTACTAATTCTTTATCTCAACGTTCTCCCCGTCGCATTCAGCCCATCGACCGACTTTCTCGCTCCTCGCGTCCGGGAATTAAATTTGTCACGAAATTTCATTAATTTCCGTCGTCGAGACCCGAACTCGTAACGCCCCACCATGCCCCCGGCCCCCCTTTTCGGCTTCCACGTTGGAACGCTCCGACCGGGTCGCACAACGATTTCGTTTAATTTAAATTCACCCGGCAGTTACGGGAACAAAGAGTCAGCTTGGACGTAACGCGAGAACGATCTGGTTCGCCAACTTTATTCAACAACTTTATCGAATTAACATTCATTATTTCACCCGAATTGCGAACTTTCGAGTCACACGTGTCAAAAAATTAATTCCTGGTCTATAATCGTTCACGAAGAATCTCAAGGATATGTATTATTTTCTTTAATATCTCTCCGAGTCATAACAAATGTGGATTTATTTGTAGAAACGTGAGGGTTGCGTTTTATTCGATGATAGCTTTATTCGACGAGAAAGAGAGAGGGAGAGGGAGAGAGAAAGAGAGAGAGAGAGAGAGAGGGAGGCGAAGAGTTCAGACCGATATCGAACACCTGGCAAACAGTTTAACTCTGCGAAGCCCAAAACTCGATCTCAACGAAAATTATTATAATTTTTTAATGAATATATTTTCCATTCTCTCCCCTCGTGCCCAATTCTACAACGCCTGGAATACACAATGTGTCCCGAAAGTTTCGAAGTTCCTAACAAAATTCACTTTGTTTGCTAGGGAATAAAACTTTTATTAAATATGATTTAAAATCCATCCGTTTCGATGAAAAGCATGCGTCTGGAAACTTCGAAAAAAAAAAAAACAAAATGTTTCCACTGATCGTCTGTCGAAACGCCGCTCGGAGCGTAATTTACAGTCCTTTGAACGTTAGAAATATTGTCCTAAAAGTAACCTAACAGCTGTAATTTGAGTTTTGGGAATAAGAAAGAGATGCTGGATGCCAGATCTAGAGAAGGAAGTTGCTAGACGATGACGTAAACGCTAAAAAGTTTCTCCAGAATGATGCATTTGTGAACCAGGAAAAAAATTTCCCGGCTTCTTCAGCTCTAGCTACGAACCCGATTGATTCTTCTCTCAACGGTTCATAACGCCCGGATAATGCGCTCTGACGATTGGATAAGCGCGTTAGCTATAAAAAAGGAAAAGACAAAGAAAAAAAATCAAGGGAGAAAGATCGTCACTCTCGATTTCTAAATGCGCTTTTTTCATATTAGTTCCTCCGAAGCCTTTCATTCAGAACTTTGGCGTTTAGTTCGTGGCCCGTATTAAGACCATCATGTTTCGTCACCAATAACGATCATTCCCAGGACTGTAGATATTTCTCAGGGTCAATCTTCCCACTTCAATACGAAATTTAATGTTCGCTCTTCTCCCGATCGCCATTATTTCGACGAGGATGAAAAACACCCCATCGATTATCTCGAAATATCAGCAAACCGAATCAACAAACGACTTCAACCGTGTCCACACAGTCGCAAACAAGATTTCCACAAACACAGCTCCGCTCCGTCCACGATGGCGCGATATTCGCAATCGGAAACAAAATACTTCCGGAACTTTTGGGACACATGTTGTACATCCACATAGCATGCATATGCATCCATGTTCAGTGGGTCTGTTGTCGAACGTACAATAACAAATAGATAGAAGCGCATGTCGATAGATTCGAGACGTCATCTTGGAAATGGATATGGGTCGACGGTCACGAAACGGGACGGATGGTGGTATTGAAAACCGAACTATTGCGGTTGTGGAGTGGCGGATGAACGGTTGAGAACTATGCAACGGAGATCACGTACCGGAGGGCTTGTTATATTCCAATCGTCGATTCGGGAAGTCCAGTGACCACGTGACCGTGTGGATGGTTCGTGCTAACTCTCTCCCTCTCGATCTCTTCGCTCTGTCTCGCCACTACTGATCATACATTACCAGCAACGGTTTGGTGTGCACACGTGCATTTGCTTCGGACTCGTTGACGAGTGTACCGCAGGTTCAACAGTGAAATCCGGAGTTTATAGCAAGCATGGAATGCATGAACCGGCCTAGTCATGACTACGTTCAATCCAATCGTGAGTTAACCAGTCGCAGCACAGGTAAATCGACCGGTCAACATGACCGCATCCCGCTGTTGCTCGTACTTCTCGTTTCCAACAAGCTCGGTCATATAAAATAAACCGATCCCTCGACCTCTCTCCCGGGGCCGTGTTATTTACCCCCGATCATGGCATCGCAATTGAAACGACGCGATTACTTTTGGTATAAGAAAGAAGGATGTGCTGATCATGGTTTTTTTCACTGTGCTTCGAAAGTGCGATGATGTTTTACTATTGTTTGTGGTAATATGAGTTGTGGATTTGGAGAATCGATAAAGTAGGTCGTTTTATCTGTACCATGGTACGAAATCTATGGACGGGAATGAGTATGTGGCAAATGTATATGGTTTCATGTATGGGATCGGATATATGTGTTCTGTATACGGACTGTGAACAACGTATAGACAATGAATCGGCGGGGGTTTAGTGGGGGGGGGGGGGGGGTCATTCATTGCTTGTATACAATTAGTAGATAAATTGATAATTACATATGAATCCCTAGATAAATAATAGTAATTAGTATTCGATTAATAATGCTCAAAGAAACTCATTTATACATATATATATTTCTGTTGATATATTCTCTATCAATGACGAGTATTGAATACTGTTCGAATGTCCAATTTCGTACAGAAAACTATATAAATTATATACATACTCCGAATGTATTTTTCCACTTGGGTAATTTTGATCTATCGAAACTACTTCAAATCTCTCTTAGCTAATAATGAATCTTTTTCAAGCCGTTTCGTGATTCGGAAAGTTCCCCTTTTTCCAAACAATCGTAAAGAAACAAATTATTTCCTCGTACGAGAAAACGACAAAAAAAAACGTCCCACCCGTGATTTTTCAAAAGCTCGAATTTTCCAAAGTCGATTATCGTGATTTCGATCGAGTCAGCATTCTTAGGTTGTGCGCGAGCCATCGTGAAGAATGGAAACGTCGAGGTTGGCTGGGCGAAAATAGTCGGAGCAAGGCGATCGAATAAATTACGAATTCGTGTGCCATGGAAACAGATAGAACGTGGAATAGATCGAGCTGCGGCGGTACTGAAGGAATTGTAGAATTTCGTTGTGTCACCCGACGACACACCGGACGTGTCACAATGTCGATCCGTCCGGTTGCCCCGCGGCCCGATTCGTGCTTGCGGTAGAGCTTTCGTTTCACGTTTGAGAACGACCTCGCACCGTCTCGAACTTGTTCTCAGTCAGTCCATCGTGCTGCAACCCGGATGAGATTACCGCCCGGTGCTGCTGCTGCTGCTGCTGTTTCTGGCTCAGAGACCGAATTGACGGGATACGGGTTTCCGTTGCACCGAATTGACGACGTAAAGGGAATTGGGATAGAGCGAACAACGGGAAGGACTGTAATCAATACCTTTGCGCTTTCTCGGCTATCTTCCTCTCGCGACACATTCTTCCTTCACGATGTGGCTTCGGTATGAATCGCCATTGGCTAGAGACATTCGGCTAACCCTAACCCGATTATTCCAGGGATGAGGTTTCTCCCGAGTTTCCGCGATCGGCCAAGTCTTGACCGTAAACTCCAACGATTTGACCCATGAAATATCCGATCCCTGAATCCCCGTCGAAGCGAACAATAAACTCCAACTTTCCACCCCGACCGCCTCGTTATTTTCAATTGTCGATCAATCGTTCTTCGATGAAACTTTCGACGGATTAAATCACGGATTCTTCGTAACTGCATATTTAAAGTTTGTCCTTGTCGTTTTTTTTTTAAAATCATTTTTCGTGAAGGAGCAATCAAAGGTGGGGTCGGAATATTAGATTTGGAAAAAGAAAAAATGTTTTTGAAATTTTCTTGGTTGGATTGGGGGATTAGGAAAACTTGGGAATAGTTTACAATTAGTAGTATACAGTATTGTGTACTTTAGAGTATATCGAAGTGAAACTTTTGTTGGCTCACTGGAGATAACGTTCGACGACGAATCATGTGTAACGTTTGCGATGGAACCCTCATCACGTCACGAAACACTACGCTGTCCTGTGCTATTTCCCGATCTTCGGTTTCTTTTTTTTTGACGTGCTTCGTAGGCAACCGAGCTTTCCCACTGTTTCGATGTAAAGCACGAAGGCGTTGACTCGAGAATCACGGACGGAATTAAATGTTCTCCCTGTCTTTCGCATTTCAACGCCACCATGTGATTGACATCACTCTTTTCGCAGTTATTTCGATTGTTCTGTGTATCGAGTTACCGAAATCAAGTGAGGGAACGAAACGAATGTACGGAAAATCTCGAAAATAGCGAAAAGCGCAGGACGACGTTTGAGCGAAAATAGGCTGCGTATTATAAGTTTGAAAAACTTTTCAACTAATGGAAATTCCAGATTGAACTTCGTCCATTCTCAGATGATTCAGGGTTGAAAAAAAGCCCTTTTCAATCCCAGAGCCCATCAATGATTTTTACGTCCTTAAAAATTGCTTTGCACACTTGGTTGGATAAATGTTTATTCTGTTGTTGTACTTTACCAGTGATTATAACGTTGTACCTCTTCACCAAAGACCTGTCCTGATCGATCTCAACCTGACACTTGTAGAGCCCCGAATCCCTGATCGAGGCATAAGCGATTTGCAATCTCCAATTGTCGGGATATCTGGAAAAAATAAAAATAAAAAGAAGATCAAAGCCAAAAAATATGAAAAGAATTCTCGGGTATTCATCGAATCCGTCTCTCAACCAGCGATTTTTTTTCCTCCCCCATTGGTTCGAGATCAAACGATGGCGAGAGCTTTCTCGGCTTTCGCAACTAAAGTCAGCTTGTGGATTTCTAACCAGGTGGAAAAAAAGTGAAAACCAGTCATCCGACGAACAGGCATTTTCTTCGTTATAATGACACAAATTCTAAGACTTTCATAGCCTCAAGCTGCGGAGTATTACGCAGGATCTTTTGGACGAAGGATTGTCGAGACTCTGCGGAAACTCATCGCAACCCCTACCCCCACCTCCCCCGCCGCCCCGTTTATCGCAAATACCATTGAGGGCAAAGAAACCTGGGAATAGCGAGGCGAGGACGCTTACTGAAAGTTCAGGCTGATCCTTCGGTCGACGCTGTACGACTCGCGTTCCACCGTGAGTAGTCGAAAGGAATCTTTGTAGTGCTGAAGCCAAGTCACCTGGACAAAAAATTGGAGGGAGAAACGATTATTTCGTACGTCATACATTTTTTTCGAATTTTCGATCCACGAAAGACAACTTTTTTGTGCTTCCAATCGTTTTAAACTTTGCGAAGTAATTTATATTATTATTAGATATCATTAATTCAATGCAAATACATTTCGAGTGCTTTTCCATACAATTAAGTGTGATTATTATCATAGGACGATTAAAAATTCAACATTCCTTCAACAATTACAAATATTGTAATTCAGATGAGATATTGTTTTATAACGGAGATTTAGCGATTCGAAATTCAATAGCAATCATGATCCAAGATCCTTTGGTGATGATGGTATCATACACACAATACATTTTCATCGAACGAATGCCCATCCGTGATTGCATGTATTTATCGCATTCCCAAAATCAAAAAATCTTTGTGAATAAAGAATTTCACGATTTTCTCTCACACCCGGGAGAATATTCGGACCCCGTAATTTCTTTCGTTATCCGGGTTGCGCGCAGCCTCCGGCCAACGGTATTTATGGGTATCGTGCACGCGGGTTTGTTGAAAAATAAAATAAAAAAATATCCGGAGCAACGAATTCTATACATATGGACTATGGTTGTGGACCGAAAGGTAAAAAAAAGTAAAGAGTAAAAACGAAAAAAAAAAAAAGAGAAGGCAACTTTCAAATACCAGCGACAGTAGCAGAGCCCAGCGTTGGTCGGTGCATGTTGAGGCACCCTCGTTATGGACTCAACTCACTCAACTCACTGCAATTTACTGCGTTTATTTGCCTGTTGTTGAAACTGCCGGTGACGCTCGACGGCGGCGTACGAGCACTCGCGGGGGGGACGGCGAGAGGGTCGCGAAATCCGTACGACAAGCGGACATTAGTTATGGGCTTTGGAAAAAGCTACGAAATTCGTTGGTAGAAAAGATTGACGATGAATAGCCAAGTGCAGAGTGTAAGATAAATCACACGCGAGCTCTGACGTATTCTCTCAAACAAACAATTCATTCGTGATCATTTTCTTTTAAAAAATAATCGGTAGGGTTACTTTTTTTAAATTTAATCGGTCGATCAATGTCGTTATGCGAAAATTACGTCGACTCGCATCGATGCCACCGCGTTAACGTTTTTGTCGGTAAATTTGCGAAAGCGATAAAAATTGGAATCGGCATCAATTTAATGAAAATGTATTTAAAAAAATAGTTTGTCAAACGAATAATGATAATAATGATATAATTAATTATATACTATAATTTGAATTATAGTTAATTGCCATGCGGCGATTTAAACTTTTACATTTCTCAAATAATAATAAACGATAATTCAGGCGAATCGTTATTTTATATGGATTCTTATATTTGATAGCGATTATTATCCATAACAATTCAGTAATGAAAGTTTCTTTTTCAATTTATTCCTTAGAACCAAGTGAAGCATTCACAGCCGTCGTTTCGTAGAATGAGCTCGACCGGGATCTCGAATATTTCCCCCATCCGTTTCGCATTTCGTATTCCGTGAAAGACGAATACCGAATAGGATTTACAGCATCTGGAGAACGTGAGAAGGTTGCGCGGGGCTTCCGAGACAGAGGAGAGCTTTTCGCGGGAACGAACGGGAGAGAAAAAAAAAACGTTTGATTACCACGCGACGGCCGATGCAAAAAACTTGGCAATCATCCGGCTTCAGACCGACCAACGTCATTTATTTTCTAACGACGAGCACGATTCCCAATTCGAATTCTATAATTGAATTTCTATTATTCCAATTTTTCGTCGGTTCTCGTGCCGGTCAATACCGAGTTGCCGAGCCGCGACAGCCGTCGTGGGCGAGGTAAATATGTCGACGACTAATTATCGAACACGTTAATTAACTCTCTTGTCGATATACGAAACCGTCGACATTGTTCAATATTCAAACTACCGGTTTCCCTCGCTCGCCCAAAATTTTAAATAAATACTTTGTATTTGACGGGATTAGTTTTTTCATTGATTTACTACTTAGTTATGATCTGAAGGAAGGGTTGGAAGTTCCTTTGCAGTAATTAAGACGTTCCAGATAATTGATAAGAGACATGGAACGGAAATTCGCCGGTTCGGCCGAAATCGATCGATTGCGGGCTACCCTCGTGCTGTAGGTGCCCACAACTTGAAATAGGGCAAGCAGAGAGAAACTTTTGGCTACATATTGTAGGCTCTCAGGAAGGAAAACAGCAGCCGTTACTCAGTGTATCATTAGCATCGTAATTAATACTAATTTTAATATTCCTTCCCTCGTATTTCATTAATAAATCTGGTTTGCATTAGCCCGAATACCCTGAGCGGGGTAGACGGCTGTATAAAATTTAACGCAATTGTTTTCTTACTCAACTTTCCGTTTTCGAAGGGAAAATCCTATATTGACAGTGAATAAGTTATATTGCGACCATCCAACCGGATTTGGCCAAATTTCTGCCATAACATAAAAAATTCTAGCTCACCTTGCGATGTCCTAGCAATCCGATTCTGCAGTTCAGCTGCACGGTATTGCCGATTCTTTCGGTGACGTTTCTGCGATCCTCTTCGTCCAAAAAGTAAGGTCCGAATTTTCCAAAAGCACTCGGTACGCTCGGCAGCACGAACGTTTCGAAAATACGTCTGGGCGTCGTCGTTGCTTCGACATTGGTTCCGCGATCCATTTCCGTTATCAACGACGGTTTTATCTCGTAATATTTTTTAATCGGTTTACCGTCCACAAGATTGATGGAAGGTTTGGAGAAATTTTTGGCAACGTTCGTGTGGATTTTGGAAATTGCCGATTGATCAGCACGAACGAAGGATCTTTCGAACCCGGCGGGAGTAATCGCGTATGAACCGTCGACGGTGTCTTTGACGGCAATCTCGTTGGGTAAACGTGGAGGCGTCAAAGGCGACGCCAAGTTCGGTGATCTTTGCTGCTGCTGCTGCTGGAGTTGCTGCTGTTGTTCGGTTCTCGATGTCAGAAACGATCGAACCCTCGCGGCTTTGTGATTATCCACCAATGCAGCGACATCGGCGCCACTCGTGTTTCCCATCTTCGAGGAAGATCTCGTGAGTGGCTTCTCGATCGTTGGAAACTCCACCGTCGATTCCGAGGTGATTTGTCTAGATCGCGAAATTTCCTCACCAACGCTCGTGTACTCCATTGTCTCGAATTTACGAGGCAAGATATTCACCATCGATTTCACCCTTGGTTCTTCGTGTTCCCCAATGACGTCTTCGCGAACTAGACTGTCCTCACCGATGACAGTCTCGACTTTTCTCAGAGTCTTGCCAACCAAAATAAATTCGTTCGGCGAGTGATTATCCGGTTTTTCGATCGAACGATCGGCATCCAACGATTTCTCCGGCGTTTCGTCGCGATCGTTTTGCAACCCTTCGGAATCAGCGCCATTTTGCGACGCCGAACGAACGGTCGGGCCAACGGTGACCGAGTAATTAGTGAGATATCGAAATTCCAAACGAGAATCATCGTTCGCTTCCTCATACATTGTTCTCCCGGTCAATTTCAAACCTCCGCCGAGTTCCTTTTGGCCATTACGAAAATGAGGTTGACGGTTGCTCGCATCCGTCGTCTCTTTGTTCCTCGTGGATTCGCGAGTGCCTCTTACCGTTTTAACTTTATAACTCGCGGTTGCGTTTCGTGAATTCTCATCAAGAACTCTCCGTCTCGGAGTTGTCGCCGTCTTCGTCGACGTCTTCGTCGTCGTCGTCGTTGACGTCGTCGTTGTCGTCGATGCCGTTAGTCGATGGTTCATTGTTCCCGCCGACTCGGTGACGCCCGAATCGTCGCTGCTTTCCTTTGTCGCTTCGTCGAGGCTCCTCGTTGATCTCTTATTGTCGTGGTTATCTTCGTCTTCGGTTCTTCGACTTTTCGAGATCGTTTCGCGTTTGCCGAAACGACGACGACGACGACGACGACGACGTGGTCGACGACGCGAGAGCACAAACGTCGAATCGTCGAAGATCTCCCGTGATAATGGAGAATCGAGAGTGACGTGAAATTTTTCTTCAAAACCACTCGAACCCGAACCGGAAACCGGAATGTTTGAGTCCACTTTGGGACTATCGTTGTCTTCGTGCTTCGTTTCCGGATAAATGTACGCCGGGGGTACATCCGGTGGAATGGCGGCGGCGTTCTCGAGATTTCGTGGTTGCACGAGATCTCGACCGGGTGAAATGGGGAAGTCGGTAGTGAATCTCGCAAGTGCTGTTGGTATTTCGGGTCTTCGGTCGGTGCGGTGAAATGAGGGAGGCGGAGAAGAAGGAGGAACGAGGGATGGACGAGGGAGATGACTGGAAGCCTCGGGGCTCGTCGACCCGGTGCTCTCGAACTCAATCTTAACGAAGCTGCTGCTTCTGCTGCTGCTTCTGCTGCTGCTGCATCTGCTACTGCTACTGCCACTGCTGCTGGTCTCAGTGGCCACTTGACTCGGCCACGAGTGACGCGTCCTCGAAGTCCTCTCACTTCCGGTCGTCCTCGAACGATCGATGCCGCTTCCTTCGTCGTTACCACCGATGTCGTCCCTTTCTGCAACAACCGGACCAACCAGGTTACCGGTAACCTTCGAGAACCGTACAACTAGTTAGGGTCCACACTAATTTCCAATTTTCGCATTCTATCGGGGCATCCGTTCGGACGTGTTTGAGGGTAACTCAAACTCCTTTCATTCGACAAAGTGACGAGTGTTGTTCGGGTCCCTCAAACGAGCATCGTGTCCTATTTCTACCCTTCGAACTCCTTTGGTCGTCAATAGAAAAAAAAAATTAATCAATACAAAAAAATTCTATTTGCTATGAAAGTTCTGCATTGATCTCCAAAGGGAAAGTTCAATTATGAATAAAGTGAGGTAGTATGAACGAAATTTATGGGAATGAAAAAAATGTGAAGAAGAGAAAAAAAAATTACAATCTAGAAAACGGTATCGAGTATATCCGGTACATTTATTCCATGAAAAAGGGCTATAAAGCTTTGTAGCAAAACCCTCTATGAGTGCCGATGCTTTACAGCAGCAGGAATGATCGTTATTCATGGTAAATTCAGTATCGGGAAATTTTTTTGGCCAAAGAACTTTCGTTATCAATCCGTGGTACGTGGAGAGGGGTGGGAAAGGGTTGGTAATATTGTCAGACGTGCAAGTGAAACGTTACGTGATCTCGTATCGAAAGAGGGTAAGTTCGTCGGATTTAGATGCGGAGGAAAATCGTCGGTGCCGGTTGCTCGGGTTCTATGTGTGTGCACACACCGTGTCTCGACTATTTCGATATAAGTCACGCTGTACCGGCGTCGAATTTGTTTGTACGAGGCCGATATTGCAAACGCCTGGAACTATACGTAAGCCTTTCGTGTAACTGAGGGCCTCCCGACCCCCTTCGCGCCGAGCTATCTTAACCCACGGCGAAAGTTATCCTTTTACCCGACGGTACTTGCCGTCGTTCTCGTAGTCGGAAAAGCAATTTCGAAGCCCAAACGTGTTGCGCACGTGTGTGATCGATCCCATCAAGCGCAGGAAGGAATATACTGATTGGTTGGCTCTAGCTCGAGCTGCGAAAGTAGCTCAGCCATCCTTGTATCTGATACAACTGTACAAATCTTATCTATGTGAAGATATTTATACGTGGATGTGGACCATATAAATATCGATGGTATTGCAAAATTGAAAACAGATGTATATTACATTAAATTATTTTGTATTGTTCTTTCCAATATATGCAAGTAAATATATCAATAATGAATAGAAAGAAAATATTGAATGTACGTAAAATGTAATTACATCAAACTATAGTAAAGTTATTTGATTAATTACCTAACATTTATTATATTTTTATTTATTCGAGTTCATATACGTATTTATATACTATTATCCATTATATATTTATTTGTGTACCTACAATATCGTGGTAGGTCAGTCAGACGTTATTCATTCCGGGTTATCGAGCACAAAAGTTTCAGGTGTCGGTGACGAACATATAGACTTACCCGGAGCCGCTGTCACCAGTAAGGAGACTACGGCGATGACGCCAAGTCCCGAGGTACCAAGCCGCATGTCTTCAAGAGGTTTGTCGTTACCCTCCCTCAGCCCTCGGGTATCCCGTCACGAATCTCGTTCATCATTGAGCCTGCAACAGGATAAATGAATAAATAAATTTAAAAAAGCGACAATCATTCAATATTCTCTTCTATTAGAATTATGGAACGAACTGAATTAGTAGATGATTAATCGTTCTGTGACCGACTGTTGTTGGAAATTCTTCATTGTCTGGAAACACCGAAGATAATATGAACCTTATGAGTATCATTTTCCACATGGGGGTCCTTTAAGAAACATGGAGTCACCCACAATAGAAACCCGACACACTCGACGGGATCTCATCGAAACGTTCGTTACAAGGTTTCGCATCGCTTTTGTTATCGCAATAATTTCCACGAACTCGCAGCGTCACGTTGTATAATTATCTCATTTCTCGTAGATGGACATGTCTTCACTGATCCAAGTGCGCCTTCGAGGGCCACGAGAATTATCAGGGCAGCCTGTGCAGCGGAAGGGAAAGGGGGCAAGGTTATCGGCGACGATTCTACAGGACGCAGTGTAATCTCGTCAACGGAAACCCAAGAAGCAAAATTTATCGTACTATCATGACGCGACCCAAATAGAACCAAGTGGAATTACGACTGGCAATTATAATGTTAAATCACACGTGTTGATCACAACCCTAGAAGTAAAGCAATGAATCTCCACCCCCGCAATTTCCCGTCGAAACAACGTCGCTTCGTCGCCATCTTGATTTTACTTCGCAAGCGAAACTTGTTTCTTGGATTTTAGGCTTATCCGTTAGTTGCACGTCTATGTATATTTCTGGGAAACGTTGGAATAAAGATAAAATTATGGCTGAGGCGTTGTTATTATCTCTCGAGCTCCATGTCTATAATTATGCTTGGAGCACATGTATACGTATGTTTATATATTTATATATATATATATATCTAAATAAACGGCTACGAGGCTTATCGAGGGTATCTCGATGTGGTAACGACGCTGAGTCAGGAATGCCGGTTGCATCCTGCTTACCGCGATTCCGCGTTTAACTGCCGAATACACGAGGCAAACGTGTAGCTTGAACGCGATACATCGGACGAGATACGTGAGAGCTAGAGAGAGCCAGAGAGAGAGAGAGAGAGGTTATCATGAGCCAGATACCAAGGGCTCTGGCTTGGTCGAGAACAGTCCCACGTAACTGTCGCTAATGGTCTGTACTCGTAGGCGATTGATAGGACAACAGTGAAACCGCAACTAGTTTGTCGAGTACTCCGGCTGCAAACGGCGGACCATAGTCAACCGTCAAAACGTATTATATCCAACGATTCAATTTTTTAATTCAGATACCAAGACTCGAAGTAACATTTCCGCTAACCGGAAAGGGTTCAAGGGTCCTAATCGTTGCTCGAAACTGTTCGCAAAAATAGAATAGTCCCAGGGTATAATTGGCACTGACATCGAAAAAACAATCTCAGCAGAGTCAATCACCTGAAATTGTTATATTTAATTATTGTATTTTGCAATCTCAGAAATGAAGACTCAAAGTGAACTTCCTGCTTGCCGCCAAAGACGAAAGAGTTGTTTGAAACCCTTGCTCGAAAAAGTTTTTAAAGGAGGAATATATTTTCCCGTTGTAACTATCGGTGTCATCGGGATACTGATTTAAGCAGAGTTAACCGCTACAATGTAATATATCCAACGATTTAATTTTTTATCTGCCCTATCGACCCTTAAAGCAATATTCCTGCTTTCTTCTGAGCCCCAAAGTGTTTGATTCGTTGCTCGATACAATTTTTTAATATTCCTCGATCAAAATTACCTCCACCATAACCGATCTTGAGCTTCAGTTCCGAACATTCGCCATTGTATCGGTTCGGGGCAACAATCCCGAAGCACGGAGGCTGCAGTTACATTCCGTTCAGCCCTGCAGGGTCGAATATACAGCCCGCCAAATGTACAGCGAGAAGGAGACACATTCAAGCCCGAAAATTTAAACCGCCATCAAGAACGAAACGAGGTAATAGACGCGGAGGAGTTGAATGGGTTAAACTTCTTAATTATCTTACGAGCTGCTGCTATGCCCGGCGTGCAGTCTTGTAATGGCTTAATATTTAAGCTCTCTCTCTCTCTTTCCTCCACGTTTCTCCGCGTCTCTCTATTTTCTCCGAACTTTTCGTATATACTATCGCCTTCGTTTCGTGTTCCATCCGTACTTCGCGTTCTCGCTTTCGGCTCTATCTATCTATCTTTCTCTCCCTCTTCCATTCGACTCTCATCCACGTAGCTCGACGTAAGGTATACGTGCGCCAGTTTGCAAGTCTTTCTCTTCTATACTTTGACTGGTTCGGTCGCGCGCTCGAATTTCTCGCGAGAAATGCGAAAACGAGTGGGTCTAGCGAGCGCCTCCTCTCACGTCTCCTTCCCCATTCGGAACCGTGAACGATCGGTTAACTTTGAAAAGGGACGCGAAAACTATTACCACTCAAACCTCGTTTTTCATTCCGCCTCGTTGCTCCATCTCTCTTTCTCTCTTTCCCCCTCTTCTCTCGGTCTTTCACACGCGAATATCGTGCCAACTACTTCGTTTCCGACTACTCCCCGTGGACCGTATCGTTTTCCCTTCTTCGATGTGTGGCTCTCGAGCGACCCCCCGCCCCTCCAACCGGTTGTCGCGTTTGACTGAAAAGTCATTCTTCGCAAACGTACGAATTTTATCGAACGATAAAAAATAAAAGAATTGGAAAAAAAACGCCAAAGAGGAATCGGTTTTTACTGGGTATGAGCTTTACAACGTGAGGACGCGACGAAAAAAGCCCTTTTACGGTGTATGAGATAGAGAGAGGGGGAGGAAGAGCGAGAGGGAGAGCCGAATGCTCGGTAAAAATTCGTACGACATTCACGGGACGACGACGTCGACAACTTTTGACTATTTCCAGAGCACAATCGTACGCTGTATACCCGATTTTGAGAAGAATATTGAATGCTCGACGACGTTCCCGCTCAAGCATCTACTTCGTGTTATCCCCCACCCCCCTCAACCTCTTGCCACTGTTGGCCCTTGCCACCTTGAGTTTTATTATCGAAAAATTGACGGAATATATATTGTCACCAATGAATATATATGTATATAACAATGCTTTTGACGACATTTGTCGATCAACTTTTTTTTTCCATTGAATCGTGACAAAAATGGGGATAAGTTGGATGTCTGAACATGAAGTGAAAAATTCGATAGCAGACATGAGACTCGAAATATTTTCCGAACGTGCAATTTATCTGTTTGTTTATTAGTTGCGATATGTTGTTTCTCTGAGTATATGTTTTAATTTCGTTTTATCGTTAACCGCACGATTGGAAATAACTCGATAGCTTATCCGGGCTTTCGATAACAGATCAAGATATAGATAAGTAAATTCGTGTATTCTTGGAGAGTTCTTGAAACAGTGGAGTTTCTTCCAACACCTTGGATTCAGGGCTCAAGAGAATATATTTATATCGTACAGTGGTCGGTCAATAGACAACCCTCCCACCCTCCCCTCTCTTCGCAGGTCGCTGTTACTTATTATCGAAGAATAAATTTCATTTCAACAGGGCTCTCGACTCGGCTGGGCACACAGGAGAAACCGAGAATTAAATTACAATAATAATGGGATTCGTGATATAAATGGAAGGTACGTAAATGCGAACTGGGAAGGCCAGAACTGTGCTACAGCTTGGTATCCCGGTGTTGGCGCGTCGAGGACGGCGACGAAAAAAAGAAAATCGGGGTGTAAGGTGCGAGAACGGGTCGACGAGTCGTTCCTGACGGTGGAAACTTCGAGAAAGTCAGTGTATATTCTCGTTCATTTGAAAAAAAAGAGAGCGAGAGACAGAAAGAGGAAGAGAGACAGAAGGAAAAGGATTTTATCGACGCTGTAGTATTATTCCCTTGAGAATAATCGAACGCCACGAGTGAGGAGCATCCAATCGGGATCTGCGGGTATTCGTGCTTCGGTTAGAAGTAAAACGGAAGAGGATGAAGTGCCGTTGAAATCGAGAATCTCCTCCGTCGTTGCAAATCATTTTTAGTGGAAAGAAGAAAGATAATAAGAATACTCATACAATAATATTAGCGTTGATATTAACAATATCAATACCAATTACTATTGAAATATGATAACGTTATTGATAGTAATATTTAAAAAAAAATTCAATTGGTATAACATTTTTTTTAATTCATTGATTAATGATAAATTATTAATTATTGTCTTCATGGTTGTAGTAATTTTTCAATAATAAATGAAATAATAAATAGAATAATCAACAAATTATTATTATTATTATTTATAATAATACATTTTTTATGGGTCACTCTTTCACTTTCGTTTTTCATGTAAATGTATTAATCGTCACCTCGATAGATTTAATGTTATAGATTAATGAATACCTTCGACGTTTTTTTTTACGAACGTGCGCCGGCACTTTGCTTTACGGTGCTTCACAAGTCTACGATGAAAAGTTATCGAGACTTTTGGCAGACATCCCAAAGCTGTCTAAGAATCGAACAAACGGTTCAGGCAAGCCGTGTGTAGGGGAGAAGGGGTTGGCCGTAAAGTTTTTACCCTCAATCCCGTTTAATTCTCGACCGAGAGAAATTAGGAAAACCGAGAGCTGGAAATCTTCTACCCCCCGAAGTTCCGAGGAGCAGCTATAATTAAATCTTGATTCGAATTCCCTCGTCAATTCTCCATCACTCTGGCTAACGATCCTTATCTGATTCTCGAATCGCTTTCTCATCACGATGTCGCTTGACGACTTGTTTCGGAAATATATATGTACCTACCTAAAGAAGAGAGTCCGTGGGTTTGTTTTTCAATTGAAATCTACAGTTTGATTCCAAGCCTCATGAAATTTTGCACACCTGACCTTCAAAGCAACAGGAAAATTACTAGCTAACTGAGATTTCGAAAAAACTATTCCCCATATTCTTACCCCTATATCAATATACAACATAAAAAAATTTATGTACAGATATACATTTTTTAAAACGGATCTACTCTATACATCCGTTTTCGTAGCTGATCACTTTATCACTTGTTTTCCTCTCGTATACATTTTTCGAAAGCTACCAATCTTCCCCAGAACTTATCAACGTCTAAATAATAAACAAAAAAATTCCGTAAAAATATAATAAATAACTATCAATTAATTATGCCAAAAAATAATCAAACCAAAATAAAATGAAAAATGAGACTCCATTTGTTTAAAAAAAAACCTTGAACCCGTAAAAATGTTCATACATCTCCATCTATGTTAATTTCCGTAGCCTTGAGCCGTGGAAGATTTTCCGACGTCGCAACGTAACGGTATATTCTATTATAACACATGCATAGCCGTGCAGTCTCGGCCGTGAGAGTTTCGCTACAAATCCCCCCTCCCCGCACTCCTCCCCCAACGCACAACATAATGAATATATCAGGTAACCATAGTCGTCCACTTAGCAAAGTTGCGAAAACTTTTTGCGCAACAATGCCGGGGCCAAACCCGCGGCTAGTTCCGGCAACGGTAACAAAACGAAAGAAACTTTCACAAAAGCTCATGTCGCGCGACTCCCCCCACCCCCCCCCCCCCTCCGTACTCATACACGCGACTTGCGAACCGAGTGTTGAAATCCCCGCAGTCCAGAGCCAGATGATAACCTCCGTCCTGTGCCCGCTGCTTGTGCCACCCACACACGACTCCTTGCATCTTTTTTTTCACGGCAGTTATTATTATCATTGTTATTAGTATTATTATTATTATTTTCAACGAACATCCGCCGCGTATCTTCCGCGGATTACCGAAAGTTTGCGCATTTTATCACTGCCGCGTTGTCTCACGGGCTTGTGTCCTTTTCCGTTCTCCATTCATCGCAAGCTCACTTTTTCTTCCTTCCCGAGTGAACCAACGGCTCGAGGGTGGGCACGGAGGGATCGAAAAAAGGAAAGTCGCGCGGTGGTTGGACCGCCGCTTGTGTACACACAACGTGTGCTGCCGTGTGCCTTTTAATGCGCACCATGAAGCACAGTGGATGATGTGCAATTCTCTCGCTCGGCACATGTGCGCGCGTGTGTATATGTGCCCAGAGGTCTGCAACTTTGCCACAAGCTGGATGGGCTTGGCACTGGCCAACGCCAGGGTAAACTCTCGGGGCTTCAGACTCGGCTGGGTGGTTGCCTAAAGGGTTGGGCGGTTGAATCGAGCTCGACTGTGAACCACCCAGCCAGCGATATCAACCCCCTCGCGCTCCGTCCTGCCCGCCTCCCCCCCCTCTGAAAGGCGACCCGAACTTTATCCCCCTCTTCTGCCCCCTAGCCATCCCCTTTCTTCCCTCTTTCACCGACTCTCGATTCCGCAATCCCACCCGTCCATTCTCCGGCGTTCGCGCTACAGCGGATTCGAGCCCCTGGGGTTGGAACGGAAGAAAGGACTACCTGTAGATTCGGGGAAAATTAACATTCTCCACAATGCAACCGTGATTTCGCCGTGTGCAAGCCACCCGCGTGCAACAATAGTTTTAACGCGTACGTTGCAGTTCGCACGGTTGTCGTTTGGTTTTGTTTTGTTTGTTTTTTTTTTTTTTTTTGGTTTTTTGTTCACAAGTTATACAAGAGTGCGATGTACAATTGGAAAACGCGGAACGTGGAATATTCATGGAAATCGGTGGTCCCCAAAGTGGAAACAATCGGAAATCGTTGGTTTCGGTCGTTGTGCACGAATAAATGTGGACGTTGCAATTTTGTTTTTGCTTTTTCACCAAAGTGGACACAAACGCGGGTGGAACAGTGGGGTCGTAAACGGATGTGTGATCGAGTCGTCAATTTGAAATTTATGAGACAAGCTTAACGCAAGACGTATGACGATAAAAAAGGTGAATTGTCCGATGATGGTCAATAAATTTAATTGAGGGATTGAGAAAAAAATAATGATGATAAATGATAAAATGGCTGTGATCCATATGGTCACGGATGGACGAGCTTATGAAATAGAACATTTTCCGACGACGAATGATAAATTAAAATCACAAATTATATCTAAAAAAGGATAAAAAGTATATAATAGTTACGATAGTCTCTATGATTAATATGACCACAAAACTGCAAACTGATGGAAATTGTTAATCATTATGATTTGTGCTAAAAAAATAGATAAAAAATTTGAAAAACGTCTATGATAAACACAGTAGCGAATCGACGAACTTATTTTACGACTGGTTCGTAAATCCTTGGATCTCGTAACCGCGACGCAACACGAAATAGCACTTCTGCCGCGAGAGCGTAGAATAATCGTGAACGGGAATGAATGATCACATCGATGGCGCGAAAAAGCGAGACGTATTCGCAGACAGTTTCGCATACATTTATCTCGATTTCAGACGAAAAAGCTCTCGCCACGCCGTGTCGCGCGGTGAGAGAGAACGCATTGAGACACGTTTGCGCATTAGCCGTCACCGTCAACGGAGACAGTTCTCCGAAAGATCCGTCGAGACTCGAACCGCAACTACGACGGAAGCTTTGCGTCTGTGTGGATGCTTCCGCGTCGTGTATAAGAGATGGTTTGCAACTTCCCAATTCGTGAAATCGTCGAGAAGAGAGAATGCGGAGATTTCTCCGTGAGTTTGAATTAGTGGAAGACAGGCTGGATATATATATATATTGGTCTGCGTCGTTTCGTTGATTAGCCTGATTGGGTTAGCCGTTTCGTCGTGTACCACGTGGCAGACGGAAGAAAGGATTACGCGCGGTTGGGGTGGCAGCGGTGAACCACGACGACCGCATTCGCGCTGCAGTGGGGCCGGAGTAAGACGGACGGATTCGTTGAGGCTCGAGGTAACCAGTTAGCCGTGATAGAAGTGGCGACACTTGAGGGTCCGGGGGAAGGAAGAGGTGAATGAAAAAGCGTGGCAGTAGCCAAGAAAAGCTAGATATCGGCGAAGAAGAAGAAGAATAAGAAGAAGAAGAGGAAGAAGAAGAAGAAAAAGAAGAGGAGGAAGAAGAAGAAGGGCGCTCTAAGCGCATTTACTAGAGGTTGGTCACTTGGACAAAAGATTCTCGCGAACTCTCTCTCTCTCCCTTTCTCGCCCCCTCCTCCTTTTCTCCTTCACCCTCTCTCTCTTTCTTCCTTCTCTCTCTCTCTCTCTCTCTCGCGTTTCCCGAAACATGTACGGACAACAAATGCCATTAACAAAGTTGTGCCTGAAGAGAAGAGACGAGAACGAGGCGACCGTTGGTGCTACACCCTTTGGGCATTGCCGCGAGAACCACCGTTCTGCGGTCTACCTCCACCCCCCCCCCCTTTCCCGCTCCACTTTCCTCAGTATGTACTATTAGGGTTGTACAACAAGTAAAGGGCTGTGCGATCTCTCTTTCTTCTTATACGACATCTCATCCGACGTACTTCACGCCCTCCCTCGTTCCCGCTCCTCCTACGGTCGCTGCTGCTGCAACGACGAAGCGGTGGCTACGACTTATTCCCGGCAATGGTCTCACAAAGCGGACGAAAAGTTTCGCCACGAGGGCTAAGCATATCGTCTGGGTCGGGGTTGTAACTCTTCGAGGCGACTCGGGACAGCCAGCGTGAGTTTCCGTGCAATTGCCACGAAAAGTACGCTGTTACGAATTTAACTTTTTCTTCTTTTGGGCTCTAATCTTATACGTTCGAATTTTCTGTTTTTTTTTAAAGGGGAATTTCCGTGGTTCAGAATTTATCGTTGTTTATCATTTATTGTGACGTAAGAAATCTGAATTGCGAGAGGTTTGTCGTGAATTTCATGGCGAACTCTCGAGAACGAGAGAATGTGGAAAATTGGAAAATATTGTAATTTTTAAGTAAGACGAGTGCGTTTGATTATTTTCTCAGTGACGAGGTAATTGGTGAGATATTTTCTACATTGCGAGGAATATTCCTTTCATTTATTTTCTCTTCAACCCCGACGTGATATTATGCTCACGACGAAACGCGGGACGTCGAGAGAAATGCATTCAATTTTCGAGAAGCTCGAAGGGCGTATTTTTGATGGAGAGATATTACGGTCGGGTCTCGAAATGCACAACGTATTTCTCTTGTGTCCACGGAAGTGTGAAATTCACGTGAAAATAATAATGTTTTACGACGAATATCGTGAAAAGTAACTTTTAATTGAAATAAAGCGTACGTCGAATAATAATTAAACGCTTGAAGTGAGTTCGAGATTGTATTGCACGTTGTGGGCTTGCCAAGGCATTGCGAATACCGGGACGATGAAATTGTGTGCGGAAAGGTTCGACGAGTTTTGTGTACTTATGGCTCAGTTTTCACTGTCGCGTGTGTGCGTGTGTGGTCGGCGAACTTTCTCCGCTGGATCTGTGTGCACGCGCCGAGGTTTTCTCGTCCACAGTGACGGTGTATACGCGGCCTGGAAATGAAAAAGACAGAACAGATTTTCGTGTAGTTTCGAATTATCGAGCGAGAGCGAAGTTGATGTTGTTTTGACGTTATTAGCGAGTTATTAGGCTCCACAATCGTCTCACTTGTTTCTATAAATGAATAAAATGTATCTTGCAAGATATTTCGATTATTTTCGGTGAACAATCGATTTTTTTATTACCCCCTATTATTTTTTATAAATAAAAATATCGAAAAACATTTTTCTATCGACAATAATCGAAATATTTAATCACGAATAAAACAGTTATCGTTGACAAAAAAATTTCAAGTACATATCAAAAATACAGAAAGTCAGGTGGAAGTATTTAACGAACGTCAGCAGCTGTAATGTCGAACGGTGGGACAAAACCGAGGCAGCATGCGTAAGCGCGAATTTATCCGTGTCAAGCACAAGGAAGGTACTCGCCCTGCGGAAAGAGGAGGGGGGGGGGGGGGGGGGGGGCAAGAGCAAAAGTTTCCAAGCGGGCATCCGAGCTCCAAAAGCTCAACGTTCTTCACAGGTCCAAAGCTTCCACGTCGTTTTGCCACTGCACCCAGTTTTTTACTTTCATCCGAACCAATTTTATCTACTCGAGTCTAAATAGTGCAAACGCGCTGCTCGGCAATCATCGAAACACCGTAAGCATTATTGTTTTTTTAAATACTGCCGATTAAATTCAAAGCCATTAATCCATTCGTGAGAGGATCATGAAGTTACTGGGTCTGGTATTTTCTGTGAAGCCTGACAAAGAAAGAAAACGGAATTCGTGTCGAATTGAAGCAAGCGCGATTGTAAATTGCAATGCGGGTGAATTATTGCAATTGGCATTTTTCCATTGTTCCCAGCGGACGTGACCTTTGGCACCGGATCTTGATGCGAGTTGTCGAATGTGGTACCATCGTTATTCGCAATGTCTATGTTCTCGTACGATGCTGGAAAGCTTCCGGGTTTCCTGGCCTTGATTAACAATGTCTGATTGACGATAATTGACATTAAGTTATCAATTAGAAACAAGAGTATAAAAAAATATAAATAGATATAAATAAATAAATAAATAGATGAATGAAAGTTCTTAGAAATAGTGTTCAAAGAATGTCCAATAAATCTATCTGAGTTCTAGATTTAGTTAGTTGCTATCTCGGTGAAATTACCGCAATTTCTCAGATGAATCGTTTTTATTTTTACCGTCCGAATCATAGCGAATCCCGACAATGATAATATATCATTTTCGCCAAATTACGAGAAGAGACAAAAAAATTTTTCGGGACTACAAATGATTATCGTCAGATAACTCGATTTTCTCCAAATCTTTCGATAGTTCGTCACGTCCGGGAACAATAGAAAATAGGGGCTGCTTCTTTGAAAACGTAGGAAACTAGTTCGTTCGCCTCAATGGAATACAATTCGTTTGCTCGACTAGAAACATGACGCGGGGAACGCTATAATCAACAACCTATCGCTGTTATTGAAGTTAGGCCTGGGATAATTAATTATCCTCGAAAAGATCAATTATTTCGCACTCGTCGTGTTAGTACCGGCAGCGGAGAAAAAACTCTAGGGCTTAAAAAAGTGTATCCCAGACGAAAGAAAAAGCGGTCAGCTAGCAAGATGCTTGTTAACCCGTGACACCGGGAAAATGTTCCCTCTGGTCCCTCTTCGCACATAGCCATAGAGGCGTATAACGCATCTCCGTTGTGCCATTGTGCCGATGCGGAAAAGAGGTCGAGTCGACGAGCTTAATCCACCGGAGAGCGAGACCCGCGTCGAACAACTGTCAGAGACAAATAGCCCTTGCATGCGGAAATCGCAACAATTTTTTTTACCACCACTCTCTCGACGTACGTAACTTTTTCTGGCTTCCACGAGTACTGGAAAGCTGTGCGATCGCTGCACGGAGACTTTTTCAGATCGTCTCGCTTGATGATTTTACGATCCTCAACTTTTACTTTGCTTGATTCCGAGAACTCTGATAATTTTATTTTTGTCGATGGAATCAACTCGTCACGAATTTAAATGTTCTCACAACTGTGATTGACAGTATGGAACATTTTTTAAGAACAATGAGCTGGGAAATTACTTACAAATATTTTTAATTAACAAAATACATTCGTCACAGCCGCCAATAAGTAAAAAAAAAACAATATAATATCACGATAATAAAAATAATAATACAAATAACGATATTTCTTAATTTAAAAAATCGATCCAGACGTCAATAAATAAGCAACAATATAATACAATGATACGTTTCGTTTGTTTCTCACAAAATTTCGACAAAAAAATGAAATAAAAATTCAACAACCGAAATAAGATTCGTGCCGAGTATCTCTCAGATTTTCTATAGGTTTTACATAAAAATCAAATTCCCGTACATATTTCCTCGTATCCCAGGCCCATTGGGTACGGAATCGACGTATCCGCAAAACCAAACTTTTTCGTCGTCCTTCGACCCTCCCTCGTTCTTTTCTCCATACGCCCCGAGGGAATATCTCCTCGAACTTTCTTCTTCCCGAGCTATTTTTATTTTCATTTCATATATTTATTTATTTATCTTTTTCACTTCTATTCCCACGTGTATTCCATCAGGACCTTCGTTTCCTCGTTTCTCCGTATCATGGCATTGCTCTCGTATTGAATTATATACCGTGCGACGTTGTTACCTAAAATCCCCGGTTAAAAAAAAAGTACTTTCATATCCGCCTTGTATTTCATTTTTATAAAAATCGCACGGACTCCACCGTGTACGGACAATATGGGCGAACGTTGTACATCTTTCGCACAATGCATCGACTGATTCGATACGAGTCTTCGCCCCAGATTCCCGTCGGACGAAGTCCCAGTTTTCGCGGTTATACGCTGTGGTACACGAAAATACACATCGTATATAGCGCAGTTTCAACGTAGATACGCGCTGTTCCGTGTTTCACCCTGGGAGAAAAGACACTCCGGACTAGAAGAAGAATGAAGAAAGAACAAAAAAAAACGAAGAAGTAAAAAAAAAACTGGGGCCAGAGGAGCTTTTTCCCAAAACCGATAGAACAGCACCGTCGCGAAGCTACTTCGATCGGATTTGCCTTGGAAAAACATTTGCTTCGGCACAGCCGACCGAGCATTCCCACCCCTTCTTTCTCCTCCGCTCTCTCCATAAAGATACAAATCGAAAAAGAGAACGATGAAAGCGAACTCGTCTAAATTCTATACCATCGTTTCGTCGACTAAACCGCTCTCGACTCACATTTTCTTTTTTTGTTTTTTGATCTTTTTCCGTTTTTCTGTTATTTTCACTCGTTTCATTCGATCAAAATTTCATCACATGCGTACGAAGCGGGTACGCACTCGGTCTACTCGGCTGTGGAAAGCCTGGAAAGTTTGAAAAAAAAAAACAGACGAAAACAGAATATTGAAAAAAAAAAAAAAATAACACAGAACAATAACAAGCTTGGTAGAAAATCCCCGGATAACGACGTTGCGTTAACCGTTGCACACAAAACTAACAAAGTTGCCGGTGGTTCACTGGGCGTACACGAGATATACGAAGCTCGCATGAGGTTTTATTGACTAACGAACCGTCACGCGGAGAAACGCATTTTCCAATTCGCGTTGAACGCCGTTTCAACAATCCGCGTGCAACGAGAATATCACTTTTCGATATTCGTGTTTCGATGTATAGATATATATTTCATTTTGAATAATTATTATCGCACGCGTTTAATTTCGGTGGATGATGATTATTCGTCAATCGACCGACCGTCAGTGGAACTGGGATTTGTGAGTTCGTCCGAGTTAATCCGCATTCGGTCGTGAAGGGACGACAGTCGTTGTGATAAGAAAAATAAATAAATGAATAAATAGATAAATAAATAAATTATTACCTGATTATTTATCTGACAAATTTGTTAAAATTAAGGCAACAAATTATGGCAAAAAAGTCGCAATGTTTATGAATTTTTAAAAACAAATAATATAACTCTGTAACTTAAAAAAAAAATTTCTAAATAAATTTCCAACTCACCTGACGATTGATCAAAGAACGATCTCGCGATTATTCATTGATTCCGGTGTAAAGATATTTCCCAAGAGTCACTGGGGAGAAATAAATGCTTGGCTTCGTATCAAAACCAAACTTTTAAAAAAAATTGAAAAAAAAAGTTTTACCAGTTCGTCCCGAGTGTATTGACTTGAAAAATGGTACGATTGTCCTGAAAAGTTTCGATAACCCATTTTATTTATTTTTTTGAATCCGATACAAATTTATGAGATCGGAAAGTCCGAAGCCCGTGTCATCAATACCGTGGTAGCCTTATCTCGCGTAATCGCGACCACCCGCGATATCGTAATAATAACGAGAATCGGATCTGTCGTTCGAAACAGCGCAATCGGGCTTTGAATTCTCGTTCCACCGAAACGAAATACTCGAACGCGCTTTTACATGCCACTCTGTGCACCTCGCTGCACTTATTGTTATTATTATCATTATTATTATCGTTCCTAGCAAATCCCTCATGACTCGATGCACCCACACGCACGCTCGCACACAAACCGAGACGCGTGCAGTTACAGCAATGCAGTGTGTACTTTACACAGAGCTGCAGGTGTGCGGAGAATTTAGCTCTCGTCGCAACTGTTGTTACCGCTGATGTACCGGAAGCCATCAGAAATGCTTTTTCCACGTTTTAATATGCGATGTGGCGTCGCCAGACTACATCCACTGCCTAACGCGCACACATACACAGACACCGTCTACGTTTTTCGGCTGACGTGCGGCTATTAAAAAACCCCGGAGATAATAATGCATGTGTCGCTGGGGACCCATAAAAACTACATTACATTTTTTTAAATTTATTTCTTAGTATAAAAAAAAACTTTTTCGCTTGAATTCTTTTACTCCGTCATTACTGCGGAGAATAACTCTTCGGAGCTTGGACTCGAGTTTGCATCAACGATTGTCGAAGGTCGAATTTCCTTAAGGGACCATTAAACACAATTTATCGTAAAATTAATATGTCTACCTCTATTTTTTTTTCTTTTTTTCTCCCCGTTATTTCCCGGAAATCAAGGGAGTGGTATGAACTATTCGCCGTTTCAATTGTCAATGGTACGCTTCGTGCTGCTCGGTACGTTGTTGCGTTGCGGATTTCGAAGTTTATCATAACGCGCGACCGCAACAGCGATGCGGCGGCCGCTGAATGCCGAATGTACATTACAGTTATTACCGCGGGGCACGCGGCAACCGACGTCTGGTTATACTACTTACTCGTAGCCGCGCAGTAGTACAACTCGGTAGGAGATTCAAGTTTTCTCATGTCGACCTCGCTGAATGAATCCCGGTAAACCCCGACCCGACGAAACCACCTCGCCGAATGTTTTCGCAACTTTTCTTCGGAATTTTGTTTGCTTTCGGTTTTTGTTTCTCCGTATTTTTTGCGAAACTTGGGTCTCCCACTGGGAAGCTGGGGAGGGGGGGGGGGGGGTGGAGGGTGAGGAGGAGAGTTACGTACATCGACCACGAGGTAAAGTTCTCGGCGGTGCTTGAAGCGCGGGGTGCGGAAGGAAAACGGGGACCCGAATGAAATTTATGATATTTTTCACTTACCAATGTGTGCGGTTTCACTTCGTTTTAGGTTTCTCACTCGAAGCTTTCAGGGCACTTTCATTGCGGTATAAAGACTTTCGCACAAATGATGAGATACGATACGATGGTTCTGAAATGTGGGTTATTCACTTTCTTGCCGGAAAGGCACGGGATCTTTGTTCGGAAATATTATCGAAGGTAGAAGGGCCCTCCACGGTGTAAAATAATGTTTGGATAGAAATAAACTCTCGTAAGTTTGGTTGTATGTGGAAACGGCTATGGAGAGTACTATCATAATAACGAAAATTTTCAATTCAGAATTGTTGTAATTTTCGGGTCAGAAACTTAAATGTACTTCAAATACAATGTCAATTAATAATAATAATAATGATAAGAATAATAATAATATTGTTAATATCTAATTGTATTTTTATAATATCAAAATTGATACAAATTGAAATTAATAATATTTATATATCAACTTAATATCAATTCGAACGAAAAATATTTTTATATCCAAATAAAAAATGAATAATCGACACTTCGATTTTCGATGAGAAAAAAAAATCCATCTCTAACGTGAATAGGTTAGAAAATTATTATTCAATGTTTAAATGAAATTACAATTAATATCAAATTTGTTGACCCGCATTTCAATACAAATGCAATACGAATCAATTAATTCGATGGAAAAAATAAAAATGAGTTACAATCTAAAATTTGCACTATTGCAATTAAAGCAATCGATAAATCAATCCGTCTTACGCTTCCGATTGAGCCCGAGAGTACTTCGTCAGAGTTGCTGCATGTACAGCGATTCGACGAGAATCCGATTAGCGCTACTAAGTAATTAGGTCAGGAGCTCCGACTGCACACTAGACTATAACAATATACGCGCACCCGTTATATTATATTATACAAACGTAATAGCGACTTTGGACCATCGATTCTCCGGGCTGCGGTGACTCCCTTCGTCGTGACGACGGGAAGCAACTTCGACTTGGTACGAACTAACATAACAGGTCCAACATCACAGCCTCCTACACCAACCTCTCTCCCCCCCCCCCCTTTTCTCGCTGCCGCCGACGGGAACTTGTGTTTAGTCGCTTTCATCGGAGATTCCCGTCTCGTGGCAAGAACAGCCTGTTACGAAGGCTTTTCCTTGCAAGGATTACTCTCGTCGACGTCATGAACGTTGACAATCGCAAATTACGTATTTCGTTAGACAACTTTGAAGCTCTCTTTGGTTCGAAGCTCAGCGAGCAACCGAGTACGAGACTCTTGAGGGCAAGCCAAGTACGAAGCTATGGGGTACTACCGTCTCGACCTATTAGCGTAATATTCGTTGTACAAGGATTCTCGAGCACTGAGCGGTATTGAAATATGTATTAATTACGAAAATCAGCACAGTTTGTTCAATCAATCAATCCTATTCCTGTAATAATTCAATACAAGCGAAATTTGTTATTTAGGTTATGTATATTAATAAAAATATTCTTTGCTTAATCACTATCACAACGACAACGTATAATATTATTGTGATTGATAGTTATTTTTTCACATCAATAATTATCAATTATGAAAGTCATTATAGTTTGTCGATCAGTCAAATTTAACTTTTAATTCTTATGTCACTGTTGTCACAATTAGATCCCGTAAAATTTATTAAATATTTTAACTATATCACGGAATATTTATTTAGAACATTATCATAACATCCGCAATTAAGAATTTTATTTTGATCGTACTCCGTCCAAACTGAGAAGTCCCCGGTAGTTGAATTATCACTTATAAAACCGTCAATAACAGACAAAAAGCATATCCAATAATCCGACTACTTTATCATCCATGAATTTATCACGTTTCGACAAAGTGATTTCTCAATCACTGGAAATGGAGAGTCGATTCGTCATTCGCATCGAACGAGGGAGGATGGGGGAGAAACGAGAGGGAACAAATGAAAGAGGAAAACGTCGGGCGACTATGGCCAATTAATGAAAAAGTCAGCGAGAGAAGAAAACGAAAAAGGTAAGAAAAAAAATAAAAAAAATATAAACGACCGAAAAAGTGTGTGAGAGAGGTAGAGAGATTTCATGGTATGTCAAGAGCATTCCCTTCTTTCATTAACTCTTCGAATCCGCGCCTCTACATTCTTCTATTTCTCTTTCCTCGTCGATTGAACTCGTTTTTCCCGGATCCGTTAGCCTCCCAAGCTTCTTTTCCGTCATAGTTCCGTCCTTCTCGGACTCTACGTCCTCCCGGAGTAGCATCGGTGAGTTGCAAAGGCAAAATTACGAGTCTCCGAACGGCCCGACGACGAAATGAATCCTTCTTCAATGGACGAAGAAATACATCCTCTCCGTCCTTCCCTTCTAAAATCATCTTTTTTTCACTCTCATCCTACCATCTCTCATTCTCTTTCTCTCTCTTCCTATCTCATGTCGATTTTTCCAACAACTGCCGCTGCATCCCATCCTCAACTGGATTTAACGTTGGCTCCAAAAAAAAAGGAAAAAAAGCTCACCATACCTATTTTTGTACAATTTTTTTTTCCTTCAATTTTTTACTTCGTTCTCCGGTCGATTCTCCCCCTACGAATTAACCGTGAGCCGGCTCAGATTCAATGCCCAGTGGATTACCACTCGCGGCTTAATCTTGTATTACGCTATGGCTACGTGGGCCATCGATCCCTTACCACCCCCGTTCTCCACCCCGCTGCCGTAGCCGCCGCAGTCGCGAGCGATACCTCTGCTCCTCGTGTCCTCTAAGAACGTTTAATCCCTCGGAATAGATTGGGGAAGATTCGGGAGACCTCGTCCGTAACGCCGAAACGGATACGCGGGCTTAAACGCGTGGAAACCCCGTGAAAAACTGTCCGTGAGTTCGGACGGAAGGTGCGAAATGACAATTTGTTTCGACACCGTTCGAACCCATTGGCGGGCCATTGCGAGAAATCGTTTTGTTCTCTCGATTCGAAATGTTTAACAACGTATATTTTGCGAATGTGGGCGACGATAGTTCGATCAAATTTTGTAGCTCCGTTTCAAATCCAAGCTTGAGTCATCGAACTGGTCATCGTCATGAATTTGATTGGAAAAAAAGAGTGATATTTGCTGATCACTCATTTATTTCTCGAATAATAATTAGAGTATGTTGGAGATATTGAATTGGAGTAATTGGCACAAGTTGGTTAGTTCTGTTTTCCATAAATCACTGTGTATCAAGGTAGTATGTCCGTCGATAACGATTAAGGGGTCAGACAAGTGTAATATGGGAATGAAATGAAAAATTTCAGGGTATTTTTCAAAAGTTCGAATCTCTAACAATCTTAGTAAAAAAAATACGAGAAAAAAAAAGGATCGGAATTTCCCTGTTTCCGGAAAAAAAATAATAATGAAAAAAAGTCCGTTCTTTCGTCTCCCACACCTGTGTGTACCCAAATTATGCCGAAAATTAAATTCTCCCATCCATCCCGGAACGCAAATTTCCATCAACCTCCTCGGGATGAGAGGAACAAACGTAAACGCACGATATCTCACGGCGGACATCGGGCATAACTCAAACTCTCGATTATCTTCCTAATCGAAACCCCCGGTCATTTCGTACGGTCAGTGATGTCATCCTTCGGTCGACTATAACGTTCGATATTGCTTCTACAGGGTAGTAATACGGTATATGGGATGTAGGTAATGGCAAGTCCGACGGATACAGCGACGACTATGGGAGTCGCGATGCTAGCCGCAGAGGACGGCCCGCGCAATTAGCGATTAGGATTATCCTAAATTAATTGTGGACGAGCGAACACGAGGGCGCGCGGGCGCTCCCTCGTGGCCAGGTGCGCGTACTGGCAATATGGCGACCCCACGGACCGAGCCGTTTCCCAAGTAGTTATAATAACGGTAACCATTTAATCCACGCATGGTTTGGCTCGCGTTGCGCCTCACGGACACACACACGTACACATAACATGTATATGTATGGATTGTCCTCGTGACATGTTTCATGAAACTAAATATATATATATAAATACAGTTACGTGGCGCATGTCCACGAAGATAATCCATCGAAGGCTATAACACACGCAAGGATTGCCCGTTACATCTATCGATGTGTTGGTATTGCTCGATAAACTAAATATCCTTCGGTTGATATATCATCCGCGACGAAACGATAATTAAGTTTGCAGCAAGCAAACCGTCTACCGTACCAGTAACGTACGTTCGTACGAGTCCGCGCAGTCTCTTCGTTAATGTAATAACGATGCGCGTGAGCTATTTCTGCTCGCAGGATTATTGTCAGCCACGATGCATATGATTTTAGAATTTTTCATTAACATTACGTCCATCAGTGTCACGGTGGAATAACGTTATGGCACATGTGAAATGTATTCTCGAAAATTTCAAAATTCTGGTGAAAATTGATACTGCATTTTCTGGGAATTATGACGAAAGTACAGAAATAATTTTATCTTGAAAACTGAAAGACTTGTGATGTTTTGAAATGTTGTAATTGCGTTGGTTAAAAGTTTTTAATGCAATTTTTTAATAGTAATTCCTTTTTGCTTTGATTTTGTCGCTACAAGTAGATAACTTCATTGTTGCTCAAAGAAAAGTCTCGTCAAGCACTTCGACCCGAGTGTCATCAGCGCCTTTCCCGATCAACACCTGACCAATTGCAAAAAAAAAGAGAAAATCAAGAAAAGTAGTATAAACAAAAACCCGTCGTACAGAATTTTCTTTTCAACCATCAGAATAATCAAAATAAAACGCAAGGATTAAAAACCTTTCTCTACGTTCCTTGCAGCTCAGAGCCCCGAGTTCCAAAGCCCATTCGGTGTGACGACATTGAAGCTAGTGATGCGTAAACCGGAAGACGAGAAAGAAGAACGAGAGCTATCGGTTTCCCAGAATTTCTTCGTTATTCCCGCCGTTCCCGCGTTCATCCGGAGATAGAAACGGCAACTTCGAGGACCGACCGGGTTGAGCTCAGCGATGGTTGTGAAGTACGTGGGTGCGGACCTTCTTGAGTGGCGAGAGCGAGTGAGAACATCGGCCGAAGGGGAGTGCGAACCCAGCGGACGTTTTCAAGTGAAGCGGTAACGTACTTTATTCGGTCTGAAATATGACACGGTTCCATGTGAACGTGAAAGAGGTCGGAGGGGACGAGGAAGCGACGCGAGTGAGAAAGCGATCGAGCGACGAAGGAATACATATCCAACGATAGATTCGCAGACGCGACCCGGTTAGCGTTGCGCGTAGCCGCGCATCGGGAATTCGGTGAAGCTTAGACGAAGTTATCGCGCGGTTATATTTCGCGTATATAAGTAAGTAGTTTCTCGTGCTTTGTTCCATACATTGGCATAACGCCAATTGCTATCATGGACCCGCCGCGCATTAGCGGCTCGCAACGATGGCGGTACTGGGAGGCAGGGCGGCTGGTGGTTGAAGCCAACGGGGGATGCAGGAGGATACGCGAAGTGGTAGGTTCGGTCTTCGGTTATGCACTATGTACGTCGTCGTGTGTGTACGTTTTAGTCTGCGTGTGCAACGAAGATGCGTTGAACACGGTACAGTACGCAACCGAGTAAGTTTACCCTTGTTCCGATTCTAGGGTTAGCTCGCCGAGATGTACAAAAAATCGAGCTGAGGTGCTAATGAACTTATCTGGATTTTTTTTTCTCATCAACGGGGGAAGGGAGGTGATTAGTAGTCTAAGTCCAGACCGCTGGGACCACAGGTCTTCGGCTTTGTTTGCCATATTGAATTTTAGGGAAATCCATTTTCGCTCTCGCCCATTTTTAACTTTTGGCTGAAGATGGTTACAACAAAACTCGTAGGATATTCAATTCTCTGTAACCTAAATCATAACAATCTTTTCACTACGCATATAACTATGATAAAACAATAATTGAATTTTCTACCAGTTTTTCTCTCTACCGAATCCGGCTGAAACGTCCGAATTCAACTTGTTTATTTTTGGAAAATCCGTCGGACTGAATTTTCGAGCTCTCGGAGTAGGGAAAAGAAAAATTGGGTTGAATTTCATACAATCGTCCACCTATTCCAAAGAACCTCGAGTTTTCGCCTACACATTTATTGATGAAATGCGAATAAAGCATTATAATAATTAGCATTAATTACAATGCTATTAATTCACTGAGTAACGGCTGTTCGTTTCCTCCCTTAGGACTTACACCGTGTAATCAAACCACTCCGCCTTGTATATTTAAAGTTATGGGTTGCTACAGCAGGACGGAGTCCTGAAATCGGTCGAGCTCAGCCGGACAGCTACCCAACAGCTTATAAATCACCTTCAATATCTAAACTGTGTTTAAAAGTACTTTTTCAGGATCGTAACCAGCTTGTAAATCCACGAAAGAATGAACCCCGTCTACTACAAAGTTCTCATCCAAGAAATTACAAGTGGATATGCGAGTACTCTAGGCATGGACCAACGTCGACAAATCCGGCTATGGACGCGAGGTTTACGACCACCCCTTCTCCATCTTGAGTTTTTACAACGTAAGGAGAGACGCCTCCGTGCATTGTACTAGCTGCGTCGAAACCGTGGCAATTGCGAGACTGACGAAGAGGCAATAAGTTGTCAAGCTTGGCGCGAGACGGAAACCAATGGCCGACCAATTGGATTGTGTCGACAGGAATGAGGTTGGACAGAGTCGGGAGGAGGCTGAGGCATCGAGCAGGCACTTGGGCAGATAGCACGGGACTTTATTTATACGGTTGTGCCTCGTTGGATTTGCTCCCGAAGATCTAACTTATCCGATCGCATAGTGTAGATCTATATATGTATTTATAACCAAGAAGCTCTCGCTCTCGCGATCGACCTCGTCGCACGTGCGTGGAAACCCATCCAGTGGATCCGGGTGTACATGGTTTCACGGCGTATATATGTGAACCTGAACCGCGTGCTTGGACCGCCAGTGGTATGTACGAACGGTACATAGCCGACTATGCACTCACTACTGGTTCTTATGACCGTAAGTGCACGTGACCGGTCTTAAGACCGTGGTACTAAAGTACCTTGCTCGGCAACGGGTCGAAAAGGTAACCGTACGCAGCGAAATGGTTTGAACCAAGTACGTAGTTGGTTTATCGCAACCCCTGCGGCCTTCGCCTCCCCCCGTCACGTTGCAATGAAGTGGCCTTGGTCGAGGGAGCCGAGGGAGCTGGATGGGAAAATCGGTCTCGGCGGGCAATAAAGGTCTTTCTGACATCAGAGGCTGCGGCATGTGGTATGGAAATGTAATCGAATTAATTATACGGGCGACGATTTTCGGAATAATGTTTCTAATTTTGGTTTGATTGTTGTACGGAATCAATTTTTTTACGTGGGTGATGGTCGGGCGAATCCATGCAAATCGATTTACTCATTCGTTCATATCCGAGTTTAGTTTTGTTTTGTATATTCCGTTGCGGGATGACGCCCACCAAATATTATTACACAACTACCGTGACAATTATGTTTGCTCCCGTGACCAACTTTTAATTCCGGAAAAAATAATCTCACAAATAAATCAGGGAAATAAATCAATCGGTAACGAGAATGAGAGAAACGTATTAATAGGGAACAGGAAAATAAGGAAATACAGCTCCGACCTTCACTGCGTTAGTAACGAACCACGCATTAACGAACTTTAACCAAGAAAACACATAACCAGGCTTGTGTTAGTATTTGCAAACCGTTGCGAATAGTTACCACGTATTTATACCACATTGTAAACTGTGAGAAGTTTAAACATCTGCTGTGAACCACATCCACTTGTGAACCCGAAACACTTGACGTGAAGACCATTAAAAGATTGTGTTGCCGTGCCATAAATCGTTGTTCCTTCTTCTCAACTACCTTACCCTCGGCAGTAGGTTACCAGGACAACCCATCTACGAAGCTGAAGCAGCCAGCAGCAGCAAATGACATATGTGGTCGCCGCATCAAGCACCAACGCGTCACCAGGTAAAATAAAAAATCTACATTCAATTGTCATTAGGCTAGGTCTCCGTCTTCGTGTAAAGGGCTAACGCCCTGACACAAAAGTGAGACCACAAGTTAGGTTTCATCTGAGCGAATATTTCATTATATTCGTAACCAGAACGTAACAACAGCGATGGCGGATAAACGTGGATGCGCTGAGTGAAATATTCACGCAAAAAAACGGAGGTAAACAGAGATAAAAATTGTCATCGCTTTCTAGGATGGGTCAAGGTTTTTTTTTATGGCTATTTCTTGAAATGATAGCCATTGATTTTCCACGTCCGGTATGGGCGACAGGTCGTAAAGATTATAGTACCGATATGCGCAAATGCATGTGCCAAGTGCGTTTCCGTGCAAAGTATGTGTCGTAAAAGGTTAGAGGCACAGGTGGGTTGCACCGGAGGCAAGGGTGTAATTCAGGTTATTCCTCTGCTATCTCTCTGTTGCCGGGGTAACTCGTGACGATGCCTGCGGTCTCTAAACCTATACCGATTCATTTCATGTTGCTGAATTTTCAAATTATTTAACGAAAAACTAAAGATATTGGCTTGCAATATTTTCTTTATCCCTTAATAAGAAAGACCTGGACCTAGACTTGATAAGACTATGACCTTATTCCGTTTTCGTGATGTGAATTATCTCGTGGGCGCAAATTAAAAGCGGTATCGCAACGATAAGAACGATAAACAATACCAGAACAATAAAATTAAATCGATAATGAAAATGTTAAGTCATTGAATTTATGTAAAAATAATTCGTGAGCGCTATTTTTTTTGTGCCGATTTTTTTTATTTTTTCCCTTTTTAGTTGACAAGAGAAAAATTATTCTGGGCAAACGTTTTTGAAACGTCGATTGGTCGGATTGACGCAATATACGCCAACAGCGACTACATTCGTCGGGTGGTCCGCTTCGACCCCGGCTCAAGTAACTTTTAATTGGGTCTTTCTATTTGCCACGCCGGGGCCGTCCGTCTGTCGATCCAGAACCCGAAGGGCTTTGTGTTACTTGCGATTAAATTTGTTCGTAACAATTGTTCTCCGGGAGCGGTGGTACGATTCCGCGGAGTCGTCAACTTAGTTCGAAAACGTTTCGCGAATCTTTCGACGTTCGACGTGGATGAAAGTGTGGGGAAAAGCGCGACGAGGAAGATAATTAAAAGGGACCGAAAGACGTTTTGGTCCGATTGAAGTATGGGCAAAGGCGTGATCGCCGACGTTTGACGGAAACGTTCATTCATTTTCTACTTTGATCATCGACGTAGAGAAAAAAACGCTCCACCGATCTATAAATAAAGGTATTAAGCATTAAGTAATGATAATTAACATTATTATTATCATCATGATAATGTTATTATAATATTCCATTATTCAACGATTAAGATATGTGTAATTACATTTATGTATAATCGTTATAATTACCAGTCGATAAAATAATATCTAAATCAAGTACTTATTATTATAATTATTAAGAAAAATAATTTAAATTAATATATTTATAGGACTGTTTTTAAAAATTATTATTATTCATTATTGTAAAAGATGTTAACGTGTTTGATTACGAGGAAAAATGGAACGAAAACCCGAATGGACAAAAAAAACCGCGAATCGTCATGTGGGCGTGGCTGTAGCCAGATCAATGATAATTTCCTATTTGCGGTCTTTCACGTAAGCTCGTGCTTTCTCGGTCTTCCCCAGACGATAAACTTCCTCACTCGGAGCAAATATCCGTACACAGCTACCGTGTACCGCTGTATCTACTGCTGTTGCTGCTGCTTGCGGGGGCGGGAGCGCTGTGCTCGCGTGCGTGACAAGTCGCTTCATAAAGCTTTGACGATAAGGGCGTACGGCGGTCTGAGCCGGTGGTGTTACGTCTTTCCCAAGCTCTGAAATACACGCTATACACGCTACGCAACACAACGATCCCACGCGAAAATTTCAGGAGAAATTACTGAAATTCACGACAATGTCGGAGCTCAGCGAGTTACGCTCCCGTCAACTCGTACGAGCTCGAAGTATTTTTAATTTTATTTTCTTCGGGACGACGCTCCCTGCCGAGCCGGGTTTATTCTGTCGGTGCAAGGATTTTGACAATCAATTTTTACCGTAGTCGTGCCTTTAAAAACTTCGCCTCGTTAAATTATAATTATCCGGTTTTTCGGTTAAAAACTTTATTTCGTGATGTTTTGACACCGAATTATCGAGGGAAATTAAATTATATTATTAGTATCATTATTATTATTCGGTAATAGTTTAAAATTTGTATTATGTCTATTTGCCGGGTGTCGAAGACCGCAGGATGTATGAAAGAAATTGGATAATTCTCTTTGAGATTTTCCTCCATCCACTATTGAGGGGATGCTCAATAAGTATTTTTACTGAATTAAAGAGTATGATTTGTGTAGCGTTTAAAATTTTTCCTTTTATTCATCACTATGGATGGCTTCCCTGTCATTTCCAATAGTAAAAACAGTCCAACCGTCTCGTCATATATATCGCGAATCGCGTATCAGAAAAGAGTGAATGCACGCGGCTGCGCGAACTGTACGGTCCATTAGTACTTCGAGACTTTGCTCGGGGCCATTCGCGAAGTAAAGTTGAGGTTTCTCACGGTTGCTCTCGTTTCACGGACCCGCCGACACCGGGATGTTTCCTACGAACACTCCATCCCCATCGCAATGAGTGCCCGGCGAAGTATCGGACAAAGTGGTGCCAGCGTTATCCGACGTTCACGTATTTTATTCGAGCGTTAACGACATAATTATGTTTACGGTAGATACCAGCAAAAATATCACGATTAGTCATAAACTATTTTGTCAAGTGAATTTGTTTGTAACTAATGTAATGTATGGAAAATTTCATATCGAACATTTGATGGAGTAACTTGAATATTTAATAATAATAATAATAATAATAATAATAATAATAATAAGCAATCTGTGACCTTAGTCCAATAAAATCATTTTTATGGTTCTCGATTTACAAAAGACAGCGACGAAACAAATTTGGTCAGCATTTTCCGTCACTGTTTCAGACGTTCTATAAATCTTCCGTTAGAAATATCCAACGAACGTTCTGAAATTCTCCTTATTCGTAAAAAAATAACATGCGCGAAATTCTTCGACGAAATGCATTAGTGCTCTTATTTCGATATTAACTCTAATTCCGCGCAACCCGCGACGATTAACCGCGACGGTTCTGTAAAAATTGTTCGTCGGAGCTTCCCTCCCCTTTCTGCCTTCTTGTCATTTTTATTTCTGCGCTCCTCGATTCTTTGTCCACCCACCTTCGCTCTCCACTACATTTTGCGCTCGTTCGTCGATATCGCAGTCTCCGGTCCACCGTTCAATTATTTTTTTTCTTTCCCAGTCGCATTATAACTCTCCCGCATTGTACATTGTTCACCGCCTTGTTTCAGTCACTCGCGTTCTCGCGCAGCCCATATCCGTGGACACTGACAAGCGGATACATGCTTAAAAAAAAATTTTCGCTTCTCTGCACTCTTTGTAGTCTTATAGCCGAAAAAAGAAAACGCGTATTTGCACATTTATATGCTAAAACGGAGCGATAAAGGTGTACAAGAGATGTACACAATGCCCCCATACTATTCAGAATATATATACGCCTATGTACGTATGCGTTGAATTTCTACCTTCTGCAGAACCACGTATATATATATGGTTCAGTAGGAGGTAGAAATGCAACGCTCGAATTCTGAGTGTTACCAAGTCACGAGGGAAATATAGATGGCGACGGGGATCTGAGTACGTGGTCCCGTAGTCTTACACATTCACTCTCTTTCTCTTTCTCTCTTTCTCCCTCTTCCCCCTCTGATTCTCTATCTCTCTCGTGCATTCTTAATTCACACACTCAGCGAAGAAGCCGAGGCCACGGTGAGCGCTGATGCAGAAAAGTCCCGACCATTATTCTGCCGCACATTATTTCAACCCGAGTGTTTCTCTAAGTGGAGATTATGTGCATAGCACTTTTCATCTGCCCCCCCCCATTCTCCTCCCCATCTCCCGCTATATATGACGAAATTTTCCAACTTTTTTTAATGCAACTATTTTCCCCTCCTTTCCTCGATTCTCCTTGGTTTCCCATCTCGGTATGGCTGCCTCCCTCGCCCCCTCTTTCTGGATTACCAATGACAGTTCGTACTTTGCTGCTTGAATACGTACCTCTCAACCTCACCCCCCTTTTTCTCGTTCTTGCTCTCCTTCGCTCTCCCTCTCCCCCCCCCCCTCTCTCTTCAGTGAACTGAATCATCCGGCACCATTCGAGTGCGAAAAGTTCCTCCGCGAGGACGACTCGCTGGGTCGACCCTATCCACCGAAATGGCGCACACTTGGGTGAAATTTTGGCGAGTGAGGCAACTGAAGAGAAATCCTTTGCCCTATCCCCAGCGGTCTTCCGTCGTCCATCGCTTTACTTTGCCGAAGAAACTTGGAAATCCGTACGGAGTGCGAATTGGCCACCAACGTCCCATTCCCCGGCCACCCCTTTCTTCTTATTCCTTTTTAGGTTTGTTATATCTACTTCGACGTTTAACTAAGTTAACCCAGTCATCTGACTACGTGTCTCGTCGAACTGAGATTAGGCACGAATGCCGTGAGGAGAAAAAAATTTGAAAAGTTTCTTCGCGGTTCGAATATCAGATTAATCTACTGAATTTAAATTTGATCATTGTAATTTTGCGAACGTTTTTATAATTTGACAAAATTTGATTCGAATAATCAATTAATTTTAATAATCAATGAGATTATCGAACTAATGAATTTTGTTTGCATTTGCATTTTGTTTGCTTTTCCAATTACCGTAAAAATTTGTCTTTTTTTCGTGAATCGGAATTTGCTTTCGTGAATTTTTTGCCATCCATATTTTTCAACAGCGCGTAGAAATCTTCGACGATGTATGAACAAATAAAATACCCACAAAGTTCGTTCATAATTTTTAATTAATCGCATTTATCTCAGTCCCACTTGCGACAATTTGATCGTAACGTTATCATCAAAGATAAAAATATTTGTAACGGGGTGCATCATTTCGCTGAGAATGATAATTCTAATCGTCTTCCGTTACTTAAGTTCTCTCACGTAAAACTTACAAGGGGTGATATTACAAACAGGATATTACACGAAGCACTTCCAAATCCCGTGCTTCCAGTGGTTGTGAGGATTATTTTTTACAATCACGCCCTCGTGGCGTCGACCCGGAGGGTAGTTCAAACGTTTACGACTGTAATTCGTTTTAACAACCCAGACGTCACATGATTTGGCTGATCTTGCACGATAAACGGTGGATTAAGGGTATACTTTGTCCCATGCCATACACGTCCCTACATATGTATATACGTATATATACGCATAGTCAAGCTGCACTACCGGAAATTGAACGTCTTTTTCTTCGAGTCTCATTTCCTACCGTTCCGATGGTCGTTTAATTTTTCTTTTTTCCTCTTCTTATCCGTTTCCATCTGGATTCCGTTCTCCTGCTGTACTTGCCGACAGTCATCGGATATAAGTGACTGATCAATGCCGCTTGTACCAACAGAAAACAAAAAAAATAATTTTTCTTTTTTATCGTAAAGCGCTGGGCTCTATCGAAAACACGTTTTCGTAAAATCTCACAATTTCACGAAGGACTCCGATTTGTTTTTTTTTTGTTCCTTCTCAATATTCGTTCTCGCAGTGCGTATTTAGCAGTTTTCTTCCTCAAAATGTTATAAAAATAATCGTAATTGCACTGCAAAAAACAGAAAATATCAAGACCAGTGAATTTAACTATTTAATTTAAATTGTAGAGGGTACGAGAGAGGAAACAAAATTCAATGAACCCAGAGATGGTTCTTTCATTAAAACACGACTTTCTATTTCCATCCGACGGACTGTGCGTATAATAAAGAGACGAAAAAATGCGCCCAGCAAAGTGGAATTAACGTTGAAGGAATTAATGTTGGAATTCTCACGAAAGTGACGGACCATTACACGAAGTTGTAAAGCACATAAAATAATAATAATAATAATAATAATAATAATAATAATAATAATAATAATAATAATAATAATAATAATAATAATAATAATAATAATAATAATAATAATAATAATAATAATAATAATAATAATAATAATAATAATAATAATAATAATAATAATAATAATAATAATAATAATAATAATAATAATAATAATAATAATAATAATAATAATAATAATAATAATAATAATAATAATAATAATAATAATAATAATAATAATAATAATAATAATAATAATAATAATAATAATAATAATAATAATAATAATAATAATAATAATAATAATAATAATAATAATAATAATAATAATAATAATAATAATAATAATAATAATAATAATAATAACGATAATAATTACTATTATTCTTATAATGATAATAATAATTATCATTATTATTATTACTATTATTATAATGATAATAATTATAATTATAATTATTATTACTATTATTATTATAATGATAATAATAATAATTATTATTATTATTACTATTATTATTATAATGATAATAATAATATAAATAATAATCCATGTACATCCTTCCTTTTTTTTTAATCAAAAGTTGATTGTGTAGTGCATTGTATTCGTGAAGTAAGTGAATGGCGATCTGCTGCAAGTCACCTAGCGATAATTCAATGTAAGATGAGCGAACTGATTGCTCGTCAACGCTAATTGCACTTACGTTTGTGCTCTTGACGTTGACGACACGTCACAGCAGCGATGATATATATATATATATATGTATATTACGAACAAACACTGATACAACACTGAACGGTGGTATACTCGGTGCGCAGCACACTATGTTGTTCGTTCACGCAAATTAATCAACGGCCCGAGGACAGGTTTCCTGAACATGAGTGCCCACATGTTGTACACTATACACAGACAAATACAAATGGTCGTCGAATTTGCCCCCCAGCTCGCAAGCGCTGCTAATTCTTGAAAATACCAGCACGAAACAGTTGCCGTTGCTAAACTAACTTTGTTGCATTTTGTGTATTTAATAATAATAATTACGATTTCAGTAAAGCAATTCTTTCATTTGTTTTTACGGTTTTCAGAACAAAATAAAAATATGGAATGATAATAAAAATAAAAGAATAATAAATCAATTTATGGAGATGAATTGAATCATTAATTGGATAAGATTATGCGTTGATTCGGAGGGAAGGCACTGTTCCATAGACCCCGCCTAATGTGACCGCAAATCATTGCTGCGGAATGATGGGCATGGGGTGACCGACGAATTCACGAAAGACCCAAACATTCTTTAACATACTTCAGTCGTTGCGTTAAAACGCGAAGCTGGGTAAGGTTTATCGTGGGCGAACCCTTCGCCAGCTGTGGAATTGTCTATTACGAGAAGGGACGAACGAGATGGGACGAAGCCAGGGGGTTTCCTTGGGCTTCCGGCTTTTTTTTATATATCGGTTACGGTCATGAGAACGAGAGAACTCGCTGACGTACCAAGTTGTGAGCTGGACGAGCGAGAATTGGAAGGACGAAAAGAGCTTCGCACCGAAGGTGGAACTGCTCCTTGAATACTTTGTTTTTTTTTTATCTCGTTCTCACCACGGATCCGAGAGTCATGTCCACCTTAACTCGCGACTCGTGCTTTTGCAACTTTTCCGCTTCTGCCCGTCGCCACTCGCCGACCTTTTTTCCCTTGCTCCGACCGTACTTCCCTTACAACCCCAAAGCCGAGTACGCACGAACTATTCACGAGTATCGGACTTCTACATCCTGTCCACCACTTTCCCGGATAATTTTCCATTCGACCCCAGTAATTTCAGTAATTTCTGTTTTCCGGATCAGCACTTTAATCACGAGCCACGACGGCGGTAAGTTATTTTACGTTTCAATTTGCGAAACTGCTTGAAGAATACGAAAATAATGTTTTCTTCCCGCGCTATTGCGGAAATTGGACGTCTTTAATCGAATTAATTGCTGCGATCAAAAGTTTGGAATTGATATCTAGATCACGAGACGATTAAATCAAAATTTCTATTTTTTTTTCTTTTAAACCCAAGTTTTTCTCTGAAAAATTGATTTCTTGTAGCGGTTGTACTGAGATTATTTTCATGGTGACCTCTGTTCCTCCCCCCTTTCCCTCCTGCCGGTCGCCATTTACGATATCATCGTTGACCCATATATTTTTCCATTTGTCTTCGAAACGTCATCTTTCTGTCTTTTTATAAATTTCTACAGTCGTGAACACGTGTCGTATTCTACGTGAAATGCAGAAATAAACTGGAAAAGACGTCGCCTTCTTCTCCATCCCCGTAGCGTCTCAACTTTTTTCCTCGTGGCTTCGCAGCATGCATACCGAGTACGAGGTACGCAGAACGATATACCGTGACTATATTGCAAATTTCAGAAGAGACGAGGCAACGTCGAGCTACTGACTGCAAACGCAGCGAAGAGTCGCCACCTGCCGGCCACGAATGGCGACTCTCGGTCGGTTTTCGGCGCAGTTCGCGACGACGTTTCTCCGTGCGATCCAATTGTTACACGACGAAACATATTACACATTCGTGAAATATTTGCCGCGACTATTTCTACCAGCGAAAAGTGAAAATGGGAGCATTTGAACTATAAATTTCAACAAATTCAGCCTCGCTAGACGAGCATTGATATTCTCCGGGTGAATAATAATCTTGTTACGCTTTCTTCTGTAAGAAGCTTTCGTGGAACATCAACGTAAAAGGCTCAGCGATTCTTAGTCAGTCCTTTAATAGGCTTATGAAGACGTGTAGTACTCAATATTTATATTGGGATATTATATATAGGTTTATAATAGCACAATAGATGGTACAAGTGATAACTGCATAGTTCAAAATACATACAATATAAGACATAAACCTCGCATCTCCCATGCCTCATAAAAATGCGTCTATCTCTAGATATATTTTAGCTAAAATATCCTCTCCACAGGATTCCACAGGATTGGCACATACCATTTTGCGAAAGTGCTTTTTACCCCCATCGGAAAAACTCCTACGCGGATCTCAGGTTTTCCTGTTCGCAATTTTAAATCGATGCCGCGGAGATAAGAACATTGGAATTTCGCTATAAAAATGAACCGTGAAAGCGAGCTGAGCGCGTGGAAAGTTGAGGAAATACGGGTTGTGGCAGTTGCAACCGCGATGTAGTAAAAAATACTCGCTTCTCATACAATATGGATATACGCGCATGTGACACATTCGTATATAAATTTGTTGCAAGATATAAAAACTGCAATTTTTACGATTTGCCGATTTATAGCAGTTGAAATTTGCGCCACTTCTGGTCGGAGAATCAGATCTGAGGATATATCTCACACGCGTGGACATTTTCTATTTTTATTCGATATCTATATATATATCTATAATAATCTTAGAAATGTTCCGAGACCGAATATTACTTAATACACTGAGCTGCCAGATATATGAGGAGTCGATTGTTGTTGTTAATATTTTTATTATTATCATTATTATTATTATTATTATTATTATTATTATCATCATCATAATTATTCCTACTACTACTACTACTGCTACTAACACTACTACTATTACGTGACCTATATCCGTATTATAGACTGAAGGCTTTGTGATACCAGGACATATACTGCTAATCGAATAGAACATCGCAGCTTGTTTCTGACATGATTAGAGGATTCTCTTGATCTCACGGACTCACCCTTGTCCATATACACATGCACACACTCACACACGGATACACTAGCGAGAGCACCAGCAGCGTTGCGGATTCTAGCATGCAATCCATTTGTTGGCTTACCACTGCAAATGTCCTAGCAGCAACTTCGAACACCGCTAAATTTCGGGAAAAAAATGTACACAGCAAACTTCCTGAAGGGTTCGTTAATATCCCCGACCATGTTTTTTTTTCTACGCCTTAGGGCTGGGGGCTACTGACAAAAAACATTATTTTGAGCTTGACACATGCAAAATAACAAATTATACAGCGGAAATGTTTATGATAATGATATTATTCAAAAAATAGTGTCGAAATTGTTGCATATTTGACGTTCGAAATAAGACGAAAATCGCTGTCTATGTGAAAATTCGAAAAGCTACCCCTATCCCTCAAAACGAAGCCTCTTCAATCCGCATAAAGCCCCAGCAACATCGGGCACTTCAGCCGATATATTCTATAAAAATACTCACAATAACAATGACAACAACAGTAAACGTAATTATCGTAATCGCCACACGTGGCCCGTCGAGTAAATGAGAAACTTGAAAAAATTTGCAACACCGTCAGCGTGTTAAATTAAAAATTGCGAAAGTAACAGAAGTCGGTGAATTTCAACTGTACTTTTTTTCAAAGGTTTCTTTTTTTCGTCGAGGTAAATTGAAAAGATTCCGTAAGGTAACTCGAGACTCTCACGACGAGTTTCGTGGCTTGCAGTCTCAGCACTTATGTGCCACCTATACGCTCGCCCATGGACTTTTCGAACGTGTGACTCGGTGAGAATCTTGGAGGCAACGTTAGTCGCGGTTTTTCGGAATTCTGAAAGACGTCGAAGAGCGTAATGGAAGTAGTGGGAGTAATAACCGAGGCACGTGATTCGCATTCGCTAGTCACGGAAGGGCAACGTGTGGAAAAAAGCCCGACAAGTTTTATGAAAAAGCTCCTTAAACGCGGGAGCTTCGTCTACTCTCGACCACGCGGCGACTTTCCTTGCTCTTTTTGTTTTTTTCCCCCCTTTTTTAACCCTCGTGGCTACCTTACAGACCTGGCCTCTCCGGCTTTTCGGAACGTGACGCATTAGCCTCCTCTCGTGCCTCTTATCATGCGGTTTAACCTTTTTTTTTTTTTTTTTTTAACCAAGGGTTACTTTCACATTCCACTCGTCACTATGCACGAGCACATGTACATCTGTCATGTCATCCACCAACCACCCCTCTACTTTGCATTCTCTTATGTTATTTCTCCGTGTTAAGGTGTTTCTTATTTGGGTCATGTCCGAATGTGGATTTTGAGTTTTTTGATTTTTATAATCGATTCCAAACGAAAAATAAATGTTGAGACCACTTTGAACCTTCTAGTCTAATTGTAACCATTGCTCCTAAGCCGGTGCAGCTTTCCCATTTAAATACATGCAATTTTCTCGGTTTTTTTTAATAATTATTTTGACGAGACGACTTATTATCTCGGAAGACATTTTTTTTATTTCGTCCAACGAAGCCCGTGAGGGACAACTATCGATGCGTGGAGTCATGAAAGTCGATAAATCATTCACCAGTCCGGGCTCGGGTCTCGTACGAATACCGGGCAATGCTCTATTGAAGGTCCGTTCATAGAACATACTTATATATCTATATAAAAAACGAATAGGGTCAAATCTCGAATCCCTTAGTGGGTTTCTAAATTCACTTCGAACTCGAAGACGTGGGACTTTTATCGCGATCGACCGTTTAATCGTCGTATATTCGATGACCTCCACCTTTTTCTCACCCCAAGACATTTCACTCCGACGACCCGTCGCAATTTTACTATTCTCAACTTTCCTCGCAATTCTTTTTTCACAAGAATTCACCTTCTTTCGACTCCAATATTTTCCACATAATTGCAGGAAAAACAAAAATTGTTTAAGCGAGATGCTTACTCGCGAATTCACGAAGAGTAATTTCACGGAGTATGTGTGACGAATTTTTGGAACGATGAAGTCGTACATCGTCGAAGAAGGAGAAGCAATGTGTTGGTACGTCGCTTCAAAACCTTGCGGGGTTGCTGGCGAGATTCCAGATATACGTTTTTCCTCGACCATAAATCTTGCCTCAAACTCGTTCGAGAAAATAATGTACTTTGCTATTGTATGGTAATCGCGTTATATGCATAATGCTTCGCAGTGAGAATGGGTAATTTGCAGTTTGTAAAAACACATTCATCAAATTACTTTTTTTTTGCTCGACACAACACAAAATCTTGATTAGTCGAAACCTCGTTTCTCAAGGTTGTCGACTAATTGGATCGACTCATGCCTGACACGAAATGGCTCAATTAGCAGAAAATAGTATTGACTTTTTTAATGGAACTATTAAACTCTACCACAGATAGATGAAAAAAAAACTATTAATTAACTTTGAACTAATTATCCATCGAGTGAAAAATTAATTAGACCACTCGTTTCACACAATATTTCAACAAAGTATATTCAACGACTATTTTGGATCCGACATATACAAAGGTTCAATATCAAACCTCGACAGTCACGTTAATCCTCGTATCAAAAGACGAAATAATTAATAACCAGCGTTCTGGCGTCTCTTTGCCGCCCAATCAATTATTTTATAAGCCGCTCATTATAGCGAGAGGCCGAACAGCGATGGGTATCGACCTACCAGTAGTGCGAGTCAACGTGCGCGCCCGCACGTTGCACCGACGTGTCGGGCATTCGCGCGGATCACGCGCTAGTAGTGGATACGTCGCGTGGTCGGACCAGTAGAGTCGGTCAGTCGCGATCAGCCGTCCGGTACGGAATCGGACGAACGTAAAGTAGTGAATTCCAGTATTGGACGGACACCCGGAATTACCAGGACAGCCGCATGGCAAACAGACACGGTGATAGGCACGCACTTCGAAATCTATGAAATTGTTTGCCACGCCTTTGTTTTCAGAAATCCATTGAGTTAATTCGGGTAAATTGGGATTGTACGACGAAGCAAACACGTCGAAACGTCGATGTGCCCGGTTGATAAGCTCACTCGCATCATCGTCGGTGAAAACCGGTCGTTAACCAACCGGCACCGTTTCTCCGGGGATATATTCATTGAAATAATAATTCGGTTGCGTGCGATTCGCGTTTGGTTCAAAATTGAAACGGAAGTGGTTTCGTCAACGGGTTCAACACGGAGGAAGTAGCTCCAACCGCGTTTCTCGGTTGTGATTAACTCGATTTTATGTATGCACAGCCTGTGACCAATGGGAATCGTCGCGAGCTATGGGATACGAACGGTTTACATTCGACGATGATTTCACTCGCATACATTGGATCGACCTTACGAGCGATTGGGTCTCTCGGTTTCGAAACGATGATGTGATATATTTTAGAGAACAATTTCGTGGAATAGTTGATAATTAATATTAGCCTCAATATCGCCGGCATTGTTGGTCCTAATTTGGTTCGTACCCGAATTATCGTTAAATTGCGATTGTCAGTTATTCTCGGTAACTGCAGGCCCGCGAATAGTCAGCAACAAAATCAAATAACGAGCAATGTATTGCTCACTGTTTACTACATCCTCAAAGATGATTATTTCAGAACATGTTCAACCTAAAAATCTCCCCGGCATATTTATCTCTCGCCAAACCTTTCATTTATCATAACAAATTTTACCACCAAGAACGCAGTTTATTTAAACAGGCGTTCATCAATTTTCTAAATAATAATGGAAACTAAATTAAAACACGATTAAATGTACGAAAAATCTTTGTTTCGATGTATAAAAAAAGTTTTTCATGTAAACGAAGTCCCTTTAACGAACAACAACAGGAAGAACAAATACCATTTTATTTCGAGACAATGGTTGAAACGAAACGCGGAAAAAATGGGGAGCCAGTGGTGCGTTGAACAAAAGCCAAATAAAGCCCATTATTCGGATGAATCTGGGTGGCGTGTAACAGTCCATCGAACATTTCCAAAGTTCGTTTAACGCGTCCGATCCGCCTACCTTGGGTCAAACCCAGCACAATGTACATAAATAATACGAGGATTCTAATAAACGTGCGCAATGAATGGATGGCCGATTAATGACGTTTCGGAGATTCACGGGGGGAAGAGGGCGAAGGGAGATAGGAAATATAATGCAGGGGAAGCGAGAATGGCAACTGTAGCGAAACGATTCGCGCAATTTATTCGACGTGCTGGACGCTTTCCTGTGTGTCAGTTTGCGGGTGGGAGGGTGAGGAGGGCAAAGGGGTGGGAAATAGAGGCGATGGTTTTGGCACCGTATTTGAAAACGCGGTGAATATCTGCCGCAAAACGGTGTCACAGGTTTGGCTCGCGAGCAAAGCTGGAAAGTATGGTAAGTGGACGGTAAAAGATTGATTCTCCGTTATGGTCCACAGATGCTCGTCACTTTATTCAGCGATTTAATCGCCGAAACAATTCAGTCGGCGACGGAGGGACGAGAGGACGGGACTAATAAACCGAGTTTATTCGTTCTTTTTTTTCAGCTACTGCTTTTCCATTCGCTCGATTGTATTTATTTTCCGTTGTTTTTTCGCGGTCGCAATTTTCGGGGAAGCACCGGCTGTGCATATGCAACAGTCGCGCTGGGTTATATTTGTTTCGAAATCTCCGAGCGAGCGAAAGCGTGCGAACCAACTGAGCTGACAGTGAATCGGGAGAGCCGGAAGGGGTAGGTTGAACAAAAAAAACTGATGAAAAAAAAAATTGTGGGATCGCCACGGAAAATCATGAAAACTGCCGGATGGAATTTATGAGAAGCGGACAGAGCGAGATCGTTTCCATTGTATTTTTTCGAGCTTTGTATTGTGTAAAAAACGCAAATATGGAATTGAAGCTTCGATCGGCAGAAAAAAGAATAAAATGTGAATGTTAATCGAGGCAACGAACGTGAAAGTCGCGGAAATGATGGTAAAAAAATTATTACGAACTGCTACAGCATTTGGATCATGCGAGATGAACATTTATATTCCATATTTCGGTGATATTTATTTGTACTCTTAGTCGCTGAGTATCAAAAGCTGTCGTTTTTCCATGAGGACCGATATTTTTTTTTTCTACAGAATGGATTATAATGGAAAAAAACATCGGATTTCCATTAGCCAGCGAAAAGTGAACCGTAAAACCGTCATCACGAGGTTTTTACTACGTTTTCCAAAAAATCCGTAAAAATGTAATGGCGTAATAAACCGCGGATGGAAATATGTCGTTAAATAATTTCCAAACCAACAACGAAACTCATTCGTACCTGGCTGACAGTTAACGTTTTTACATTAGGTCGAAGTAATAGAAGGATAATAAAAAAACATACTTACTTAATTTTAACCGTTTCAATGGCCCTTTTTCGTAACTGCTCGAAATTTTTCGGTAATTCCGAATCGATCAAAAATTCAATCATCAAATTTACAAGCCTACATGGCCGAACCAGTTGAAAAAAATAAATGACCGTCAAAATAAAAAACAAAAACAAAAGAAACGTCGTAATAACTTTTCTGAAAAATAAAACTAAAACTCGAAATATTATTCTTTCAATTCTTAAAGAAAAAACCTAAATTGCTTTCGCAGTTTTCTCTACCAGAGAAACAATCTCAAAGCGCTTGATCGCGTCATCGTCTGGCTGCAGCCGGCCTCGAAACGTTTGTTCGAACGCACCATGAGAAACTCGCGAAACAAGAGATACGTAATTTGGTTGAGCGGAACCTACCGGCGTCTGCAAAGCCGGTACCGTTGTTACAACGAGAAACGACCTACTGACAACCCGAACGCAGTACGTATGTGCGCCGCGTACGTGAACTGGAATGCATGGGTTGGTTTCACGAGCGTACGTCGCTGCGTTCCGTGTAAAGCACGGTGCCACATGTCAAGTAATGAATGCCGCGGTTATCGGAGAAATCAAACAGTTTTGCATCGCTCGAACGCAAACTGTTAACCCGTGGGTGAGCTTTCGCTGTCGGGAGGAGAGCATCGACGACCCAGCTACATACCGTCAGACTCGCACCGGGACATGCAGCCGGAGATTGCGGTAATTTATACGTAACTGCGTTCGTAACAGCGCACTCACCTACACACAAATATATATGTATATGTGGAAAGGGACGTCGCGAATCACCGCATAAAAACCTTTCTATCGCGCGATGCGGTCGAGGATTTTTTAAAAATATTTCCTGAATCCTACGACCTCACTACTTTTTTTAAGTTTTTTTCGATCTCCCTTTCCCCTCACCCCACAACATTTTTTTAATGAAGAGGTAACGGCTACTTGCACCGTTTTTAATTGGATGAACATTTTTTCTCTGACACTTCGTCAGAATTGAGGAACTTTTTTAATAAAATTGGAGCGGGCATCATGTTCCTAATTTTTTTTACTAATTTGAAAAGATTCGAGTTTATCCGAAATTTCAATATATGATAATAATTTCCTTTCTGATAAAAAAATAAAATGTATCCTGAAAAAAAAATCATATGTCGATTGTCTTCGATAGAAAATAGATTTTTTTATTATTTTCTATTACTTTTCGCATAAAAAAAATTCAGGGAAATATAAATATATATATATTTATACATACGTCACGGTATAAGGATATATGTGAAAGTTAATGCATGAGAGATTCACTTGAACCACTTGTTAAATTTATCCGTTCGATTTGCGCGTGGTCCACTAGGATCGACGTATCGGACAGGTAACCACCCTCCCCCCTCCGCCTCTCACTGCGATGCTGTCCATGAGCTTCGGATGTAATTCCGGGGCATCCATTTTTGACGTCAAAGTGTCGAGTGATCGATGTACTCACTGATGGTCAACGTGAACGAGCTTCGACACCGTTTTCACCGTGTAAGCAGTATTTCGCGTTCTGCGATTTCAAAATGAGACAAGCAAATTCATTTCCGACGAATTCATCCACGCGCTGAACGAGTTTCAATCGAAAACGTCGGAGTAAACTCCAACATGCACGTTAATGACATGCTAGTTAGTGCAGACGTTTTAGGAATTTTTTTTTAAACGTTCATTTTTCGAATTCCTCAATTGAAAATTATTTTATTTTTCCCAAACGTTTTGGCTGTTTGTATTTGAAAATTTTTTTCTATATTAAATATTGTTAACATAAATTTTGTTTACATTACCGTATATATGAATTTTCTTATTCTTATCTTCATTAATTTTGCTTCTCTTTATTTTAGATCAATCTCTCCGTATTTTTTCCATAAAATTGCTGTTCAAAACATTTCAAGCTTGCAATCACTATCGATAAAACTCTGCAACGGAAATAACCAGCCATCTATAAAATCCCACAGGGACGAAACGATTCGTGAATAATTTCTGGCATTCTTGTAAATTTTTCAAGCCCAGAAAACCCGTAAACGCGTCGATAGCCGCGATTGCCCCGTAATACATCGATACCGTTGACCGTTTATTTCTTCGTCATCAACATCCACGGTCGTATCCGCGCCCCGCAACAACGGCCGCGTAAAGTTTACCGGTTGCCATTGTTTCGCAGTTTGTGTGCCGGTGTTGAGAGCGTTTCGGGCCCATCGATAAATTACCTAAAATTCAGATTGTTCACGGCAGTGGTAACTGCCTCGCTAAACACGACGAAGCAAAGTGCGCGGCAACGACGTGCGAGAAGCTTGCGGGGGGATGGTTGGGGCCCGAAGGGTGAGAAGGGAGGGAAAGGCTCGGTGCCGAACGCCTCCACCATGGGCTGCGATCATAAATCTCTTTCAGGGCGAACTCTGGAAGGCGAGGAGGGGCGCAAATCTGATATTGAGTTTGTATAATACATGTACGCATATGGCGCAGAGCTTTGGTCCGCATATGCGAGTTTAGTATCACCTACGACGTTGCAGCGCAGCAACTGCACCGACTCCGGTACAGTATAGCGCGTATCGTACGTATATTGCCCAAGAGTTGGCCCCTCGGTCTCCTCCATAACACTTCGATGTAACAGTCTCAGCCTAGCCTACAGTTATAACCTACGATATATATGTACAGAAATATATGTACACAACGTTACCAAGAATATGTGGAGATATATATAAGTACCTATATATGTATATATATATTTGCTCGTTATACAATACATATATTACACACGCTACGTTGTGTCAGTTATCGCACTCGACAAGTGCACATATGTACGCATACCTGACAACGTTTCAGCATGCACCGACTGACTACCACCATCGCGTGAATGTAAACGTGTATTATCGAACGACGTTGGGGTTCCAAGTTGGGTGAATATGTGTGTATGAATAACAGTGGTGATAGAATGAGATAACAGCTTAACTTTCGTGTACACGAAGTGTACGAGTATCGGGCGAGCGAGACGACCCTACGAATCGAGCCTTCGGCTCTGGGGACATTGTCGTTGGAATTTCGCTGGTTTCTTGGCCGACGTGAAAATTGTTCGAACGGAAACCGAGGTTTGAATAATATATCAGTGAGAATGGTAATGTTCTGAAGGACAAAACGAGATGAAAATAACGTGAAAATAACGGAATGAGTTTGTCGTATTTATTTGTGACGAGATCGTTGTTCTGGTAAACTCCACACGTGGGTACACGTTCAAATTTTCTTTTAAAGTATATTTAAGGTATATTTTTATGTATTTGTTTATGGTTTTTTCGGTAACCTACTGGTAGGAATGTTCGAATGATAAATGATTAAATTGGAAATTGGATTGATTGATAAAAAATGGATTATTTAGGGATTATGAACTTATTGTTATCTTATTTTATTATTTTATTATCATATTATTGTATTATGGCTATTATTAATTGTCGTTATTGAATAAAGATCGACCTTATTTATCAGGAATTCTTTTTTTAACCCATCACAACACAATTTTCAATAATTTCGTACCAATTCACTCGATAACCAATAATCGATGTTTTCGAGATCTTCCGAATATTTTTGATGAACTCGTTATATAACATAGATTATTTTTTTTTTTCGCACAGCTGTAAACCTATTCGTCATACCTTCATATTAACTTGAACTTCCTTTCAGCCTTAATCCTGTAACTTAATGGTGTATTGTATGAGATAATAATCCTCGCTATCACCAAACATCAACACTGGATCATTATTATTGATTTACGTCCCCTGCATAAAAATTTAACGTCATCCGTGAGTTTCACGCGTCAAACTGAAAAATATATATATTTTTCCACGGGTTTCCATGACGGTGATAACTGTCGTTCGATCCGATGTTGTTGCAATAAAGTTTTTGTACGCGCTGTAAAAAAGACTGCAGGTGTGACGTAACCACGGTGATTGGACGACAACGACAACGACGTCGACGACGAGAGGACGAGAAGACGTTAGGTATTATAAATGAAGTATCGGGTTATGGTTTACTCCCATTTTACAATGGATCATTCCACGACGGATTAGTATTTCATTAAGGTGAAAAATGTTCGTCTTGCGCCTCGTCTTATCGGTCATAAAGCCGAAATTATTTTCCAGCCTCCGGATGCAGCATCCGTGCACGAAAAATCGCACTCTCGTAACAACGCTGTATAAACTCGATAATTGCGTACGTTGTTGCTGATCGTTACAAGATGAAGAAAGAACTTGGGTTCCAGCAATCGTTTCGCTTCGATGAAACGCCGCTTCGAAGCTTTATATCGCCGCGAATTCGCTCCCATGCCCGATATATGGCTTATCCGGAAACTGGCGCACAGACGGGAGAGTCAATATATTGCACTTGTCGGAAAATTCGTTTCTTCCCGGCTGGCAAGCTCTGTGTGTACGTTTGCTTCGTGTGGAAGTGTGTGTTCCGAGAAGGTTTAATAATTCATTTTTCGTCTGCTCCATAGCAACACAGGGAAGATGTAATAGTTGAGGTTTTTTTCTCTCAATCTTTATTATTTGTGGAAATTGTAGTGCTTTTGGAATATTTTTGTTTGACGGATAGAGAGCTTTTTGAGGTATGTGGTTATATTTGAAAAATGGTTAAGAACGAAGTAGAGACGAGCGATGATGGATCGAGTACTGATAGATGAAGGCGAAGGTGACCAATGAAGATTTTACGTTATATATTTATTTATCTATTTATATATTTATTTAACAATCGATCAATCAACGGATAAATAAATTGTAGAAAAAATAAAGGATATGAATAGAATTATCCGACCTTTTCCATATTTATTTTCACCATCAAAACGACGGGACGAATTGTGAAACGCCGTCATTGAATTCTCGAATGACAAACGTGGAATATATTCGAACAAATTCGCTCCGCAGTGGCGAAGCGACGCGATCGGCTTAAAAAAATCCCGCAAAAACGACATTCCCTCCGTGTTTCACGAGTTCGGAGCTTGTAATTATCGAAATAACGGATTATTTCCACGTGAATTAGTTCAGAGCGAAAATGGGTAAAGAGAACGATTGGATAATGGGTCAGAGGTCCAATTTGCGATGGAAAATTTTCATGTCGCGCAAGCTGATGCGGACACGTACGTCACTCCAGATTGTCGGAAAACAGTTTGAGTTAAAACTCGTGGTGCGGACACGCAAGAGCAGCAACGAGCAGCTACGGTAGTGACGGTGGAGTAGCTGATAAGCTCGTTGGGCGGTCGCTTATCGATGGAAACATGAAAACCGTATTGACCTCAACATACGCACACAATTTTACTCAAACATCCAATATTGAACCATTATAATGGATATTCAACAAAAAAAAACCTTATATCATCAACGATTTTACAATCAAATTCATCGGCGTAATTTCGATCACGAAAGTTTAAAGATAAAAATGTAAAAAAAATTTCGTGGCTACGAGAATTCGATTTTGGTTATTTAATTTTTTTTATCGTTGTTGAATAAATCGAATTGATGTTGACTTTTGTGCAACCACGTGAGAAAGAATTTGAGTAAAGCAAATAATAGAAGTTTAAAAACAATTAATTGTTTTTAAACTTCGAAATAAAAATAAAAGATACAAAAAATTGAGTTTAATCAAATAACAATTTGATATTGAGTTTGTTATTGCAATACGTGAATCAACGTGTGGCAACAGTTACGTTGTTGTTCGGTGCATCCTCCACGAAGCTGACGATGAAAATACGATTCGGAGGCTCCGGGCGTTTAATTATTGTCCAATAGTGATCGAAGTCAAGTACGAGGACAACGCGACAGTAAGAAAAAGATAGACGATTTGCTGAAAGTTGAATATTGAAAAAAAGGACTATATTGAATGTGAGAGAAAAGAAAATGGGCAAAATCAATATGACAAGCACAAAATTTGTGTCTCTAATTAATTCTGTAGATATTACTGCGACAATAAATAAAATTCAGTAGCAAATGATAAAAGGACATGAAATTACTCTCGTAACGAAGATATAAGTAATTTTCTCTCAACCATCTTTGAATGGAAAACAAAGAATAAAAATTGTTTACCAAAAGACAGTAATGTGAATGCAATATCACCGGCAAACTAGTAATTTTCGGAATTATGCAATTCAGGTTATTTCTCTGTGCATTTCTTGTGCAATTTTTCAGAGTCTTTGCATAAAAAAGTACGTTATAACGATTTTTCTCATTGGAAACAAAATTTACCCGAAACCAGGAATCGTCCCGCGCTCCGATCCAATTATCCGAGTTACCATTAAGAAGCGCAAAGACGTACTTCGAAGGCGGCGGTACATAAGATTTTCGTCGGGCAAAACCGTTGGAACCCGCGGAAAATCTCAATTATTTATAACTACCGTGTGCATCGAAACCTCGTGGTAACATACATATCTCCGGAGCCATTGAAATGTCTAATTGGATTTTGACCAAAAAACCCAAACGTGAATAGAGCGGAAGAGCCAATTTAGCAAATGCAAAGTTGCTTCCGTTTCGTGGGTTTTGCATGGAAATTATACGATCCCATGGATGCATTTGCCTGCACAATTGCATTGTTTTGCCTTCAAGAAGGATTCATACATGGTGGAATAATTTTGTAAGATTTGAGAGGTTCTAAATAAACCGAAATGAACATGATTGTTATTCCATGAAGAATATGGCTTGGATTGACGACAACGTAAGTTTGGAAATAGAAAAAGAGTAAGATTTTCGGAAAAGATGTCACGAAAAACAGACAAAAACATTGATTGAAGTGTTTGAATTATGCGTGTTAGGTTCGAGGTTTCTTTCTTTTTCGACGAAGGCATTTTATCGCTGAAAACCGATGAATCGTCGACGGACGTGTCGACAATCGTCAGATGAATTTATCGAGAAAGAGATGAAACAGTGAAAAAGCGAGATTACCGTTGAACCGTGTGAAGAGAATCCAGCATTGACGGTGATGGAGTTGCAGAGAGAAAGAAGGGGTCACGGTGGGTACCGCGTCGCCGTTTTCCCAAATTCATAAGAGTTGCAGTGACCAGAATAGCGGAATCGAATCTGCCACGTCGACTGTCACGATTCGCTATATAGCGGCTCTCTAGCGAATTGATCGAAGCCGACAGTCGCTTCGCTTTTATCGAATCTATCTATGCGTGTCCTCTCGGACCAAAATATATAACAAGATTGCTCGTACCAAACGGGTATTTCATATATATATGGGGTGAAACGCCTCAATTTTAACGGGGAAAAATTCTCACATTTTCAATAACAGTCGGCAATTTTTTTTCTTCAATTTGGGGTACCTAAAAAATTTTTTTGATTTTTTCCGAAATTGTTTCATCACCCTCGACCCCTGAAAAAAATTTGAAAGATAAAAATGAGAGGTATCAGGCATCGGGATAGTTGTGAAATTGATGACATTTTTTTCTTGTATTCTGTGTTTAGAAGATAAAGTTCCTATATAACTTTAGGAAAACATTTTCGTTGCTCATATTCATAAATGTAGTATATGATATAACATACAAATAGAATATTATTATGAATTCAATCATCATAAAATAATGAAATTGAATACTATATTATCATCATCATTGGTCGCTATGCCAATTAGTCGGACATAAAGCAAAAACACCGAGGTACCTTCGATGATTTATCGTGTCCGGCTGCACAATCCTAGCCCATGGATCCCCATACAAAGCTCCACGATCCGATCATCGAAAGCTTCCTCGCGCCGGTGCAAGAGGATCCCCCAAATGACCTGAATTCGCTACCGCATGAGCTCCGAGACGATTTTTCCCCGCGTTTTTGCGTTGAACACAAAAAAGAAGGCAGAAAAAGACCGACGAATTGCATTCTTTCGTGTAAGAATTTTGATTCCGCAAAGTTATTTCCATTCCGAAGTACAACAATGGACAACGCGAGCCAGAGATAACGGAGCAAAGCCAAACCTGTGCGCGGGCTAGCTTAGCTCGATGCGAGCTACTTTGTACGAGGTCCAAGGTTAATCAAATAGAGCTCGAGGCACAAGTGTTTTCCTGCATGCGGCGAGGAGAAGGACGTGCACGGAATTACGGGCGAGACTGTGGCGGATGTTGTGTACGGATGTGCAGCAAATACCACGAGGATCCGGCCACTGCTGCTGCTGCTGCTGCTGCTGCTTCTGCTGCAGGTGTTTCATTTCTACAAAGGAATATCCAGCCTTTGGACGGAACAATGGATGCAGCTGACCCCTCCATATGCATGAAAATCGTTGAAGCCATATCTCGGATTTCCGTCAACGTCCACTGGCGGTTTGTGTTGCCATATTAAGTACAAGACACATCGCCCTTCGACGTCGTATAAATAAAAGTAAATGTCCTGGTTCTGATTTTTATCGAAAAGTTTTATCGTCGAGTTTTTTTCGTTGAATTTACTACTTCATGATCGTTCTTTTTTATCCAGTTGATGTCTAGGCAGACTGGATAATACCGAGTACCATGCGTCAAACCATCTGTGATTGAATATTTTATTCTTGAACCTTCGGAAAATGCGATAAATGAAATATTTTTATCTGAAAATTTCACACTTGTCTGGGCCTTCAAAAGTGAGCATTAATTATAGGAGGAAAAATCTGTAAAACTATGGGAGAAGCCCTCACCCTTCTTTTCCTTGTCCGAATACCAGCAGCCCCGATGACCCGGCGTACGCTGGTTTATTCACAAAGCGAATAAACTTCGAAATGTCCTACGAGATTTCTCGAAGAATAACATCCGAGCAATGATAAGATAAAAAGCTCCCGTGAAGTTTTTTTTCGCTGTGGACACTCGAATTCGCTGCCTGAGAATCATCATTAATCCCAACCAATGGGATTGTCGTTGCAGTGGGTCGAACCAATTACCGTCTTCCCAACCGCAAATTACGGCCAATAATCAATATTATCGACTGTATAATGCGCGTATGTATCCATACTGCATATAATTGTATCGCTAATTGCTCGCGAAGCCTCATCAGGGAATAACTATAATCGCAATATTAATTCACGGACTAAGCAGCACAATCACGCGGAAGAAGTTAAATTGTTTCCATTCAATTTTCTACATCGGTACAATAGATTTCCAAATAATCGAAAGTTTCAATCGTCAAATTGATTGATCGATTGGAATGGTAGTTTTTTGCCAATAGAAATAAAAATGAATGCATTCATTTGCTATGGGAATATACACGAATCCTTTGAAATGGTTTTTTCGTCTTCATCCGACGTATTTTAATTAATTTTGAAAAATTTTAATCACGTCTGCAGCTCCGAAAAAAAAGAATTCTCAGTACCGCTTCGAAATAGTGACTTATCGAAGTCAAATATCATTGTAATTAGTCATTAGTCTGAGTCTTCCCCAGTGCAGGGTCTAATTACATTCGAATAATGAAGTCCTAGCTACGGCTGACTACGAAAAAAAAATGCAGCTCGGAGTTTTCGCAACACGCGAAGACAAAAATTCTCTGATAATGAAAATAGCAAAAGTAGCTCACGTGACTATAAGCATTCTGCGATCACGATGCAGTTCCCTTGCACGATTCTGATTACCCTAACATGATCGAATTTTCGATGAGTTTGTTAACGGAAAGGGGACGCTAAGTGAGTTTCCGCTTGAAACGCGACCTCACCGTCGTAAAATCATTTTCATATAAGGTCCTTTCCAGGTTCACCATAAATAAATTATACTCTTCGATAATTTCCTCAGCCTCCAACAAAACTGCTCGTAGTACAGCCAGGTCTGCAGAATGTCTTTCCAATACAAAATTACCAAGAAATAAAAATGTCGTCACTAATAAGTATAATAAAACCAACAAAACCGACAGAAAAAAGTTAATTAACGTGTGTAATTGAACTTTAGTAACTTCGACTTTGAGTTTCAATTCATCTCCGCGCAAATCGTACAATATTTCGACAAGCAAAAGATCCCGAATACGAAATTGAAAGCATTAACGTTGACAAAATCCCGAATCCTGTAAAAAAAAAGACTGATGTGTGTAAAAAAAATAAAATAAAAAAATAATCTAAATCAACAAAGAAAAAAATTAGCTAAATTGTCTCGTTAAGCTATGAAAAAGCTCGCCCGGAGATGAGAGGTTTATTGCAATAATCGGCTTACCAGCCAAGTGCCATCGTCCAATTAATAAAAAGCTTGGTTCTCGGCGGCCTTCCGGCTCTACGAAAAAGAAATAACGAGACAAAATAGAATTGCCTCGTAGCAACGTACAATATCATTGCAATCGACCTACATAAAACGACCAATCAAGATCCCCCGTCGACGACGCGAAACATTAATTCCTTTTCCACCTCTGTGGGTCATCGGTAACCCGAATAACAAAGGTCCTCCACGCTCGTTCGGAGAAACACGAGGCATTGAAAATTTATAACGTTTGGTATTTAAAGCGCGTCGGAGCATCGGTCTCTCGGTTGTCTCGCCTGCCCCGCCTCGGCCCGCTTTTCTATCCGTCTTTCGCCGCAACGGATACAAGCTCGAATGCCTCTTTATCCCTTTTAACCCTCGCCATAACCGTGCACTGCAAGCTCTCTCGTTCCGACGTACCTCTCGCTTTGCACGTATACATATATAATATACATAAGATATATCTATACCGCGCGTATTGTACGGATGCTGTGTACGCGATGGGGAGAACTAGAGAGGACGGGCCGGGCTGATACACGTTCGCTTCGCTCCAACGTTGCGTAATGCATGAGGGATAGCCGACGGGGAAAAGCCAGAGAAGAGCTCTGTTTCCCCGGTGGATCGTCATTTTGGATTGGCCAAGACCGTCGGGCCTGACACCTATGTACTACCCACACTTGTGCATCCCACTGCCTCCACTCGGCTTTTAACTTTACTACCCACGCCAGGGTGACCGGGGCCATTCGCCGCGTGTCCTACACGACGGAGTTCAAACTAATGAACGAACAGTGCTTATCTTAGAACCAACGGGAAAATTATTATGACGCGTGAACGATTTTTGATAAGAGCGGACGATCGTCGTAATTTTTTAAAGAATATGTGAGAGCGGGAAAAGTTTTGAGGATAAGAAAAAATGGTATTTTTGCGACTTTCTTACAACTGTGACGGATCATAAGCAGGGATATAATAGGGGGAGAGATTTGAGAATATTGATATAATTGAGTAATTGAAAAAACTGGGAAGTATTATTTTTTGGTTATTAACTTTTCTATAAAATCCTAAGGAATTTTATTGAGAAAAGTATAATATAATAATAATAATAATCACAATATTATTATTATTATTATTATTATTGTTGTTATTTTTATTGTTATATTTCAACCTATATCATTTCATTATAATTCAATTATACTGGTATCCTTGTTAGTTAAATTAATGAAGATATGATGTTGCAACTGACAAGCAAAGATTAATAATTTTCCACCTCTTCGAACTCTCAAGCTTCGTCCTTCTTGTCACCGAAAACCAAATCGATCCACCCACACGTAATAATTCACACGCGATAAGCCGTGCCAAACAGCCCCGGTCTCTTTCGCAAACGATACACTTAGGACTGTGCAGTACGTCTGCCGCTACTTCTCATCCTCCCTGCTTCCGTTATTCCTTTCCGCCCCTTTCCTCGTCCACGGTCTCGCGACCCGGAACAACGTGAATCAAGTGTTTATCCCATCTATTCGGATTTGCCAGGATCGTACTTTATCTGTGACACTTATGAGAATCTCGCGATGGTTTATTTTTTCGTCGTTACCGTGAACGCAAAAACCCGTTGGTCTTTGTACTCGTGAGGCGTTTCCCAACGTTCTCGTTAGCTTCTCGTTTATCACTCCGTGCGTGCACAACCAACAGCGGAAAGCTTTTCGTCTGGGCGAAGCCCGTGACAACTTCGGGCTCGGCGCGACGACGCCTCTGTTACTCCGAGTGGAAAATTGAGCACGTTCTCTGTGAATGGCCGGGTACACGATGCACGATTATAACCGAGCTGCAACGTCAAAGATAACATTGCAATTCGACTGCGCGAAAGTACACACGGATGCTGTACGTATATATGATTCATTGTATATGAGGTATTCCACGGTGGAACGGAATTATCGAAACCCTGGCCCCTACCGACGTAGTCCATGATTTTTTTTTGCTTTCATTCGATCCCAAAAATGCCCCTAATTTTTTTTCGAAACCATCGGATCTACGACCTGCACAATTCTAATTGCCCCCCGAATAAGATGCATACTTTTCTGCTCTTATAATTGATTATTTAATTCTGGAAATGATTAAATTTAATTTTTTTGTGATTCCAGTAGGTAAAAAGATGAAGTTTCTTCAAATTTTTGAGTAACATCTTTATGGCAAGCATTTCTTTCTTCTCAAAATAAAAAAATATGATCAATTATTCGAACCCGTAACAAAATTAGTAATATTAGTATTATTGTAATATTGTAATCATCATTGTTGTTAATATAACTATTTTTCATTGATTAATTAGAATAAAACAATTATAACGAAATAAAAATACTTGCAATCAAGATCCCACTCTGAAATTTTGACAAATTAAATTTTTCTACCCGCCGAAATCACTAAAAAATTCAAATTTTCCGTCATGATTAAACATGATTCAGGCTCGTTCTCTTATTTGGCGGCATTTAGGTTATTTAAGGGTTGTAGGGCGATCTGAAAATTGATCCCAAAAAATCATGGTTTTTCTTGTCATCAAATGGAAGCCAAAAAAAAAAAATGCATGTACCAAATCGGCGTACGTCAGAGTTTCGACCGTCCGATTAGCCGTGGAATATCTCATGCATAACATATAACACGGATCGTCTGTTACGGACCGGCCCCGGTCGACAACCGGGACGTCAGCCTTGACGAAACATTTTTGCATAGCACGGTAACGTCATTTTTTATCGCTTTACGATGTACGTAAACGGTTCAGCTACATCTCCAACTAAGACGAAAAATCCTACCTACGACTCCGTCTTGTCGCGTAATCTCGGAGCTTATTTTTTTTTCTTTCCTTTTCTCCGTGCTTTTTCTACGTTTCCATCTACAATCGGCCGGGGGGCTTTTACGAGTACACACCTTTGTATAATGCATGAGAGAGGCGAGAAACGCGGATTTCCGGGCGTGCGACTCGAGACAGAGAAAACCCCGGAGTCTGACTCGGGGCTGGTTCTTCCATATGTGTTATTTAAGTGGCTTTTCTTGTTTCTCTCGATTACCCACCGTGTCAACCGTCATTTCGGCTCGCTGCTCCGACGACCGTGATTTTTATTTTCCACGGCACACTCGAAACTTCGGTGTTTCTTCGCAACGACAATGAGGAGCTTTTCCACGGTGCTTCGCGAGAAAAAGAATTGTTGTGAAATTGCAGTGAAACTTTAGTGAAGCTTCTTCAGGGTTGGTAGGGTAGGAACGATTGATAAACGACATCAACTGTTTTGTAGCCATTTCGATTATTTATCAAATGAAAGGCTAAATGTCAACAACAAAAAAAAACAAATGAAAAATTGTCAACCAATGGATATTTCCGATCAAGTTTCAACGATTTTCACGAGATTTCGCTTTATCAAGCAGAGCCCCTTTTCATCCTAGATCTCATCGATAAGTTTTACTTTGTTATAGCCTTATTTCCACACTTTTCCATTTCTTCATTTCGTTATTCGTATATTTATTTCTTTATTAATTTATTTGTTATATTCAGCGACTGTGAATTCAGAAGTTAACGAAAACGAATTAATCAAGAGTCAACGATAAGAACAACGCAGCGATTTATAATTCTCCTCCGCAAGCTCGGTGCATCGTGCCCGCATCCGCACCCTCTGGCTCGCCCGTCTTTTTCTTCTTTCCTCCCACGCTCCCTCGGGCAACCCCGAAGCGAAAAAAAACTCGACGATCGTGCATCATCATTCGTCATTCGCCGTACTTTCTCACGTCTCTCCGTTCTCCAGCTCCGCGTCTCTATCTCACGATGTACCGCACTTGTGATGCATTATGTGTAGCACAATGAACCGTGGACTAGCTTGTACAATGCGAAATGTACGGAATTTTTTTTTTTCTTTTCACGCAACCCACAAAGCGCATAAGTCTACTTTGTCTCGGCAATCTCGATTCGTTACGCGCGCGAAACAAATCGTTTGCGATAAGCTGCAGTTGATAACAATGAAAAATATTTGTATACATAGAAATATATAAAGAATTGTGATTTATGAGAGAAATAATGTCGGACGTCCCGGTTATTGACCGCCCGACATAAAGCCACGACTAAAATCGTGACCGTAGACGCGATAAATTGTGCAAATATGCAATAAACGCGTTGAATAACATTTCTCGATCGTATTTGAACAATGTACACAATGTATTGCAAATATGTGATTGAATCAAACAGTAAATTAACACTTCGACGATGGATCAATGTCGAAATTATTTTACAAATAATCAAATAAAATCCCGACAAATTTTCTCGCGAATTTTCGCACGCGTTACGCGTCGGAATTACAAAATGATCGAGGGATAATGCAGCGAAACGTGAAAAAATGTATTCGTCAACAAAGGAATTTGTGGGCTCAACGACCGGAACAACGAGCCGATGGTTGAATTTATAAAAATACAGGTACATCGTAAACTCACCAATGTTCCTTTCGTCGAGCGCTTCGTTTTTTTTTCCACCACCAGGGATCTGTCGAATAATAGGATAAACCAGAATGAGTAAATTAATCGACGAATTGTTTTATTCTGGGACGCGGAAGGAGAGAAGGGGTCTGGTAGAGCGATGGAGTATTTGCCCGGTGGGGAAATGGAACAAATGAAGAGCCCATCGACCGTAGGTTCATTATGCAATGCACACAAGCTCTTGAAACCGTGAAAATCGCATACGTATACGTAGCTGAGTGCAGAAGTGGTCAAATTACTCTCATGTATGTTATCTTTTCGAAAACTGTATCTCTTATAGAAAAATCTCAATATAAATACCATAGACACGACCAATGTTATCTATTTAAAAAAAATAATAATTATATCTCTGAATAATTATGTTGATTTTTGAGATAGTTATGAGTTGCTTGTTAGATACATTATTATTAGACGATTATATATAAGATGTCATTAGTATTATAACATAATAAATTATAATTATTATATATTATTTTATTAAATTAAATACTTATTATACAAATCATTTTTCGTACGGTGCGGGAAATTTCGTGAATTTCTTGGCAAAGGTCTTCGCCTTTGACACAACCACACGGTGGTATCAACACGGACAAAACGACGTAATCGCTCGACAAATTATGCAGCAACCTGTAATAGAACACCGCATCGTATAATACGAGACTATTGGATAACAGTGTGGGTGAATCCGGGTAGCGGGGAGGGTCGGGCTATTAGAATTTTGCTGCTGGACGCAAGAGCCCGGAAGTAAAACGAGAAACAATGGATCCTGAATATATCAAGGCAGATTAAACTTAATCTCAACTCTCCGAAGGCATGTAATACACGCTGCCTCGTTCATACCATATGCACGTTCTCGGATAACAAGCGACGAACAATGAATTCACAACCATAATTCTACCGAAAATACGATACATCGGAATTTCTGAATATTCATTTTTCGTTAATAAAAAATATTCATCGAATAATAAATGCATATTTACGAATTTTCCGATAATACAAATAGTCTCGCGAAATCCTTTGTCGTGAATAAATTTATTCTGATTCAATAAATTCCAATTTAAACCGGATGATTCCGTAGATTATAATTAACGAAATCAATCGTATGTTCGCACAATGAAAAACAACAACAAAAAATAGAGAACCACGAACAATAACCAAAACCCGCAGAAGCTTTTTCGTTACAGAAATTGCATGCAAAAAATATATTTATTTATATGTATATCATAGCTCGACTTATCGTGCACCGGATTATTAACCTTTTTTCCACGTCAAAGAGACAATTCACATCGACGCATCCTCTTCACCGTCTTATGCATTGCGCATACATATACACGCATATACAATTTTCCAGCAGCATAATGATAATACGCCTGCTTGCGTCGAACCGGCTAAAGGAGCTGGTTTTCTGAATGGAGAATCTGGTTGTAATCACCCGAGCGTCCTTTGATCACGTCTGACCCCGGCCTGAATTTAACCCGGAAACCGAGGACTCCTCCAGTCCCATCCCCCAACCCCCTCCTCATTCGCCCGACGACCCCCGAAGCACGCTGTCGCTTTTCCACTCGCTCTACCGGTGTCTCTTATCGCTCGTTGGGATACTCAAGCGCGGAGGTAATTATGCTCGTCGGAAATCTTATTGCATCCGGTCATTAATAACAGTCAGTTCTAATTAGTTATCGGTGCTATGTGGCAGCGCGATAGGACGAGGAAGAGGGGGGTGTGATAGTGCGCAACGTGCGACATGCCACGTCGCGGCGAACACTTCCAGCCCGATTAGACCGAAGATAAAAAGTTACCGCCATCTCCGTTGTGGTTTCATCGATAAATTGTCGGTTAGCGTTTATAATTCACGATGCCATTCGTGTTGTTGGAGTTCCGACAGTTTCCCGCTAGGTGGAGCACGAGTAATCGAACATACGTGGATTATTATTAAGGTCGCAGGTTGCACTCGGTTATCATTTTGATCGTACGTGCGTTTGCCGATCGTCGCTACGTTTACGTACTTAATTTTTGTTGAATATCGCCATCGGCTGTGGCCTGGATGATGTGACAACCGTGGTGTAGGATGTAGTCAACGATCCGTCGGTTGCACGTAGAGTGAACGTCGCAGCTAATCACGAGTGAGCATGTTCGCGCTCGCGCTACGAACTGCTAAGTCTTATTATCGGCGTTCGTCGCGCATCGGAACTCACACGAGCTTCCAGACTACACTTTTCTACGTTTTTTTTTTTTTCAAATATAATTTCTATTCTCTTATTTGTTTATTTATCAGTTTTCTTTGTTTTCACCGGAAGTGCGATCATTTAACCTACTTTGAATTGAGTCAACTAAGCATTTGCCCACGGACGGGGCATATCCTGGTGGCATTACTATGATGCGTTTTAAAATGTTCGTTTCGAACATTAACGGATTGTCCAGCCTCCGATTACTTCACAAAATTATGGGTAAAAAAAGAACAACCCAAAAACCTTAACGACGCAATGCAGACAAAACGAAACGACCGTTGTTACGCTTAAAGCAAGAGTAAAAGAAAAAACATTTGCGATACCTGAGAAGAAAAGCTCGCAACCTGCCACTCGGAGATGCATAAGAAACGAGCCAGATTCTGCAATGGTACGATGGTTTGTCGCGCTGAGTTTACGAGCGACAAACGCACTATCCTCGCAGTACCGAGGGGCAATATCCATGAATACTATAGGCGAGCCCATACATATTTAGGACTCGGACGATACCCGTTGCTCCACTTGGCGTGCCAACGATATAAAAGACGGTCTGCGTTATTGCCAAGAAAAAATAGAGGAATAAAAAAGAACCGGTGAAAAGAGTGGAGGATAAGGAATGGAGCGAAGAAGGAAAGCGAAAGAAAGGAATATGGAGAGAAAGAGAGAGAGGGAGAGAGAGAAAAGAGATCATGGAATGAAGATGTATATGTGGGAGTGTATGGATATATCCTTCTCTCTCTCTCTCTTTTTTCTCTCTTTTTCTCTGACTTTCACTCATTCCTATTATATGTATATGCGGGGGAAGAGGAAGAGAAAGAGAGAGAGAGAAAGAGAGAGAGATGGTTGATACGTGCGAATAGACGTTGCGAAGCGTTGTTACGTTGAGCTTGGAATGCCAACGTCAGCAATGTTCTTATCTCGTCCCATCTGCACTCGCCATCTCATCCCCGGACGAATTTGCGTCGTCGTAAATCTCACGAAAGCTCAACACAGCGTCGAGATTTCGACGGAACCTCGGAGGTTCGATTTAAGATTGTTGGCTGTGGCTCGACGTTAAGCGCTTGATACACGGTGCATCCCGGAGTTGTTTGTACGTGTTTAACAACGGCCACGCCTCGTCCACAACCATCAGCCGACGCGGCGATGGAGCGCTACTGCGCGGCTTCGCTCGCAGCTTCATTTTGGAAATTTCCCGAACGGCATGTAGCGGGACCGATCGCGGGTTTCACACGTGAACGTGGCCTCCGGGGACGCCGACCGTGCTAATTGAACGCGTTCACCGTATTTTTGGGACACACCTAGCTCACCCTCGGATCTTCATGGGAGCCGGTTTCGGTCCTTCGCTATCATCACATGGATCCGGTCGGCGTCAGTGGTAATTGATATTCAATCGTGATTGCCAATTGAAAACTTGGGAGTTAATTATTATTCTTCTTCCAATTTCATTCGAGTCGAATGTTTTCTTAATATGTTATTATTTAAACAAACGCGAATTGGACATTTTCATTTCAACCGCACGGGACTTTTTTAAAAAACTCACGGATGAATAATCTTCGACAATACATGATAAATAAAAGAATCCGAAGATGAAAGATTATATCTGTTATCTACAAGGATAGATTCATCGAATGCGAAATAAAATCAAATCGATTTTTCATCGAATTCCCAGAGAACGAAAATGATAAAAAATAATTGATTTTTCGACCATGCCACTAGCCCAGCGGCTTAATTAATACCTTTGAGAGAACTCAAGAGCCCTTACGGAAGCCCGAAATTGTCGGCCTTTCTCGAGGTAACGTCCGTTATAAACTGGACAAGTTGGCAAGTTCGATACGGGAAGAGGATTGGCTTTTGGCCGAGAGCCTTCGCAAGGCATTCTGGTGTACCTATCTTCCAGCTATCGGGCTTATCGCAAGCTACGCGCTATTACGGACAACAATACCGAATTACCAGTCACTACGAACAACGAGTACTTAACACGTGTAAACCGTTGAAACGCCGCAAAGACGAAAGCTCACCACGCGAGCGATGAGATGGAACATCGCGGCGCCGGGAGCTTTCGAGCCATTATACACGGTTTCTCGAAACCCAAAAGTTATATTTCTCTCTCCCAGATTCAATGAATTAATGCGGATTTTGTGCCACGTGTGCGCGTGCGCTTCTTGTTGAATAGACCGATATCTATTCACACCGGCTTGCCCGCAAACCCACGTCAGAACGAGCAAACATAATGAAAATGCTCGCTTCAGTCCAAAATATAATGAATCTTTCATTCTATTTAATAATGATTATAATAACAATAATAATCCGCGTGTTCTTCTACCAATCGCCAGACAAAATGTCTGAGAAAAGTGTACAATAATAATAATGATAACAATGATATTGCGGGTGATATCATTTATTTCATTTTACCATTATTTCATCCTGATTATTATTTATTCGTTCAATTACATAGAATGGATGTAATCTTTTCCTTTTGTATGTGGAACGAGTACTGTAACTATAATTGAAAATTTATCGAATTGTAAATATGTAAATTTAAAACCGTACAAACCTATATAGATATTTTTTCATCTTTTTTTAAATAAAAATATGCTGTCGCCGGGAGGGTCGTTGATCGTGCTTGGAATAATTGCCGGTGTCATTGCTTTCGAACGCGGAAAGCGATGAGCCTGTTTTCATCGATCGTGAAAGCCATCGGGGCATCTTGGTTACGCCAAAGGTTGATAGAATTTCTCATTTGAATATAGCCAGCTATCGAAGCGTGTTCTAAAATTGTGCTATCGATCGAGATTTCCGTATATACGTTTGGGCATCGCGGCCCGACAATGGCTATTCAAACGGAATCCGAGAATTCCACGATTATTCGGAACGAAAACTATCTCGAGAGCGAAGGTTATTGCATTTATCGTTGAAACGGAATAATTAAACGTTTCGGCAGAAAAAAATTATTCGATAGAATGAAAACTAATCCTGTCCAATATTGGCCATTTCTGTTTTGCGTTTGTGAGTAAAAAGCTCGAAAATTTCTGTTCGAAAGATAAAAAAATAAGTTACTATTTATAAAGTAGTTACTCTTATCATGAATATGAATTATTATATCTATCGCAATTCCGACTCAATCATGTAGAGACGGTTTTTTTTTCATTTTCTATTGAAGCAATTCAATTTCTCGCCGATGTCACATCATCAATAATTCGATTATTTTTCCCTTAAAATTAACGAGAACATTAGAACGACACACAAGATAATTGATCATAGCAGCAGAGATGTTTTACGTGCAGTGATACACTCAGAAGTAACAATGAGGACCTTAATCCCGAAATTACAGACCGTAAAAGCAATATTTTTCCAAGGTGTTCCGTAAAATCTTCGCCAGGACGGTGTGCGGCGTGTATGTGTGTGTATTTGCGCGACTGTATATGTACGTATCGTAGGACAGAAGGTCTAACACGTCACTTCTTACACATGGCAGAAGTTATTAAAGAGGGTTGCCAGCAATTTCACGGGCCATTTGGGCGAGTAGGATAGTTCCCAAGATATTCCAAGTGCTCTCTGTGCGTGACTTTCCAGGCTGGTATGTAGCTTATATCAAGGCAATAACACCAGTTGTAGCAATCGCGGTGGCCCGTTGCTGCCCGCAATCCACTCACACACACACACATGCACACACACTTATTACATTCACATCGTCTGAATCAGATTTGTCGCAAAACCTAGCTTCACCGGCAACTTAGACCGTTACAATATGCTGATACGTCGATCACGTCGTAATCTGCGATACTCTGTGCCAAAAACTGAAACAACAATAAAATAACGTCCCACAATGATCGAACAAATTCCAATTCGTACTAAAACATCAGTCGATGATTATTTTAAAAAGTCTACATTGAGGCATCGAATATATTTCCGCCAATGATTCAAAGAGTGGGAACTTGAGGTCGCAATTGCGAGTTTTCAGCAACCATTTCTTCCTTTACCATCGTATAATTTCTTGTCTCGGGCCGTATATTTTCATGGGACATGAAAATGTTAAATCCTCCGCGGTCAAAGCACCGATGCAAACTTATTTGGCTGCGAGTTAAGGAAAATAAAAAAAGTTTGAGTACGATATTTGCCGTACTCCTCCCTCAATCCACCAAATAAGTGAATTGCGATGGCTCCTAAACTCCAGCCTAATCTTTTTCCCAACATCTGACCCACATCGAGCCCCGTTCGACCATTTCTTTCCGCGTCCTTATCCGTACGATTTATATCATAGCCATCCCGAGTAATATAAGGGCTAATTCTCATCCTGGTACCTGAACGTTAAGTTCGTTACTTTAACAGCGTTGCCAATTTCAGTTTGCCCGAAGTGGTCGAAGTCGCTTCGTCGTGGAAGACGATTTCCCCGTCTGGCAAACTTGCGACGCGTCGTCGCCATTTCTTTTTTCGATGTTCCTAGCCTCCGGGAAAAATCGTAAAGTTTTCTTCGGTTTCTTTTATGGTCTTTCGCCCATTTTCTTTTCGCTCATGTGTGTGTGTGTGTGTGTGCGTTTTTTTTTGTTCTTCGTTCCTGCGGATTGATAGCACGTGGAGCGCCCCGAACGCGGACCAATCGGAGCTGAGGAAGCATCGCGATGTACGGAAGGACTCGTGCGAGGTAAAAGTATTGGCAGCCAACGCGTGTAGCACCCACCCGAGGATTCTCAGCAGAATTAAGCTCAGACCCTGTCAAGCTTTCTACACGGCTATCCTTTTCTTAGTTCCTTCTATCCGCCTCTTCCGCTCTGTTACACTCGGTGGCCGGAATCCAGGCCGCGCGTATATACCAGTCATTCCAGATAAGTGCATCTTCGCTTGATAGACGCTGCTACAACTCGCCACTCGTACAATTTATCCCAACGAGAAGCTGGAACACGTCCGGGCGATGATCTTGGGGAAAAAGTGCGAATCTTCTGTCCCACGGTAATAAGGTTTCACGTACGATAATCTCGTTTGCTATTCGATTTCGTACATAGATCTTTCGCCGACCGACTTTATTTCCGTGACGTTATGAGAGAATTCGAATCGTCTTAGTTATTGACATTGCAATTTTTACAATTCGTTTTGAGAACTATAACCGAGTTACTTTATAGACTGGAGCGATCGAGTTTTACCGGGCAGTTGATATCGACATTCTGGTATTCGTTTCAAAACGCGAGTAATGGGAAAAGAATCGATGTTCAATGATTTCTTTTCACTTTTCTTTCAGATCCATCTATTAAACTGTTTTTAATAATCGGTTTGATACGAATCTGATGATTGCAGCGAAGCCCCCTTCTTCAAGAAATAGAAAGAGAATAGGAACGAAAAGTGATTGAGGTTGTTTCGACTAAAATGGGCGGATTTCAATCCGACCATGGGCGGGATCTTGCTAATTATTTTGTTCTATTTCTTTTGCAATTATTCGACGATTATCAGTCATTCCCGTCCATTCGAATTCCATTTCTCACCCATACCGATCAATGTAACCCGCGCGGCAATAATTCGAAGCCCTCGATATTCGACGAACACATTTTCCATATGTTGCATCAAATCGGAATCATCCCTCGTTCGGTCGCACGGTTCTAGTTTCCACGGCGGAACACGTTAACTGGATTTTGATTAATAGGCTTCGGATCTCGTGTGACAGACTTTGGCCGGAAAGCTCTTCCATCACGCGAACGAACGAGCGGGATGGAGAACGTACAAGGTACGCCTCGGTGACGGCCAGTTCTGCGGATTTCTCGCTCTGTATAACTCGATTCCATAATACGATCTGCGTAGTTACAGGTTGGCGGGTTCCAACGACTTCGACGGTTCACGCATACGCACCGCGGTATATGCGGTTCGGAGGCCGATCTATCCGTCCAACAGCACATGGTTGAGGCCGGTAAAGTGCGAGAGACAGAGAAAGCCAGAACGAGAGAATGTGGGAGAGAGAAAGAGCAATCTACAGATGCTGAACGAAAATGTCGACGGGTTTGCGGACGCTGCGGCTGCAACGCATGTAGGGTGAAACGATGCGCCAATGAGCGCACTGGGTAATGCGTTGCTGAGCCTGGCGGCTATCTACGGTATTAGTTAAAGAAGTCCGAAACATTACGAGCGATGGAAAGGCAGCGAATATCAATATTTTGATCTTTAAAACAATAGAAACAATGGAACTGATACAATTCACGGTTCTTATCAATTTGGAATTCACTGGCAACGTTTGTTTTGTGTTTTGAATTCTGAAGTGTGAAGCATGAAAGGGTTAGCTTAAGAATGACGGAGAGAATAAAATGTTACATTTGTCTTTCTCTTTCCTATGCCGCCGTCTGATTGACATCAGCTGTCTCGCAGTCATTTTCATTGTTCAGTATACTGATAATCATGCCGAAATCCAAGCCAAAACGTGACAAAAAAACGCATGGACCGGAAGTCTCGAAAAATAGCGGAAATTGCAGCACAATGTTCTCGAAGATATAGGCTAGGTATTGCGATTGGAACCTCGTCGACAAATGGGAATTTGAGAATAAACTACAACCATCCTTAGAAGATATCGCCCTAAAAAGTGAAACCGTTTTTCATCCCTAATTCCATCAATAAATTTCACTTCCTCATATCTCGCTTATCACACCCATTTTGTTCGTTAATTCCTTTATTCCCTTGATTCGCAGCTAAAACGATGAGATCTCCCGTTGCGTTCGGCTTATTCCCACTGCCTCCCACTGGCTCGCGTAGCTTTGGAACAATGCAGGAATAATGAAGTTTTCATGATTGCTGCCCGTATGAGAATTCGAAATATCGAAATAGAGAGGAAAACGGAGATTCCTCCGGTATGTATTAAATCCGGAACACATGATATCGTATGAAAAGCGTGTATTCAACCGACTGCCATTCCGAATGAGAACGCGAAGGTGGGACGGGAAGAATCACACGACCATCCGTGTTGACCACCCACAGGTTTGATCGTGTGATGGATATCATTGTATTCGGTAGAAGCATCGAGGAGGCACGAACGAGCATCTCACTGGCGCAGGTTTTGCCCTGCAGGTGCGCTGCCGAAGGTCTGCGCGGCTGTATTTTCCACTTGGTACCTCCGAAGGAATTTCCTCCGTAATTTTCGAAACGATTTAACCGAAATTTCCTGGCCAACGGAGAAGGATGGAAACCCGGGGAGAATGGCGAGAACGAACGTCCGAAGTGCGAGGTTTTGGCCACCACACGCCATTTCATCCCGCGGGCATCACCCGAATTCATCCGAGCCACGTTAAATCGCTGACGTGGATGGGTTTCAGCCTCGCGTGAGCTTGAGAATATCTCGAATGTGTGAGCAATGGAATAAATAAATTTCAAATATTTCGCATTTTGTCGCTTGATCGTTTTTGTTGTGAAAAAAGATTGAACGGGAATTGAAGGGTCATCGTGAGTCGCCAGCCTGGTGTGACGATAAAAAAGTAATCCGTTTTTCATAATTTATTTCTTGAGCAAACTTGATAGGAAATCGATTTGGTTTTCCTCTGCATTGAATGAATTCTGGTTGCAGTATAGAGACTAACTATTATTTTTTGACGTGTTTTTAATATGATGTATTGTTCGGCAAAGATGGCGCCTAGAAAATATTGTGTTGACGGCGTGCATGATAACTCGACACCGAGTTGCCGGAGAAAAAAAAATTACCAAGATTATTAATCAGCGTAATGGTGTTGTTGTCACACTGAGAAAGCTCGTTTATTTTCCTCTGGACGATTGAAAAAAATGGAACTTGATTAAAATAAAAATCCCGAGCTTTGTCTGTGTTTCAAAGGTTCTCGAAAAATAAATAAAATCCGATTCTTCGTTGTGCTCTTGAATACAATATTCCGATACTTTTTGCACTCAACCATGCAGCTCATCGTTCCTCACGTGTCAAAAGAGTCTTACTATCATTGCAGTAGATGTATTTTTTTTCAATCCTTCTGTTGTTACTGCAACAGAATGTAAGAATAAAAATGTGAGGAGAAAGAGAAAAAGACGTTGAGGACGTTGAAACGAGGAATCTTTGGTCGGTCTGGTGACAGATGAAAAGGGGAAAGGTTAAGGGTATGTGTCATAGGCGAAAACGACGAACGCGGCCCCCCGCTCCCACGGTAAGGCAGCGCGAGGTCGGTAATGAAGATACCGCCGCGAAGCTCACCGCTAGATGGCGCCATACATCATCTCGGTAATTCAGTATCGCTCCATCGAACTGCAGTCGGTATTGTCAACGTTCGGCGATCGCGACTATGTCCGAACTTTGGCAGTTCGTTGGAGTGATACGGAATCGATATTCTATCAGTCTAGTTAGTGCTGTCTGTAACAGCTGAATAACTCACATCCGTGGTTTTCAGGCTGTGATGCACTGACCGTTCGAAAAAAAGTAACCTCGAAAAATACAGTTCCTTGCACCGGGTATTTAGTTCATTTTATAAAATAATTGATTTGTACTATTCCAGTTTTTTTCATTTTTAGAAAACAAAAAAGGCTCATGCTGTTTCGACATTATACTATTATTATATCAAATTTCGATCAGAGCAAGGAACAATTTTTTCCGAGTGGAACTCTATATTCGCGAGCAAGGCTACAGCACTAACGTGACGTAATTTATGACAAACATTCATGTTACAGCACAATTGACTCTGTACATGAAGTTAGTCTAAGCCATTGGCATTTTCTTTGCCTTCCAAGTGATTCTCAACGACAGGAAAATCAAGCTCCTAATTATAAACGGTTTCGAACTGTCAAAAGACAAACTTGGAAGGTAGAAACATTTTTAGTCTTCCTCGCACCAAGTAAACTTTAGTGACGATGGATAGACATTTCGTAGATCGTTCACGGAACTGATCTTTTTTATATAATCGCACGAATTTATAATTCAAGTGCCATATGATAAAAAAATCGATTTTACCACATCCGTGTCTCAAGCTGTGTTGCACTGGCCATTCGAAAAAAAGTAACCACGAAAAATACAGTTGCTTGCACCGGGTATTTAGTTTATTTTATAAAACTATTGATTTGTACTACGCCAGTTTTTTTCATTTTTAGAGAATAAAAAAGGCTCATGCAATTTCGATTATATACTATTATTATATCGAATTTCGACCAGAGCGAGGAACAAATTTTTCCGAGTAAAACTCTCTGATCGCCAGCAAGGCTACAGCACTATCGAGACGTAATTTACGACAAACATTCATGTTACAGCACAATTGACTCTGTACACGAAGCGAGTCTCAGCCATTGGCATTTTCTTTGCCTTCCAAGTGATTCTCAACGACAGGAAAATCAAGCTCCTAATTATAAACGGTTTCGAACTGTCAAAATCAAACTTGGAAGGTAGAAACATTTTTAGTCTTCCTCGCACCAAGTAAACTTTAGTGACGATGGATAGACATTTCGTAGATCGTTCACGGAACTGATCTTTTTTATATAATCGCACGAATTTATAATTCAAGTGCCATATGATAAAAAAATCGATTTTACCACATCCGTGTCTCAAGCTGTGTTGCACTGGCCATTCGAAAAAAAGTAACCACGAAAAATACAGTTGCTTGCACCGGGTATTTAGTTTATTTTATAAAACTATTGATTTGTACTACGCCAGTTTTTTTCATTTTTAGAGAATAAAAAAGGCTCATGCAATTTCGATTATATACTATTATTATATCGAATTTCGACCAGAGCGAGGAATAAATTTTTCCGAGTAAAACTCTCTGATCGCCAGCAAGGCTACAGCACTATCGAGACGTAATTTACGACAAACATTCATGTTACAGCACAATTGACTCTGTACATGAAGCGAGTCTCAGCCATTGGCATTTTCTTTGCTTTCCAAGTGATTCTCAACGACAGGAAAATCAAGCTCCGAATTATAAACGGCTTCGAACTGTCAAAAGACAAACTTGGAAGGTAGAAACATTTTTAGTCTTCCTCGCACCAAGTAAACTTTAGTGACGATGGATAGACATTCCGTAGATCGTTCACGGAACTGATCTTTTTTATATAATCGCACGAATTTATAATTCAAGGGCCATATGATAAAAAAATCGATTTGACCACATCCGTGTCTCAAGCTGTGTTGCACTGGCCGGTCGAAAAAAAGTAACCACGAAAAATACAGTTGCTTGCACCGGGTATTCAGTTTATTTTATAAAACTATTGATTTGTACTACGCCAGTTTTTTTCATTTTTAGAGAACAAAAAAGGCTCATGCAATTTCGATTATATACTATTATTATATCGAATTTCGACCAGAGCGAGGAACAAATTTTTCCGAGTAAAACTCTCTGATCGCCAGCAAGGCTACAGCACTATCGAGACGTAATTTACGACAAACATTCATGTTACAGCACAATTGACTCTGTACATGAAGCGAGTCTCAGCCATTGGCATTTTCTTTGCCTTCCAAGTGATTCTCAACGACAGGAAAATCAAGCTCCTAATTATAAACGGTTTCGAACTGTCAAAATCAAACTTGGAAGGTAGAAACATTTTTAGTCTTCCTCGCACCAAGTAAACTTTAGTGACGATGGATAGACATTTCGTAGATCGTTCACGGAACTGATCTTTTTTATATAATCGCACGAATTTATAATTCAAGTGCCATATGATAAAAAAATCGATTTTACCACATCCGTGTCTCAAGCTGTGTTGCACTGGCCATTCGAAAAAAAGTAACCACGAAAAATACAGTTGCTTGCACCGGGTATTTAGTTTATTTTATAAAACTATTGATTTGTACTACGCCAGTTTTTTTCATTTTTAGAGAATAAAAAAGGCTCATGCAATTTCGATTATATACTATTATTATATCGAATTTCGACCAGAGCGAGGAACAAATTTTTCCGAGTAAAACTCTCTAATCGCCAGCAAGGCTACAGCACTATCGAGACGTAATTTACGACAAACCTTCATGTTACAGCACAATTGACTCTGTACATGAAGCGAGTCTCAGCCATTGGCATTTTCTTTGCCTTCCAAGTGATTCTCAACGACAGGAAAATCAAGCTTCTAATTATAAACGGCTTCGAACTGTCAAAAGACAAACTTGGAAGGTAGAAACATTTTTAGTCTTCCTCGCACCAAGTAAACTTTGGTGACGATGGATAGACATTTCGTAGATCGTTCACGGAACTGATCTTTTTTATATAATCGCACGAATTTATAATTCAAGTGCCATATGATAAAAAAATCGATTTGACCACATCCGTGTCTCAAGCTGTGTTGCACTGACCGGTCGAAAAAAAGTAACCACGAAAAATACAGTTGCTTGCACCGGGTATTTAGTTTATTTTATAAAACTATTGATTTGTACTACGCCAGTTTTTTTCATTTTTAGAGAATAAAAAAGGCTCATGCAATTTCGATTATATATTATTAGTATATCGAATTTCGACCAGAGCGAGGAACAAATTTTTCCGAGTAAAACTCTCTAATCGCCAGCAAGGCTACAGCACTATCGAGACGTAATTTACGACAAACATTCATGTTACAGCACAATTGACTCTGTACATGAAGTGAGTCTCAGCGATTGGCATTTTCTTTGCCTTCCAAGTGATTCTCAACGACAGGAAAATCAAGCTCCTAATTATAAACGGCTTTTAACTGTCAAAAGACAAACTTGGAAGGAAGAAACATTTTTAGTCTTCCTCGCACCAAGTAAACTTTAGTGACGATGGATAGACATTTCGTAGATCGTTCATGGAACTGATCTTTTTACTATATTCGCACGAATGTCTAATTCAAGCGCCATATTATGAAAAACCGATTCAACCAGTGGTATGCATTAGGTACACTAAATCTGTCGCTCGGACTGACAGTTTTCGGTTATTTTATATTTTACACGTTCAAACAATCATGGATATATCTCGATATTATGTATAATCCATGATTTGTTTAGGGTAGGCGATGCGCTCTCCCTGATGAAAACGGTAACAACGTGAAGAAGCATAGGTCCGTCAAGCGAACAGGACTCTGGACTTCTTATACTTTTCCTTCCTCGAATGCTGAAGGAAGATTTATAAATAACTACCTTACTGTTTTATGACAAAGCTCCTCAGCTTATGCCGTTCATTGGGTAGGCTGTATGCTCTCCCTGAAAACCATAGGTCTGCATTGGGTCGAGGCAAAGTCCATCGATCAAACGAACATTATGCAGTGTTTTTATACATGCAACACATTACTATGTCTACCCTACTATACTTTGCGGAGGCTGTATCATCTGCGATTTTAGTTGGGGAGGCGTTACGCCCTCCCTGGAAGAAACAGTATCGACTTTGACCGCGGTTGTCTGCCGATTGAACGCACACCTACTCGTACTTTTTGAAGAATGCGAACAACTCTGATTAAGGCCGGGGAGGTATAATTAATTCGATATAAAAAAATGATACTTTTGATCATTTTTTTTACGACACAGTTTATACATTTATTTCTATAACAACTACTCAATAACGTAACATTTGTAGAATAAGATATGAAATTTTCATTAACTTTTATAAACGAATAAGCCATTGACGGAGACTCTGCAGACGTCTCAAAAAAAGTTTTATTGCGTTGCCCATCATAACTCATCACCTGAGCATCTGAGACTAAAAAACCAAAATGATTTTATTAGCTGATAAGTTTCTGCAGGTAATGACGTCGAATATTTCTTTCTCAATTGACTCTATAATAACTTATTATTATTTTTATTTATTGCTTAGAAATTAAAATACTGATTTTTCTTGAAAAAAATTGAAAATGACGCTATTTTTAAATACTACAAAATAAAAAAACTCGACGGCATTACTTGCAGAAACTTATCACCTTATAGAATTGTTTCGGTTTTTCAGTCGCAGATTATCCAGTGATGAGTTATTATTGGCACCGTAATAAAACTTTATTTGAGACGTCCGCAGTGATTCTCTGTCAATGACTCATTTGTTCATAAAAGATAATAATTTTTTTTAACATTATTTTACAAATAATCTGATACGATAATCGAATAATCTTCTACGTAATTGAATAGTTATTATAGTAATAAATGTATGCTAATTGTGTCGTCCAAGAAAATTATCACCAATATTTTTTTATATCCGAATAGCCTTATCCTTCCCCCGCTTTCATATCAACATTACGCGAGGGCTGTTCGATCCACGATCCTTTATTCTTGCCCCCCTTAGGAGTTAGGTTTCGCTCCAATGGCCATATATAGGAGGACACTGGAATCAGCGATTTCTTCGGTGACTTCGATGGATAAAACTTCTCTTCTTCAGGAGCTGATGCGTCCTCAAGAAAAGATGATCTCTGTTTGGTGCTGTCAGCGCCTGCTTCTTGCTGAAATGGTGGAACGAAAAAATTATTATAATACTCAAGGCCCATGCGTTTTTAATGTTGCGACTAATAAATAATATATAAATATTGGGGTGATTAAAAAAAAAAATTCTCCGATATGAAATGGTCAGCACTTCAAATTATGGTGCATTAATTGAATTTTGCCCAAACATTAACTCCATCGGTTCTCAAGGTTTTCCATTTGTTCAATATGAAAAGAACATGATATCGGAAATTTGTTTTTGAACCACCATAATTAATAGACACTACGGCTCAGAATTATCACGATATTAATCTCGTACGCTCCCAAGGCTCACTCCAAGCTATGAACAACGATGATTCCGCGAACAAAATGGATACAATGTTTTTCTTCTCACTGTTAAAAAGCCTACGAAATTCCTACTAGGATTATTAAATGCCAAACATGGCAATATTATTAAATGGATAAGATTTTATTTATATTTTCCTAGGATTGTCAACAGTAAAATGGAGAAAAACATAGTATCCTTTGTCGCAGAGTTGCCGTTGGTCAAAGACAGCAGTGATTCTCAGCAGCAGGCGCGATTAGTGTTCACATTATTCTGGTCGATAGTATCTGATATCAACGTGTATATGTATGGTGTATTCCAAGGCTAATCGCGCGGTCGAAATCCGACCACCGTTTCATTCGGAGAGAAGAAATTTCTCTTGAAGTGCGTCATAAAAACAGTATATGATGGTTTTCTTCGATATTTTCCGTATTTTCTTTCCAGTTATGGATTTCTGAAAATTCGATGAAAAAAATTTCCAAATGCAAATATCTCCTAGAGAAAACATCCAAATTCAATTGTACGCGCGTCAAAATTTGCGTTTCGAACTGTTCATTAGAATCAAATATTGCGGAAAAAATTAAATAAAAAATTTTTTTTTCCTCCGCGTTTTGAAAATCAACATTAAATTTTTGAAAAAAATTCATTTTTGATTTTTTTAAAAAGTTTTTCCCAACTTCCGTATCCAATTGCGAGAATGTTGAGGCCTCAGTGAGGATGGGCAATATATATCTACACTACTTTTCCGTGAATTTGGAAGTTCATTAAAATTGGGCAACGTGCACAGTATCTCCGGGACGAAATACTCTGAATTGGATCGTCAGCAGGTTACCATGCGGTTTTTGAACTGCTCCAGAAAAGAATTTTATGAAAGAAATTTTTTTTTTAATTCTATTTTTTTCACAATATTTAATACTAAAAGAACAGTTCGAAACACAAATTGTAACATGGGTGCGATTGAATTTGAATGATTCGTCTAGGAGGTATTTGCATTTGAAAAAATTTTTTATAGAATTTTCAGGAATTCATAACAGGAAAAAAATTACGGAAAAAACCTGAAAAGCCCCGTATTCTGTTTTTATGACGTACTTTGAGGGAAAATTTCTTTATCCGCATCGAACACCGGTCGGGCTTCAACCATGCGATTGGCCGTGGAACGACACATATGTAGTTGTTCAACTTCTCTGCTTCCGGAAGCGAAGGTAAATCGTTCCAAGAAGAATAGTCCTGGTAAGGTCCTGCTCGCAAATTTCTTACGTAGCCGTGAAGCACGTAGGCGTCATCAATCTTCAATTCTCTATTTTATCGCAGTCTCCGCAGCCAGTGATCTGAAATAAATTGCGCACGCGGTTAGCAAAATAGTATATTGTGTTGCAAGGGCGCGAAGTTGGCGATTCCCACATGAATGCGAGCCTAATACGAGGCGTAGGCGCAGATGATGCCGAGGCGGTGCAACCATCGCCGAGACATTGTCTGTGCCAAGCCGAGTGCAGGCCTCACATTCATAAGGGAATCGGCAATCGCGCCCGCGCAACACATACTATTTTTTATGACACGCCGTGCGTAAGATGCGATTTTTCCGCTCACTTCGTTCGCGTCAAATCGCATCTACGCACCTCGTGCAATAAAAATGTATACTATACTCGTGCGAAAAACCTTTTCTTGACTCGTGTGATTGCAGCACTCGCCTTCGGCTCGTGCTACAAACTCACATTCGTCAGAAAAAATATTTTCGCCCTTGTATCGTAATATACTATTGTCATTCTTACGTGAGAATGATACATTCTCCTATCAATTTTAGTAAGCAATGTGCCTGAACAATTGACAGATCTTACGATCCTTGCTTTACTTCGGGTCATTGAACAGTGCGAGAATTAAACTTTCCCGCACGGCTTCGGAAATGCAAGAATCAGGCACATTGCGCACTCAAATTGGCGCGAGAATGCGTCATTCTCAGGTGAGAATGACCGAAAAAAATGTGTTTCCATGTTTTTATGAATGATCGACAATGAAATCGATGGAATGAAATTTCAAGCAAATTTTAACGCGAGAATAGCTTCCCAGCGGTGAAGTTGGCTTGCATAATAAATTATCTTATTTAAAAATCAAAAAAGTATGAAACAATTGTCGTGTTCGTCCCAGCTTATGAATCGCTGGAATGATGACCGTTCATGTTCATATATTCATCATAATCCTTATGAAGCCTTCAAGGCTGTCAGGAGACGTCATTAGTTAAACAGTGCCCCTGCTCCAGAAGGCTCGAAAAATTAATTTCCATAAATTGCTTTAATCTTTTCCTCATGTATCTAAGGATATTTATCTAAAGTTATAGAGGCTATGCAAAGACAAAGTTATTAGCATATTATTACTGTGAGTAATTGAAAATTAACAATTTTTCTGTTTGCAAACCTTACAGCGCGTTTTCTCGAGTCTCTTGTTTTTACGATTTTTTGAAACTGGCCGGCGTGATTGCAAGAAAACTAGACGACTAATCAATACGAACTATGGATTGTTAGCTTCAGTTATGTTTTCTTCTCGATTTGATCCAAAAAAATCTGTTTTTAGCTCTTTCAACACTTTTTTCGCAAGTTGAAATAATTGAATTTTTTTACAAAAAGCACATTTCTTCAATCCTGATAAAAACTTCAAATTTTACTTTTTTTCAATTTTTCCAGTCCACCTAGAATACGAATTAAGCATCCGTTGATTGGAGACTGCGATTGCAAGGTGCTGCACGAATGCATAAAGATGCATAAAAATCTGCTGCGTTTCAATATTTGCAGCTCAAAAATAATTTTTTAAATGTTTAAAAAAGCAATAAAAAAGTGTAAAAAGGTCGCCTCACTTGCTTTTTTTCTGTCCCAAACGATCATTCCAATAATGGTTTTTAGGCTTTATAAAGCAGGGTCCTGCCTTAAGGACTCATCATTCCAACTATTAATAAGCTGAGATGACATCAAGGCCGCTTTCATCATCACTACATTTTTAAACAAGATAATTTATGATGCAAGCCAACTACAACATTCGAGACTTTTTGAAAACATTTTATGACCATTTCAGATAAAAAGTTATTTTCATGAGATGAAGCGTATGTAGGCAAGTCACGTGGATTTAGAACTCAGATCCGGCCCGATAAGCTTTTAAAATCAATCCAGCGATGCATTACAAAAATGAAAATTAATCAAGCGGGAAAAGTATATCCGACTGATTAAGAGAGAAATGAGTGATCATTTCATATGAAGAAATTCAGAGCAAGCGTAAGAGGTGAAATTAAGGGAGGAGGGGGTTCATTCGATATAAAAAAGGGATATTTTCGATTCTTTATTTTGACGACACAGTTAATATATATTTGTTTCTATAATAACTACTTAATAATATGTTTGAAGCATTTTCTATAAAATTTTCATCAACGTTTATGAAGAAGTGAGCCTCGGACGATGAATCTCGGCGGACGTCTAAAAGAAAAATCGTGTTGCGTTGCCATCATAACTCGCCATCGGTTTATCTGAAATCAAAAAGTCAAAATAATTTTTTTAGGTGATAAGTTTCTGCAGGTAACTACGTCTAGTCAATTTTTTTCAATTAATTTTTCAATTTTTTATAGCACTTAGAATTTAGACTACTGATTTTTCATCAAGAAAATTGAAAATGTTACTATTTCAAAATACATTCAAATCAAAAAATAAAATAAAAAATCGACGTCATTATCTCGTCATATGTGTAAGAAAAGAGTGTGCAAAATTTCAAAATGATCGGTTCATTAGAAGTTGTGCTATAGTTTGCATCGACTTTGAGAAAGCTAAGTTGAGGAAAAGCGCGTTTGAAAGTTTTGAAGATTTCAACACAACAAAATGAATATTTATTTATTTTTACTTACACCGATGTGTACTTGTTTACTTACAACGATGTCACCTGTTTGAAGCGAAGGGTTTCCACCTACGATGTCTGGTGCATCTTTTTGCTCCCGTCTACGTCGAATTCTACCTTTTTTGCGGTCTTTGGCAGCTTCTTCATTAAAAATACAAGCTGCTACATTTGCTGCGATTTCGACGATATTCGAGGAACCATTTATAATTTTGACTTGTACAACTTTATCTGGGAGTGCACTGTAACTATGTTTGAATGACTCCAGAGCTTCTTCATCTTGCTTCGTATGTTGCTCCTTTCTTTTCTTGTACAGCAGAAGGAAAAAATGTACTCGCCACATCTCCTATACTCGAGCATATATTTTTTACACACAAAATGTACGATGGTTTTGATAAAAATTTACTTGACGAATCGATTAGGCCGCAAAACTTTTCACAGCCAGCTAATACCAAGCCTAAGTTTCACGTTCCAAAACTAAATCGACGATTGACTTCAAATGCACAAGATTGAATTCTTTCATCAGACGGAATAAATCGAGGCTGTTTACATTTTTTACACGTAACTTTGATATTAAATCCTAGATTGCCCTTTTTGCACTATTGAAAAGTTACTTTTCTATTATACTTTTCACACTTCACCAAAGTTAAAATCGTTGAAAAAACAAGCATCATATCCACCATTCAAGATATTTTTTTGCTAAGGCGCTGCTTGCTTATTTATCACCCTTCTTGAGTCCATGTAGATCTACTTTCGTTCTACTTTGATACAATCTTGACCAGGTGCTCTCCTATCGTCTCTTCTATTTTTTTGGCACTTTACAATTTATAAATGCAAAATTACATCAGAAACTCAAATAAAAATTCACTGCACTTGTGCGACCGCTCGGTAAAACGGAACCTTTTAGTCTTCTTTTCTCGAAGAGTCGACCCCTCTCCCAGGACTACCACAGTATTGTTGTGCTCGTCCACCGTATTACTATCACAACAATTGGAAACGAGAGACAATGCACCGTCTGTGGAGACTGACGAACCGCGCAACTACGTTCGGACGCAGCGGTTTGTACTTCAGCGGCAACGAACTTACAACTCCATAACTCCGTTCGTTTTAATCCAATTGACTTCAAAATTTCACATAATATTCTTAATATGGCGTACATTTATATACATAACCTCATCCCGCCGCTAACAGTGTGTCTGATAAATTCTCAAAATAAAAATACATACAGCAAAAAAAGAAAATCACTGAAAAAGTGACGCGTGGAATCGAGATGAGTGAGACATTCATCTCCGGCATGAGCCGACGAGTCTCGTATCTTTTTTCGCCAAAGAAAGAAAATGCAATCAACTCACCGTATTGTGCAAGAGTTTAACTTCAAAAAAATTATGAGACGGCCTAGCTGTACTTCATTTTTTTTTCACGCGATCGGTATCCCCATCAATTAAAGGACGTACAGGATTCCGCGGATAATAAATCGATCGTCTCCTACGTTGGGTCAGTCCATCCATCGTCCCGTGATGGTCTGTTGATCGAATGGACAACATTTAATTCTCGTGTTTATAATTTCAAGCAATTATAATTACATCACCATCGCAGCGGTTCGCAATTCAGCGGCAACGAACTTCCAACTCCATATCTCCGTTTGTTTTTCTCCGAATTGACTTGAAATTTCCACACAATAATATTCATACTGGTGTACATTAATATAAATAAACATTTTTTAAATTGAAAAAAAGAAAAAAAACCTCATCCCGCCGCTAAGAGTATGTCTGATAAATTCTCAAAATAAAAATACATACAGCAAAAAAAGAAAATCATCAAAAAAAAAAATGAATTCTGAAGAGGGATACAGTAAAAGGAGGAAATCACTGAAAAAGTGACGCGTAAAATTAAGACCAGGTTTAATGAATCCTGTCATGAGTGAGACATTCATCTCCGGCATGAGCCGACGAGTCTCGTATCGTTTTTCGCCAAAGAAAGAAAATGCAATCAACTCACCGTATTGTCAAAAGTTCAACTACAAAAAAATTATGAGACGGCCTAGCTGTAATTCATTTTTTTTTCACGCGATCGGTATCCCCATCAATTGAAGGCCGTACAGGATTCCGCGGATAATAAATCGATCGTCTCCTACGTTGGGTCAGTCCATCCATCGTCTCGTCATGGTCTGTTGATCGAATGGACAACATTTAATTCTCGTGTTTATAATTTCAAGCAATTATAATTACATCACCATCGCAGCGGTTCGCAATTCAGCGGCAACGAACTTCCAACTCCATATCTCCGTTCGTTTTTCTTCAATTGACTTGAAATTTCCACACAATAATATTCATACTGGTGTACATTAATATAAATAAACATTTTTTAAATCGAAAAAAAGAAAAAAAACCTCATCCCGCCGCTAAGAGTATGTCTGATAAATTCTCAAAATAAAAATTCATACAGCAAAAAAATAAAATCATCAAAAAGAAATATGGATTCTGAAAAGGAATACAGTAAAAGGAGGAAATCACTGAAAAAGTGACGCGTGAAATTGAGACCACGTTTAATGAATCATGTAATGAATGAGACATTCGTCTCTGGCATGAGCAGACGAGTCTCGTATCTCTTTTCGCCAAAGAAAGGAAATGCAATCAACTCACCGTATTGTGCAAAAGTTCAACTTTAAAAAAATTATAAGACGGTCTAGCTGGAATTCATTTTTTTTTCACGCGACCGGTATCTCCATCAATTGAAAAACTTACAGCATTGCGCGGATCTATCGTCTCCTACATTGGATCAGTCCATCCATCGTCTCGTGCTTGTCTGTTGATCGAATGGACAGCATTTAATTCTTGTGTTTACAATTCCAAGCAATAATAATTACATCAACATATTGTTCGACAGCTTTTTAAAGCACGTTTGTCGTTAGCTAGAAATGACGTTATCTTTGAAAGATAGCAGAGTCAAATTAGACCAAAAGCAGGCCGTTTAACGAAAACATTCGTAACAGATAAATGCAACAAAATTTGTAGGAAATTTAATTTTCTACAACTTTAGTTATTACAAGTTTTTCTATATGATCAATATTTTTTTACTTGAGTTGAAAAATAGGAACTTCATTTAATTATTGCATTATCTCGTTTATTCTTAACTTATCCGCGTTAGTAGTAAAAAGCAATTTTGTAGGAAATGAAATTCTCTACAACTTTAGGTGTTAACATTTTTTGTCTACGATCGAGATTTTCCGAATTAAGTTGGAAAATAGTAGTAAATTTTGTTTGTAACACATTATCTCGCTTATTTCTAAGTTGACCCTGTGAATGGTTCAAGACTCTTCTGTAGGGAATGAAATTCTCTACAACTTTAGTTATTAGCATTTTTTGTCTACAATTTATATTTAGTTGCGGAATGGGAGTACCATTTTTGTTATCGCATTATCTTGTTTATTTATAACTTTACCACGTAAATTAGTGCAAACAATTTTGTAGGGAATAACATTCGCTGCAACAATATTTATTTGTATTTTTCGCTTAGGATGCATATTTTCGTACTTACGCTTAGGTTAAAGGAAAAAAAAGATGCGAATCAATTACTTCATGAATTACTCGGCAATTGCTACGTTTCATCTTCAATTAGGTAGTTAAGTCATTGATTGAGTAATGATAATAAAAAGTAATGATGTTAGGAAGAAAAAATTGGAGTACGAACCAAAGTTGCGGAGAATTTTATTCCCTACAAAATCGTTCCCACTCAATAACACAGTAAAGTTCCAAATAAACGAGATAATATGATTAAAAAAAAGTTTACTCCGATTTATAAACTTCACTCCAAAAATATCAATCGTTGAAAAAAAATGCTAATCACTAAAGTTGGAGACAATTTTATACCCTACAAAATCATTACCATTCATTTACGCGGCAAATTTATGAATAAACGTGATAATGCGATAAGAAAGACGTTACTCCAATTTCCCGACTAAATATAAATCGTACACAAAAAGGTCTAATATCTAAAGTTGTAGAGAATTTTATTTCCTACAAAATTGGTTTCCACCAACGCAATTTTCTACTTTAACGCGGTAAAGTAAAAAATATTTTTGAACTCAAGTCGAAAGATATCGATCATAGAAAAATTTGTAATAACTAAAGTTGTAGAAAATTTAATTTCCTATAATTTTTGGTCCATGCATTTTTAGTCAAAAGTTGTAAATGGGCGAGTTATTCAACAAAAACCAATTTTACTTAAATTCAAGATGGCGGACGTAGCACCGAGTTTTTTAGGTCGAAAACCGGAACTTAGACACCCACCCTAAAGAAATATGAAAACATTAATCGGTTACCAATTTCTTCTGTTCAAAAGTCTAATTTGACACGCCCTGGAATTCTCGTCCGTACTTACCGATGGCGGCGACAGCTCAAGTACGGTTCCAAACAGGCATCCATCGTATACGTTATGAGGGAGCTGTTGTTCAAGCTTTGACTGCAGCCGAGCTGGCACTCTGAAATAACTAAAGAATTATCAGATCTTTTTCTTCCACAAATGCAATAAATTAGAATTAACTCACCACATCGTAAGAAAATTCTTCAATCCACTCCTTTTGTTGCGTTGATAACACAACTTTATCGACAACAACACTTCATCGTCTCCGATTAGTCGTTAGGACCACCCTGTGGATACCTTTTGATATATAATGGCAAGCTCCATACTTGACATTTTACTGCTTTAGTTGAAGCAGCTGTATCGACCTTAAAATTCTATACTTCAAATACTCCTACAGACTGAGCCAACGGCTTCAGTACGATTCTACAGCGTAGAATCTTATCTATAATTCGCCAGATTTATTTTATCTGCAAATTTCGTTGGGTAGGCATTACGCTCTCCCTACACGAGACAGTCTCGGATTTTTTAACCTATGTATATTTATCAAACATAAAACTTCTGGAATTCTTTCCTCCATAAATGCAAGAAAATTTCCTTTCATTGCCATATTATTAGCGAGCTATGTGTCTATATATCTTGTCGGGTAGGCTTTAAGCTCTCCCTGGAAGTGACAGCTGCGAATTGAATCGATCACGGTTATGTCGATTACGCAGATATAATTTTTTCAAAAATTGCGTTTATATTGTAAAACGCATCCCCGTGTAATATACATTTTTTGCATAATATTGTTTGGGTCGTATTGAAACAGCCTGGAATCGCCCACCCACACTTACCCACTGAGCCAACGGCTTCAGCACGATTCCACAACATACATATATTGTATAATTCGCAAGATCTGTTTTTAATCCGTAGATTTTGTTGGGTAGGCATTATGCTCTCCCTGAAAGATACAGTCTCGGGTTAGCCAACTGATACATGTTAATCAGACGAAGAACTCCTAGAATCATTTTCTCCGTAAATGCAATAGAATTTTATTTAAATAACCATATCGTTAGTGAGCTATGTGTCTGCAAATCTTGTCGGGTAGGCGTTAAGCTCTCCCTGATACAGACAAATTTGATTTTTTTTTAAATTGCGTTTACACCGTAATACGCATCTCGATGTAGTATACCCTTACTTTCTAAAGTTGTGTAGGCCGTATTGAAACGCCTTGGAATCGCCCGCCCACACTTACCCACTGAGCCAACGGCTTCAGCACGATTCCACAACATACATATATTGTATAATTCGCAAGATCTGTTTTTAATCCGTAGATTTTGTTGGGTAGGCATTATGCTCTCCCTGAAAGATACAGTCTCGGGTTAGCCAACTGATACATGTTAATCAGACGAAGAACTCCTAGAATCATTTTCTCCGTAAATGCAATAGAATTTTATTAAAATAACCATATCGTTAGTGAGCTATGTGTCTGCAAATCTTGTCGGGTAGGCGTTGAGCTCTCCCTGATACAGACAAATTTGATTTTTTTTTAAATTGCGTTTACACCGTAATACGCATCTCGATGTAGTATACCCTTACTTTCTAAAGTTGTGTAGGCCGTATTGAAACGCCTTGGAATCGCCCGCCCACACTTACCCACTGAGCCAACGGCTTCAGCACGATTCCACAACATACATATATTGTATAATTCGCAAGATCTGTTTTGAATCCGTAGATTTTGTTGGGTAGGCATTATGCTCTCCCTGGAAGAGACAGTCTTCGATTGATTCGAAAGTTATTCCCTTAATTCAACTGGCAATTTTTGTTATGTTCCTTTATAAACGTGGGCGTTCATTATTGAATCACCTTCACGTGAAATAAATCTCCGTTCAGCGATCTGCTTTCAGTACATTGAACGGTTCATGCCGTCGGAAAAGGCGACAATCTTCGGTCTTGAATTATTTTCACCAAGTGCGCCCTCATTGCCGCAGGGTCCTGTGAATAACGCACTTCTGTGGGATTACCCCCTAACGCTACGGTTGTCGCAAAAGCAGCGGAGTATATCCCACAGCTGTACACATCCGGTTGTTTCGTTACAGGCGGAAGACTGATACTTCCGTCATCAACGTGGCCGTAACGTTTCCGTATGTACCGTTTTTCCTCTGCATGTAGCAGGACGTATTCACATCGGCATAAGCTGTCGTAGACGAACAGATGAGATCCGTCGTAATACAAACAACACCAATGTCTGAATTTGTTTCCGCCCATTATTTGCATATCAGGCTCTTGGACATTGCATGCGTCAACAAGGCTTATATATGCAGTATAACAAGCTGGTTTAAAGTTTCGGAAATCGGAATTTTCTTTCACAATCTCCAGAAACATGTCGATACTAGAGTCATCCAAGAAACTTTCCGGACGACTTATATTATCGACCACTTCATCGACAGGAATGTTTCGTATAGCGGCCGCTATTATCTCACGGTTACCTTCGATATCGTGGTCCTCATTATCGTCAACTGCGATCCATTGATTTTGTTGAATTTCGCTGCGACTCGAAGTGCAAGGCTTACTTGATACAGAGAACGCAGCATTCTCCTGAGCGACGTTACGTTTCTTGACGCTAATATTGGGTTCGGGTGAACGTAACCGTTTATTTTGAGCGCTCGTAATGAACTCGGGTTGCCTGATGGGCATACCTCTGCTCAGCCGGCTGTCTACAATTTCAGGAAGTAAACATGCCGTGTAAAAGCGAGACAAAAACGGTTCCATATTTTTCTTCCAGAAATTGTCATCGCGTTCTACTCTGATGTACAAGAGATCCACTGAGGTCCAAAGCGCGAAGATACAATACTTGCGCCCTGTGACACGTAGCTGACCCTGTACCTGGTAGTAATACACATGAGTTTTACTCATGTGTTCAAGACTTTTCTTATCGAAAATAGATCTCAATTTCCGGTTTTGCCGGAGCGCATCTTCCGGAAATTGATCCTTAACCGTATACGGGCATTTAATTTCCACGACACCGTCGTTGTCGATCAAACCGTCCGGCGTTGCTCCTAGGTAAGCGAGGTGCTGATCGATAAAAAAACCGCTAGGATCGATCGTTTTACCGAGTTTTTCCTGCAGTTCTTTCCTAGCTACACCTTCGTTCGCAATACCCCACCGGACAGCTTCAGAATCGATCGTACAACCTCGACGGATCTGCGTGACCATCGCCGCGCAAGAATTGTTCGATCGCATGCGGCATATTCGCCCGAAATGGGACGAAGTTATCCTTTCTGTCCGCAGATAATGCCAACGATCGCAGTCGGCCTGCGCTACAGTCGCTCGCTCAATTTCTCCACGATTCAGTTGATCTTGTTTCAACTTCCTAGTGTGAGCTTCCACGAGGCCATTGTAGGCGTCAGGCTCCACGTCTGGCTTTTTGGCCGTCGGCCCGTAATCTTTGTCCGTGCCGACAAACTTATGTCTTTTCGACCCTCCGGATCGCTGTCGGTAAACACTGTTATTGCTAACGTGAACCGATCGACTTCTTTCCATTTCCAAAACGGTCAATGGAACTTCACAACCTGAACCAGCGAGTATACGCGACAACGCCCTCTGCGTGTTGTGCTGTATCACGCCCGTGTGACATCTTATTTCATAAGAATTTCTCGCACACTGGTTCGTACGTTTCCCAAAGTTGCATTTGTTAATGAGCGCGTTGCAAGCTTCTGCCGCGTTGTTAGTCACGTTTTCTAACAAACTGCGCGCATTCGAACTAAGATCACTTACGGCTTTAAAGATATCACCGTAAATGGTAGTGTCCTGAAGGCCTTGGATAAGATTTGTTGATTCTTGTTCAGGCTCGCAACTGAACGGCAACAAATCACATCGCGAGTGATCGCCAAAAACATGCTCGAAAACTATTGAGATATCCTGCTGTAACAAGGCGTGTCTTGTAGTTTCCGGAATGTTTTCCGCTTTTCGAGCATCTCGAGCACGTTCCACACCTTGGCGAATTTTCAAACCAGATGAAGAAATTCGTGCACGAAATGAGGACACCTTCATTGGAAGAACAGCATATAAAACTCGAGGAATCTTTTTTTCAGACGCGACTCGAAGTTTCTTACACATGTTCCGGAACAAGTGGTTGTTACACTCAATTTTCCGGGGAAGGATTTTGTACGCTGCGTACGGATTAGCTTCCAAAATGGAATTGAAAGAGCTAGAATCGCCGTCAGAGATCAACGTTTGATAAATCAAACCGTGACGCTCTACACTTTTTTTGAAACCATCGACAATGATGTCTTTCTCCATCGAACCCGAACTTTGACCGCAGCTCCAGTTCTTATAACATACATGTGGGGCAGTCAGTCTGTTTTGGCGTTCAGCCGTCGCGCAAACGGAACAGTACTTGTTTCGAACTCCGACAAAGAGAACCCTACCAGTGGCGTGACCAATAATGACGCCAACACCGGACAAGGCATCGTGTTTACCGCCGGCAAATGATCGTTTCGCCCAGGCGCCGTCGGTTACGACAGTGATGAAGGGTATGCCATCTACCACATTTCCCTTTGCAATAGCGATTTCTGCCTCTTCTTTCGCTGCTTCATGCATTTCTTCGTCGGAAACTTTTAAGATTTCCGAGTACAGCGCATCACGGTTTTTCCGGTATGTGTGAGGCGCCATCCCCGGAATACCCATAGACGCAAGGATCTCTGTTAGAGTCGCATGCCCTATTCCTGAAGTTAGCGTGCCGCATACTGCGCTCTTATTAATTGTCATCAGCGGCCCACTGTCGCTATCGGTCCACACGTAAGTCTCAAATTCGCATTTCGTACAACGAAAATGCAATCTACATTTGAGTCCACGGTCTTTATATCCGAATAATACGAGATCGCTCGTGGGACAATCATGATCAAGGCACTTCCTGCGAAGTTCACCCCACAAGTAATTGATATCGACGATCCGACGGCCGGGGATGGATATCCCATCGGCTTTAGTGCCGTCAGATGCGTCATTGCCCCTGCCGGAGTCATCGACTTCAGAATCAACCGGATCTTCAATTGATTCCTTATCTGAATGAACCGAACGTGAAAATGATTCCTCAATGATCAGCCTTTGCTCTACATCGGCATCGTCGGAATTGTCGACATGGACACGAATGTTTTCGCTATTAGAAAAATGTTCACTAGCGCGCTCGAGTCCGTTTGAAAGGCCGACCGTATCTGACCCGACACAACTCAATTGAGTTTTAGAATCTACATGACCAACTAAAGCCACCGAACCATCGAGAGTTGTGTATGATGACACACAGCTGCTAACGTTATTGCAGCTATCGAAGGTCAGCGTTAAATCCGAACAGGATAAACCAGAGCTTAATTCGGTCAATGCATTAACGGTATTACTACAATCTACAGTGGAGTCTAAAAACTCTTCCCTTTCCGACGGGCTATCATTGTCTACATTAACTTGAGAATTGGTCGCAGCAGGAGCAGATTCCACCTCTAGTAGGTCTGCCTTTTGATGAATGCGTCTGAAAAAAATAACATTTTGCAAGTCCTGACATAATAGTTGTAGTTTAAATATATCGCAACATCTAACGAAAGATGAACGAAAACTATAACCGACCCTTCAAATCGTCCGGAAAAGTCGGGATGTACGGTCGTACGTACGTACTTATGTGATCAAATTTTTGTTAATGATTTCTCGCAAACTGATAACGCGATCAGAATTATTAATGATGCAATCTATGTGTTCTGCGATAACTTCGAGCTAATTACATTTTGGTCCAGTTTAATACAGTAGTTTTTTAGATTTTTGAATGAAAGATAACTCTCAAACGGAATTCATAAGGGAGGATAGGATTTTGCAAGGGCGCGACTGAGTGGTAAGCAATGCGAAGGGGGCTTCAATTAAAGGTAAAAAATAGAAGAGAAAGTGACGGGCTGATAGATTTGTGTTTGATTGTAACGGCAATATTCATATTTAAGGCTGTTTCAATGCAAATCATTTCAATCATGATCTAATGGCTTGTTCAAATGCCCTTTTGTTCAAATATAATATTGAAACAATGCGTTTAAGTGTTCAGCGTTTGCCGTTCATTTTGCAAAATTATTATGCTATGCAAAGGAACCAAGCGAGCAGAGAGTTAACGATGTTCGTTCAATGCAACATCATGTATCAACGAAGTTTCGAAGTAGAGAACTATTCAATTTTCTCAAAGACGATTAATCTGTTTAACAACGACGATTAGTAATGATATGAATATATTTCGACTCACGCATCGAGAATTCACTTGTGCTACTCGTAAAGAGTCACGCACAAAATAATCATGATCAGCCTTGGACTCTACTAACCATAGACACTACGGGCTATAGGCCTCCTAGTCGTTGCGTCGTCCAACTTTCTAGCGGCCGTTCTCGACCAGAGAGAGGTCGGGCTGGAGGAGCAAAAGCTCCTTATCGCGTTGAAAACTGTTCCAACAAAACAAGAACCGGTGTGCCTAGGGTGTCCTTCCGGTAACGTCTCTAATCTGCGACCGTAGGAGGACGCTTTTCTCCAGATTCTGGAGAAGAGAATGACGGTGGCTCTCCTCTGCTCGCATAACGAAACCGACGTAACCCCCGAACGATTGGGGCGCAAGAACCTCGAACGCCCTCGTCAAGGTGTACGGACGGAGAGCGGTCGGTCCTCGACCTGAATGCCACTCAAAGCTCCGAAACTACAGAAAAAATCACCCGAACCGGAAACGGTGAGGTCGACCGCTGAAGCTGTAACCGCAACTTAGCCTAAACCGGTGAAGCAGGGCTTTCCTGCCATGGGACCAATCGGGCACCTGTCGGGGTCATGACCCTGGGGTACCTGCCCCCCCCCTTAAGACAAAACGACCCTCTGTCTAAAGGGCGCCTCTCTAGGATTCAAGCGTGAAAGGTGCGAAACTCGTGGCTAGTGTGTCGAAAATTGTACGATATATCCGGTAGATCATTGCCAGGAAAGAACGAACCAATCCTTTCGGCACCAAACACAAGAACATCACAACGATCGTTCGCTATTATTGTGAATTAAGCAGCCGTTTGATCTCGTCTCGCAGTTCCCGTTGGATTCGATGCACCTGTGCTTCATTGGCATCATGAAAAAACATGGTGAGTATTGGATCTTCGGCAAGAGGCAAGATCGAGTCTACCGAGAAATAAAGCTTGGTGTGCAACAGCGAAAAGAACTTCCGAACAGATTAAATACCCTCAGGCCGTGTATTCCCGTCGAATTCCAACGAAAACCGCGATGCATCAATCGTATTGCGATATGAAAAGCAACCGAATTTCAGTTCTTTTTATTGTACTGCGGTCCGAACGTTTTGCGAGGAATACTCGATCTAAACATGTACAGACATTTTTTATTGCTTCATTGTGCATGTGGGATTTTGTTTAGCGATGACTTGGCGTTCACGAACAATGAGCACGCGAAAATATTTTCAAAAAAGTGTTTTGAGTCGATGCCCGTTTTTTATGGGCGAGAATCTCAAACTTTGAACATACACAATTTGATTCATATTGCGGAAAACGTAAAAAATATGAATTGCATGCTCGGGAAAAATGTCCGCCTTTTCTCTCGAAAGTCTCTTAGGTCGAATGAAAACGCATCTGCGGACCACCAATCGGCCGTTGGCTGAGGTGAGCAAGCGGTTTTATGAAAACCGAAGAACGACCATCAATTCCTCAAGCCATCCTGGTTACAAAATTGGCAAAAAGAGAAGAATCTGGCAGGATTGGGGTATTGAAAATCAAATGTAAAGGCTTTATTCTCACGACCGAATTCCCGAATAATTTAGTCGATTTAAACAACGATGTGATCGTAAGTGTAAGGAAAATGATGTGCACCGAAGAGATTCCGGAAAACACGGAAATTACAGAATACGAATGGAAAGTTAAATCGTCGATATTTAAGTATCCCACGCCGTCGAGAAGTTTCAAAATGTGGCGACTGCAAAACAAACCATCGGTGCGTTTAATAAGGTGTAATGTGCACGATGTCCGCTGCAAAATGGTTCGGCTAGAAGTTCTCGAAAGCATTAACGGTAAACAAAAAAATGTTACGCAATACCATTACTACACATTTAAAGTCCATCTTGAAATATGCGTAAATAAAATTTGTTGCTGATGAACCCTCAATTTAATTATCTGTCAACGACGAATCATCTGTTCACACGAATTGAATTTGCCACAACCGTCGTAGAGCTGAAGAGAATGAAACTTGCCGCAGTCGCTATGAAACCAAAGAGAATAAACTTTGTCACAGCTGTTATGAAACCACAGAGTCAAGTTTGTCGCAGTCGTTGTAAAACCAAAAAGAATGAAATTTGTCGCAGTCATATAAAATCAAAGAGAATCAAATTTGTCGTAGTCTCTATAACATTGGAGATTCACGTTTGTCGCAGTCGTTGTAAAACCAAACAGAATGAAATTTGTCGCAGTCATATAAAACCATAAAGAATCAAATTTGTCGCTGTCATATAAAATCAAAGAGAATCAAATTTGTCGTAGTCTCTAGAACATTGGAGATTCACGTTTGTCGCAGTCGTTGTAAAACCAAACAGAATGAAATTTGTCGCAGTTATATAAAACCATAAAGAATCAAATTTGTCGCTGTCTTTCTAAAATCGAAGAGTGAAGTTTGGCGCAGTCTTTATAAAACCAGGAAGAATCAAGTTTGTCGCAGTCGTTGTAAAACCAAAAAGAATGAAATTTGTCGCATATAAAATCAAAGAGAATCAAATGTGTCGTAGTTACTAATAACATTAGAGATTCAAGTTTGTCGCAGTCGTTGTAAAACCAAAAAGAATGAAATTTGTCGCAGTCATATAAAATCAAAGAGAATCAAATTTGTCGTAGTCTCTATAACATTGGAGATTCACGTTTGTCGCAGTCGTTGTAAAACCAAACAGAATGAAATTTGTCGCAGTCATATAAAACCATAAAGAATCAAATTTGTCGCTGTCTTTCTAAAATCGAAGAGTAAAGTTTGGCGCAGTCTTTATAAAACCAGGAAGAATCAAGTTTGTCGCAGTCGTTGTAAAACCAAAAAGAGTGAAATTTGTCGCATATAAAATCAAAGAGAATCAAATTTGTCGTAGTTACTAATAACATTAGAGATTCAAGTTCGTCGCAGTCGTTGTAAAACCAAAAAGAATGAAATTTGTCGCAGTCATATAAAATCAAAGAGAATCAAATTTGTCGTAGTCTCTAGAACATTGGAGATTCACGTTTGTCACAGTCGTTGTAAAACCAAACAGAATGAAATTTGTCGCAGTCATATAAAACCATAAAGAATCAAATTTGTCGCTGTCTTTCTAAAATCGAAGAGTGAAGTTTGGCGCAGTCTTTATAAAACCAGGAAGAATCAAGTTTGTCGCAGTCGTTGTAAAACCAAAAAGAATGAAATTTGTCGCATATAAAATCAAAGAGAATCAAATTTGTCGTAGTTACTAATAACATTAGAGATTCAAGTTTGTCGCAGTCGTTGTAAAACCAAACAGAATGAAATTTGTCGCAGTCATATAAAACCATGAAGAATCAAATTTGTCGCTGTCTTTCTAAAATCGAAGAGTGAAGTTTGGCGCAGTCTTTATAAAACCAGGAAGAATCAAGTTTGTCGCAGTCGTTGTAAAACCAAAAAGAATGAAATTTGTCGCATATAAAATCAAAGAGAATCAAATTTGTCGTAGTCTCTATAACATTGGAGATTCAAGTTTGTCGCAGTCGTTGGAAAACCAAAAAGAATGGAATTCGTCGCAGTCATATAAAACCAAAAAGAATCAAATTTGTCGTAGTCTCTAGAACATTGGAGATTCAAGTTTGTCGCAGTCGTTGTAAAACCAAAAAGAATGAAATTCGTCGCAGTCATATAAAACCAAAAAGAATCAAATTTGTCGTAGTTACTAATAACATTAGAGATTTAAGTTTGTCGCAGTCGTTGTAAAACCAAAAAGAATGAGATTTGTCGCATATAAAATCAAAGAGAATCAAATTTGTCGTAGTCTCTATAACATTGGAGATTCAAGTTTGTCGCAGTCGTTGGAAAACCAAAAAGAATGGAATTCGTCGCAGTCATATAAAACCAAAAAGAATCAAATTTGTCGTAGTCTCTATAACATTGGAGATTCAAGTTTGTCGCAGTCGTTGTAAAACCAAAAAGAATGAAATTCGTCGCAGTCATATAAAACCAAAAAGAATCAAATTTGTCGTAGTTACTAATAACATTAGAGATTCAAGTTTGTCGCAGTCGTTGGAAAACCAAAAAGAATGAAATTTGTCGCAGTCATATAAAATCAAAGAGAATCAAATTTGTCGTAGTCTCTAGAACATTGGAGATTCACGTTTGTCGCAGTCGTTGTAAAACCAAACAGAATGAAATTTGTCGCAGTCATATAAAATCAAAGAGAATCAAATTTGTCGTAGTCTCTAGAACATTGGAGATTCACGTTTGTCGCAGTCGTTGTAAAACCAAACAGAATGAAATTTGTCGCAGTCATATAAAACCATAAAGAATCAAATTTGTCGCTGTCTTTCTAAAATCGAAGAGTGAAGTTTGGCGCAGTCTTTATAAAACCAGGAAGAATCAAGTTTGTCGCAGTCGTTGTAAAACCAAAAAGAATGAAATTTGTCGCATATAAAATCAAAGAGAATCAAATTTGTCGTAGTCTCTATAACATTGGAGATTCAAGTTTGTCGCAGTCGTTGGAAAACCAAAAAGAATGGAATTCGTCGCAGTCATATAAAACCAAAAAGAATCAAATTTGTCGTAGTCTCTAGAACATTGGAGATTCAAGTTTGTCGCAGTCGTTGTAAAACCAAAAAGAATGAAATTCGTCGCAGTCATATAAAACCAAAAAGAATCAAATTTGTCGTAGTTACTAATAACATTAGAGATTTAAGTTTGTCGCAGTCGTTGTAAAACCAAAAAGAATGAGATTTGTCGCATATAAAATCAAAGAGAATCAAATTTGTCGTAGTCTCTATAACATTGGAGATTCAAGTTTGTCGCAGTCGTTGTAAAACCAAAAAGAATGAAATTCGTCGCAGTCATATAAAACCAAAAAGAATCAAATTTGTTGTAGTTACTAATAACATTAGAGATTCAAGTTTGTCGCAGTCGTTGGAAAACCAAAAAGAATGAAATTTGTCGCAGTCATATAAAATCAAAGAGAATCAAATTTGTCGTAGTCTCTATAACATTGGAGATTCAAGTTTGTCGCAGTCGTTGTAAAACCAATCAGAATGAAATTTGTCGCAGTCATATAAAACCATAAAGAATCAAATTTGTCGCTGTCTTTCTAAAATCGAAGAGTGAAGTTTGGCGCAGTCTTTATAAAACCAGGAAGAATCAAATTTGTTGTAGTAGTTATAAGACTAAGAAGAATAACATTTGTGGCAGTCTTCATAAAATCGAAGAGATTATCGCATCCGACGGAAACCAGGAAAAAAAACTTATAATATTGTAAACCTGGAAACGAACTGTTAATTATTGAACGCGCACGAACCATCCCGACTATCCCGGACCCGTGAAAAGAGGGGAAAAAAATCCAACACTTCCTCGTTTGATTCTTTGTGTATGGGTGTATGGGCTCCTTATATATATTACTTTTGGTGATCGGCTATTGTCGCCTATATATGAATACGGGAGTGACTATGCACGAAATTCGCGCGGGAACTCGACTCTACTCGCAACCGGTGGAACACTCGTTTTACATTTACGTTTGACGTTTGAAAAACATGTAAAAAATTGTCAAAAAATTTTGTTGTGTTGGTGTTGCGTCTCAGAATCACGATAAAAATCATGAATAAACCTGCAGAATGATCTCTTGATGATGGTTATAAGTATGCTTTGGTATCAGCTGAATGCAAAGAAGTCATCTGGCCTGATTGTTATTTACAAAATAAGCATATTAATTTATTTCATGAAATTATGAACAGAAATCTAAGTGATTGTGCAATATACAACTCCAAATGCAAGAAAATCAACGATTTCGAAGATATCTCTGATATCTGTATAGGAGGGTGGCTCAAGTTCTCCAGGGGTGCTATCTCGGAAATGAATTGGAATACGGGGTTGAGTCATGGATTTTCCGAAATCACATAAATAGCTCAAAATTCAAGTACAAGAAGATGGACGATTGCGAAGAAATTCCAGAAATCTCTATGGGAGGGTCCTCAGGCCTTCTAGGGGTGATGTCTCGGACAATAATTAAGGAAAAGCAGAACAATTTTGAACTTGGCACATAATTAGCTCATAAACAGCACCACATTCGTGGATAAGGACGAATGGTTGTTACATTTTTTAAAGTTTTTAGCACGAGAGATGTACGGTAAGGGTGGTTTTTGTTCAGAACAGGTGGTTCGAAAAAATGAAAAAAGGATAATTGTAGGACATGAACGAATGGGTTGCTGACTTTTTTAAAGATTCTACCTGAATAGATATACGGTAAGGGTGGTTTCTTGTAGGAGGGGTGGTTAGAAAAAATCGAGATGAGAGTTTTCGGAAAGCTCATAAATAGTCCATATCTTGCGGGCACGAAATTGTAGTCTGCTACGTTATTTCCAACTTTTACTGTGAAGCATGTATGAGTGAAGGGTGAAGGGAAATTTTTTCTTGGAAACGGGTAGTTTTAAAAAATTGGGCTCATGCTTATTTGAGAGCCCATAAATAGCCTTCAAATATCCAGCAGAGCTTTTCTAAAAATAAAATTTTGATTTTTTTAATTTTCTAAAAACTATGAGTCTAGAAATTAATTATAGCGTGGTTGAAGAGCCCACAAAAAGCCGATAATTTCCAACGTCCAAAAATATCGTCCGGCTTAGTGGGGGTGCTAGCTTCATACATCTGTTCAATGCGACATTGTATCGCCCCAATACTCATAAGTAGAAAACTATCCAACTCCCCCGAACGCGAATAATCTTTTCATTAGCGATTATCAATTATCCATGGGCACTGCTAATTGTAGGCACAACTAACCATAGGCCCCTTAGTTTGAATTCAAGGGTCGTTACCTTGATATCTATACGATTCATTAATAAATATTCGTTGATTAGTAATTTTACCTTTTTTATTAGATTATTTATATTATATAATTTTGGTTAAAAATGATCTTGTATCTGAGTTGAAAGATAGAATATTGATATCCTATTTTATGTTTTTAAAACGTAGTCTTATTCAAGCTCATTATCGGGATAATATTATCTCAAAATACGATTTTGAACGGATTCATAATATAATATGAAATATAGAAAATTGTTAATAATTGATTTCTTTTAATAAATGAGGATTTAACGGATTGAGACACTAATCATATTAAGATTGAAATATTATTAATAAATAATGGAAATATAAATTGATTGAATGGGTAGAATTTAAAACTTTGAAATTTATTCAATCTCAAAACATGTATAATAAATGAAATTAAAATAAATATAATAAGAGCAATTACTGACCTCTCCACATTACGGATTAATCGAAGAATAGTATAGGCATATAAAAATTAGAATTGAGGTTGAATAAGAATAAGTATTATTATTGAATTGGCTATAATGACATTGTCTGGGCCTCTTCAAATATACGGGGTTATTGATACAAAATCATTGGAATTAAGTATATTATAATGAACCCATAAATATATTCGATGACAAAATAAATATGAAATAAAAAAAATTTCATAGAGATTACCAATTTTTGTAGATATTATCATAAATACCTGATGCGGAATTTGAGGCTATTGTATGAAGGAATATTCAATGGATTATTACAATGGCTCGAATAATAACGGGTAAAATAAAATTGAAAGAACGAAATCGATTGAGTGTCGGATTAAGTTGTTCCAATATATAGAATTGTATAAATTGAATTTGTAATTATTGTGGCTTCTCAAAATGTTTTTCAGCCTTATAGTAATACAGACGATTGTTATTATGAATATTATTGAACCTATTGATCTAGCTTCAATTAATTCATATTATCCATGATGAATTTCTTAAACAATGTGACTATACACTAGGGCGGCTTGAAAAAAACTTTTTTTTTTTTCTTCAACCAAAATACACTCACGCCAAAGTATCTTCCATCAAGAGAATTGTGTCCAAAGATGAGCCCGATCGGATTTTTTTTAGGGGTCGCGCAAGATTTTTTTAGTTTTCCCATTTGATTAACATGGGAAGGGCGTCAAGTTCCCATTCAAAAAATCGTAGCTCCGCCAATTTTATAGGTACGTTGATCCGGCTAGTGCCATTTGAAAGCGCTTGAAAAAGTGATTAAAATGACGTGCGGAACTTTGTGATCCAATTGCAACTTCCGTCGATAATTTTATTTTTCCATAAATATGTTGTTCTTTTCAGGTACAGACATACCGAGTGTCGCATTTTTATTTTTACTTCAGGTTTCCACGAAAAAAAAAGAGTCGAATCGAATAGAAGTTCAATTAGGGTTTGAAGGAGGACATCCGAAAAAATAAATTTTCCAAAAATTCCAAAATGGCAGCGCTATGGGGGACAACATATTGGTTTAAAATGGAAACTATATGTTTCAAAAATCTTGAAAATAATTCTCGTCAATACTTACAACTTTTGTATGAGTCATTTTTGGCTCCGTAGCATTCCGCGCGGAATTAAGTCCGATCCGACTATTTTAAGGGGTCGCCTCGATTTTTTAAAATAAATAAAAGTTTACATTTGAATAACACGGCGCAATAATTTCTTTATCGAATGAACGTGAATCGATGAAAATGAGCTTTGACAAGATAAATGACGAATGATTGCGTTGCAGTAGGGTCACCCGAAGTTACGAAAATCAAATAATAATATAAGAAGAGACAATTAACAACATTTTATCACAGACGAATATTATTAATTTTAATGATTTTGTGGATTAAATTTGTATGACGAGAATTATTTTTAAGGTTTTTGGAACATATGGTTTCCATTTTAAACCAATATGTTGTCCCCCATAGCGCTGCCATTTTGGAATTTTTGGGAAATTTATTTTTTCGGATGTCCTCCTTCAAACCCTAATTGAACTTCTATTCGATTCGACTCTTTTTTTTTCGTGGAAACCTGAAGTAAAAATAAAAATGCGACACTCGGTATGTCTGTACCTGAAAAGAACAACATATTTATGGAAAAATAAAATTATCGACGGAAGTTGCAATTGGATCACAAAGTTCCGCACGTCATTTTAATCAGTTTTTCAAGCGCTTTCAAATGGCACTAGCCGGATCACCGTACCTATAAAATTGGCGGAGCTACGATTTTTTGAATGGGAACTTGACGCCCTTCCCATGTTGATCAAATGGGAAAACTAAAAAAATCTTGCGCGACCCCTAAAAAAAATCCGATCGGGCTCATCTTTGGACACAATTCTCTTGATGGAAGATACTTTGGCGTGAGTGTATTTTGGTTGAAGAAAAAAAAAAAAGTTTTTTTTCAAGCCGCCCTACTATACACTTCTCAAAAAAACTAAAGGAACTACAAAAATTTTCCATTTATTCACGTGATTTTTACGTGACTGTAACTTTGTGATAAATTGTTGTAATGAAAAAAATGAAAGTAGCATTTTCAAGATTCGCATGTTTAGTTTTAAAATCTCATGATGAAATGTTTTTGCGGAACCAGGGAAACCCCTAATTTATGCGATTCATTTCAACTCGATGAATTATAAAACGCAGAAGAAGGATTTTTTTGCCAAGTGTTTTATAATAAATCAATGAATACCTTTGATGGAAAAATAAATATAAAACAAAATTTTGTAAAGATTATCATAAATACCTAATGGGTTATTTAAACCTGTTGTACGGAGGCATATTGAATGGATTATTACTACGGCGGAAATAATAAAGGGTAAAATAAAAATGATAGAATAAAATCGATTGAGTATAGGATCATCTACGGAGAATCCTCCTCAAATTCATCGAACTGCAGTTGTTCCAATATATGGAATTGTATATGTTAAACTAGTAATTATTGTGGCTCCGTAAAAGGATTTTCAGCCTCATGGTAATACAGACGATTAGGATTATCAATATTATTGAACCAATTGATCTACCTTGAATTGATTCATCTTATCCATGATGAATTTTTCGACCAATGTGAGTATACTCTTAGCAAAGAAACTAAAGGAACTTGACGTATCTAGTTTTGAAATCGTATGATGACATTTTTTCCTGGCCATCGATCATGGCACAATCAAGAGAAATTTTACAAACAAAATTTTCCGTTTTTCAGAATTAACGCCGGTATCGAGAAAATCTTTCGAATTCGCTGAAGAATCAGGCTAAATGACTTATTGAACAAGTCAGAAAGAAAGTTTTCGATCCCGGCAACAACTCTCAAAAATAGAAATTTTTTTTTTTTTTAAATTCTCTTGATTGTGCCATGATCGATGACCAGAAAAAAATGTCATCATACGATTTTAAAACTAGATATGTCACACTTGAAAATCCTGTTTCATCCATCTCAATACAATTTATCATGAAGTTACGGTCACCCAAAAATCACGTTAAGAAATGGAAAATTTTTGTAATTCCTATAGTTTTTTTGCCAAGTGTATACCCACATTGGTCAAGAAATTCATAATAGATAATATGAATTAATTCAAGGTAGATCAATTGGTTCGATAATATTCATAATTGTAATAGTCTGTATTACCATGAGGCTAAAAATCCTTTGGAGAAGCCACAATAATTACTAATTTAACATATACAATTCGATATATTGGAACAACTGTAGTTCAATAAATTTGAGGAGGATTCGCCGTAGATGATCCTATACTCAATCGATTTTATTCTTTCATTTTTATTTTACCCTTTATTATTTGAGCCATGGGAATAATCCATTCAATATAAATCCGTACAACACGTTCAAATAACCCATTTTTATGATAATATTTACAAAAATTTATTTCTCATTTATTTTTCCATCGAAGATATTTATGGATTTATTATAAATACTTGGCGAAAAATTCTTCTGCGTTTTATAATTCATCGAGTTGAAATAAATCGCATGAATTAGGCGCTTCCCAGATTGCACAAAAAATGTCATCATAAGATTTTAAAACTAAACATGTAAAGCTTGAAAATGCTACTTCCATTTTTTTCAATACAACTATTTATCACAAAGTTACAGTCACGCAAAAATCACGTGAAAAAATGCAACACTTTCTGTTGCTTTTATTTTTTAGCACGTGTGTAAGCAAAAAGACGTGTAGATGCACCATTTAGGTGAGGTAAACAAATTAATTATGGTGAAAAAAAAAATGAAAATAGTAACCTGAGAATCTGATGAAGTTTATCAATAACGCTCAGGTTTTCTATTCCGCAATGATCTTTTGAATTGAAGAGTACCTGAACTCATTCATTATAAAAATAACAATGAAACAATGAGGTGCGATGAAAAAAACCTTGACATTTTAAACCGGGTTAACTAGACACGATACTAAAACACTAATCAAATAAATAATAATGAAATATAATCAATTAGACCTACCATTGACGATACAGACATTTTTAAGTCAGCGTCTTGACTCGCTGCCTGCTATAACCCATTGTTGTTCTACACATTTCTATTACTTTATCATTTACTTCACCATTCTATGGGGAAGTTATTAATTTAGCCGTCATCATGATTTCAATTGATGTTCAATTGATAAAAACCAAAGATGGAGTGAATTGTCGAGGGTAATTATATTCAACAGTCTTTCAATGAATTAAAGAAGATTGAATAGAAACCTTCGATAGCGAATGATTTTTTTTATCACGCTAAAACTATATCATAGAATGGAGTCAACCAAAAGATAGAGGATAAAAAAAGTCATTGTGGAAATCCGTGAAAATTTATAGCTAAAGCAAACTTTTTCTACTTTACGAGAAAAATTCTGAAAGATAACGTTATTGAAATTCATTATAAAGATAACAATGAATGAGCAAACAGTTTAAATAATATAAACATAACATCAATAAGAAATACCTTTCACGATACGCAAATTTCCTCGACAGCTTCTTTGCTCTCCTCCTGCTGGAACCCATTGTGAATTATTTTCAACGACTTCTAATGTCTTCATTACGACGGATATCGAAAGTACACTTGAAAAATTTGTTTTAAAAACACGACGCACGTCACTAACAGAATAAAGAAGAAACTTAATCTATCAATAACACGGATAATTAAAGCGGGAGAAAACTGTTTTTATAATTGTGAACGATTAAAAAGTTTCGCGAGAAAAATAACGGTGAAGTCCATGCTGTGCGAACGAGTTATGAGGGTCCACCAACCTCCGGGAGTAAGAGAATGTAGCGAGCTACCAACTGTTGCGTCTTAAAACTCCCTACGCGCGGCAAAAATCAAAAGGTGGGATGGTAATAAATACCGTAGATCTGAATTGAATCGTCATAATCATATCTAAAGAATAATATGTAAAATGTATTCCCAGTACTTCATAAATCTCCTGTTAGGAATACTCCAGAAATACTACAAATTAGAAAACTGCTGAAGAATCAAAAAGCGACTATTGGGCACAATCCGAATTTCCCGGCGCAGCTACGGTAGCTCGGTCTCGCTTGCTTTCGAGTTCGCCAACGTATAATCGACGTAGAGATATGGACTGATAATACTGCACGAAAACGTGAAATTGTAATAGAAAGAAAGCAGATAAGGTGGGTTTCTTCCTCTTGCACTCACTCTCTCACGGAAGAGAGAGAGAAAAAAAAACCACCTAGTCTCTTATCTTTCTCTTACGATTTCACTTTTTCTCGCACTATTATAGGTCCATATCTATATGTCGTAGGCATAGGTATAGTGTGATCAACAAGCAAAAAATAGCTGACTAGTACGCCTACGCCACCGATACGTGCATTTACCCGATTTTTATTGACGGAACATTGACGCGCAATCTTTTTTGTTTACTGCTTAGGAAAATGTAAACGAAATTTTTTTGAATCACATTTTCAGATTTTTATAGAATTTTCGGGAGAACATCGGTTTGTTTTAAATATATAACGAGACATTCTATGCATTCATGACGATGCGACTAATGGAAGATTTCATTCAGCATCGTTTCATAAGCTAATGAAGAATTCATATTTTTGCAACGGCAAGTTCTCGTGCGTTTGTCTGGCGCTGGACAATTGTATCAGTCCGAAACGAACGATCGGTTTACCTCCACCCGTGCAAACTCGTTGTTGTTTCTTATTTTCTCCCTCTCTCACTCGCACGACAGAGCTACGATGACGCTGTCTCGTTCGCTTCTGAGTCTCCGCCAATTTTCTATAAAAATCTTAAATTTTTTTTTTAAATTGCCGATTGAATTTTTCTAAGCTGTAATAACAATATATTGCTTCAAAGTTTCGACAATAAAAATCGGGAAAATTTTGATATCGGTGGCGTAGCCATAGTAGGGCGTCAGCCATTTTTTGCTGTCCTTACCCCCCACCCCGCGCCCCAGTACCAATCTTCACGACGGCGAACGGCTCGGCTGAGTTCTACATGCCGGTGTGTCAGAACTAACGCCAAACCGACCTCGACATTGTTTCATAAAAAATCGATTTGCGCGCAATTGACAACGTTTTATTTTATGAAATTTTCAGGTTGTCTTCAGAACAAGTAAACGAAGGAGCTTTCTGTGTCAATCGACCAAAAAACTCAAAAACAAAAATTACAGATTTGATTATTCCGCGGTCGTGTATGTATTACTACAACCGTGGATGAGCGGCTGACAGAGACGTTCGGGCGCCGCTGTACAGCAGACGAATTTTTCGTTCGCCGTCGAAAATTCGACGCAGCGAAAAAATTTGTTCGACAATCCCGCTGTCATTGCTGAAAAAAATACTACATCTCAACTTGACAAATGAATGATAGTTGTCAAATTAAGATTTAAAAACAAAAACATTGCAGCAGTTCTCAGTGTTCGAAAACGACCGAGAATTACATTTCTACGGAACACATGGAGGACGAAATAAAAAATTTATATTCCCCTCGAATGTAGGGAAATTCTTATAATACCTGGAAAAAAAATCATTCCTGTGATAATAATTATTCATTTATATTGAAAAGTTCATTTTTTTTATGATCGTGCGTCGCACGAGAAACTTTGTTTCCATCCCGTGTCGCAACGCGGGAACTCAGAAGCGAGCGAGACAGCGTCATCGTAGCTCCGTCGTGCGAGTGAGAGAGAAAGGGAGAGAGAAAATAAAAAACAACGAGTTCGCACGGGTGGAGATAAACCAATCGTTCGTTTCGGGCTGACAGCATTGTCCAGCGCGAGAAGAACGCACGAGAACTTGCCATTGCAAAAATATGAATTTTCCATCAGTTTGGGCAATTGATGCTGGATGAAATCTTTTATGAATCATATATTTGCATTCATATTTGACGAATAAACGAATATTTTCCCGAATTTTCTATAAAAATCTAAAAAAATTTGAAAAATTGCCGATTACATTTTCCTAAGATGTAAAAAAAAGATTTTGCGTCATTGTTTCCACAATAAAAATCGGGAAAATTTTGATATCGGTGGCGTAGCCATAGTAGGGCGTCAGCCATTTTTTGCTGTCCTTACCCCCCGCCCCGCGCCGCTATACCAATCTTCGAGACGGCGAACGGCCCGGCCGGGTTCTCCATGCCGGTGTGTCAGAGCTAACGCCAAACCGACCTCGAAATTGTTTCATAAAAAATCGATTTGCGCGCAATTGACAACGTTTTATTTTATGTAATTTTCAGGTTATCTTCAGAACAAGTAAACGAAGGGGCATTCTGTGTCATTTAACCAAAAAACTTAGAAAGAAAAAATACAGATTCGATTATTCAGCGGTCGTGTATGTATTACTACAACCGTGGATGAGCGCACAGCTGACAGAGACGTTCGGGCGCCGCCGTACAGCAGACGAATTTTTCGTTCGCCGTCGAAAATTCGACACAGCGAAAAAAATTAGTTCAACAATCTCGCTGTCGTTGCTGAAAAAAAATACTACATCTCAACTTGACAAATGAATAATAGTTGTCAACTTGAGATTTAAAAACAAAAACATTGCAGTAATTCTCAGTGTTCGAAAACGACCGAGAATTACATTTCTACGGAATACATCGAGGACGAAATAAAAAATTTATATTCCCCTCCAATGTAGGAAAATTCTCATAGTACCTGAAAAAAAAATCATTCCTATGATAACAATTATTCATTTATATTGAAAATTTCGTTTTCTTGATGATCGTGCGTCGCACGAGAAACTTTGTTTCCATCCCGTGTCGCAACGCGGGAACTCAGAAGCGAGCGAGACAGCGTCATCGTAGCTCCGTCGTGCGAGTGAGAGAGAAAGGGAGAGAGAAAATAAAAAACAACGAGTTCGCACGGGTGGAGATAAACCAATCGTTCGTTTCGGGCTGACAGCATTGTCCAGCGCGAGAAGAACGCACGAGAACTTGCCATTGCAAAAATATGAATTTTCCATCAGTTTGGGCAATTGATGCTGGATGAAATCTTTTATGAATCATATATTTGCATTCATATTTGACGAATAAACGAATATTTTCCTGAATTTTCTATAAAAATCTAAAAAAATTTGAAAAATTGCCGATTACATTTTCCTAAGATGTAAAAAAAAGATTTTGCGTCATTGTTTCCACAATAAAAATCGGGAAAATTTTGATATCGGTGGCGTAGCCATAGTAGGGCGTCAGCCATTTTTTGCTGTCCTTACCCCCCGCCCCGCGCCGCTATGCCAATCTTCGAGACGGCGAACGGCCCGGCCGGGTTCTCCATGCCGGTGTGTCAGAGCTAACGCCAAACCGACCTCGACATTGTTTCAGAAAAAATCGATTTGCGCGCAATTGACAACGTTTTATTTTATGAAATTTTCAGGTTGTCTTCAGAACAAGTAAACGAAGGAGCTTTCTGTGTCATTCGACCAAAAAACTCAGAAACAAAAATTACAGATTTGATTATTCCGCGGTCGTGTATGTATTACTACAACCGTGGATGAGCGGCTGACAGAGACGTTCGGGCGCCGCCGTACAGCAGACGAATTTTTCGTTCGCCGTCGAAAATTTGACACAGCGGAAAAAATTAGTTCAACAATCTCGCTGTCGTTGCTGAAAAAAAATACTACATCTCAACTTGACAAATGAATAATAGTTGTCAACTTGAGATTTAAAAACAAAAACATTGCAGTAATTCTCAGTGTTCGAAAACGACCGAGAATTACATTTCTACGGAATACATCGAGGACGAAATAAAAAATTTATATTCCCCTCAAATGTAGGGAAATTCTACTAGTACCTGAAAAAAAAATCATTCCTATGATAACAATTATTCATTTATATTGAGAATTTCGTTTTTTTGATGATCGTGCGTCGCGCGAGAAACTTTGTTTCAATCCCGCGTCGCAACGCGTTGACTCAGAAGCGAGCAAGACAGCGTCATCGTAGCTCCGTCGTGCGAGTGAGAGAGAAAAAAAAGAATAAACAACAACGAGTTCGCACGGGTGGAGATAAACCGATCGTTCGTTTCGGGCTGACAGCATTGTCCGCAGCGCGAGAAGAACGCACGAGAACTTGCCATTGCAAAAATATGAATTTTCCATCAGTTTGGGCAATTGATGCTGGAAGAAATCTTTTATGAATCATATATTTGCATTCATATTTGACGAATAAACGAATATTTTCCCGAATTTTCTATAAAAATCTAAAAAAATTTGAAAAATTGCCGATTACATTTTCCTAAGATGTAAAAAAAAGATTTTCCGTCATTGTTTCCACAATAAAAATCGAGAAAATTTCGATATCGTTGGCGTGGCCGTAGTAGGGCGTCAGCCATTTTTTGCTGTCCTTACCCCCCGCCCCGCGCCGCTATACCAATCTTCGAGACGGCGAACGGCCCGGCCGGGTTCTCCATGCCGGTGTGTCAGAGCTAACGCCAAACCGACCTCGAAATTGTTTCATAAAAAATCGATTTGCGCGCAATTGACAACGTTTTATTTTATGAAATTTTCAGGTTGTCTTCAGAACAAGTAAAGGAAGGGGCTTCCTGTGTCATTCAACCAAAAAACGCAGAAACAAAAATTACAGATTCGATTATTCAGCGGTCGTGTGTGTATTGCTTACGACCGCGGATGAGCGCACAGCTGACAGAGACGTTCGGGCGCCGCCGTACAGCAGACGAATTTTTCGTTCGCCGTCGAAAATTCGACACAGCGAAAAAAATTAGTTCAACAATCTCGCTGTCATCAGCTGTCATTGCTGAAAAAAAATACTACATCTCAACTTGACAAATGAATGATAGTTGTCAACTTGAGATTTAAAAACAAAAACATTGCAGTAATTCTCGGTGTTCGAAAACGACCGAGAATTTCATTTCTACGGAATACATCGAGGACGAGTTAAAAAATTTATATTCCCCTCAAATGTAGGGAAATTCTACTAGTACCTGAAAAAAAACCATTCCTATGATAATAATTATTAATTAATATTGAGAATTTCGTTTTCTTGATGATCGTGCGTCGCACGAGAAACTTTATCTCAATGCCGTGTCGCAACGCGGGGACTGAGAAGCGAGCGAGACAGCGTCATCGTAGCTCCGTCGTGCGAGTGAGAGAGAGAGAGAAAATGAGAAACAACGAGTTCGCACGGGTGGAGATAAGCCGATCGTTCGTTTATGTCTGACACAAGAGTGCAGCGCAAGACGAAAGCAAGAAAACTTGCCATTGATAAAATATGAATTTTTCATCCGTTTCAGTAATACATGCTAAATAAAATCTTTTATGAATTTCATCTGTATGATTGCGTAAAATTTATATTTTCAGATAAAAACAAAAATGTCCACAAAAATTTAATTTAAAAAATGATAGTTCATCAATGAAAAGCATGCGATGCGGAATATTTTTTTGAAAAAAACATTTAAATAAAACAAAAAACTGTGAAATATATTTTTTTTCTAGAACGTCGATTCGAGAAATCATACGGGTTATGGGTGATGGGTCGAATAAATATATATATTCAATCGTAATTTTTTTATATTTATTCGAAATCTTTTAAGATGCTATGATAAAAATTTAAAAAACAACAATAATATTAAATATGAATAAAATGAAAAATACAATAAAGAAACAAAATATTTCTCAACTAAAACTCATTCTTGCATTTGCCTCATCTCGGCAATGAGCGAATCGCGTTCACACTGGATATTCTCCCACCCTTGCCACGCCTCGTGCATCAGGGCCTCGAAACCCTGCGCCACGGCAACCAGGTCCAAGATCAACTTCTGGGACCGGCCAACTATCTGAATATTTGGCCGGGCCGGAGGCTCGTGGACCCAGCATTGCTGCCGCGCAGCGGCCAAATTTATTTCGAGGCCCCGATGCAACTCGTGGAGGCGGCTCTGCGCGACCGACCAAGCTCTATTTTTATCCACACTTTTCGAAATTGTCGCTTCACGAGACTGATGCAGCCACTGCTGCTGCTGGGGCTGTTGCAGCCACTGTTGCAGCTGCTGCTGCTGCGGCTGCTGCTGCTGCTGCTGCTGCTGGGGCTGCTGCTGCTGCTGCTGCTGCTGGGGCTGTTGCAGCAATGGTTGCAGCCACTGCTGCTGCTGCTGCTGCTGCTGCTGCTGCTGCTGGGGCTGGGGCTGTTGCAGCAATGGTTGCAGCCACTGCTGCTGCTGCTGCGGCTGCTGCTCCTGGAGATGTTGCAGCAATCTTTGCAGCCACTGCTGCTGCTGCTGCTGCTGCTCTTGGGGCTGTTGCGGCAATGGTTGCAGCCGCCGCTGCTGCTGCTGCTGCTGCTGCTGCTGCTGCTGCTGCTGCTGCTGCAGGCGCTGCTGCAGCCGAATCATTTCCTCCTGCAGCGTCAGCACCCGCTGCTGCAAGAGCATGTTCGGCTGCTCATCCGGGTTCGGCAGCGGCGCCGGTAGCTGTGGTGGGTCCGGCTGTACGGGACCGTCAGGTCCGACCTGTACTTCATTCCCGGTTTCCCCGATCATCTCGGTGTGCGGCGGCGCCGGTGGTGCTGGCGGGTCGACCCGCGCTGGTCCGGTAAGTCCGATCTGCACTCGATTGCCGCTTTCCCCGATCTTCTCGGTGCGCGGCGCCGGTGGTGGTGGCGGGTCGGCCCGCGCTGGTCCGGTAAGGCAAGCGTGCGTTGACGAATTGACCGTCACCACCGTTTCCGGTTTTTGCGCCATTTCGATTTTTTTTTTTTGTTCCTTTTTTGGTTTTTGTGGCGGCGGCAGGTTTTTGTTGCCGGCGCTCTTTATTCTCCTGGCTGAAAAAACAAAGAAATCAAAGATAAATTTTATTTATCACCGACTTACGATATTTAAATATGTCACGTTTTAATTCTTATTGAAAATCTATGATAAAAAAAAATGTGTTATGCTAAAAAACTGAAAACATTCATTACACACAGCGAATAAGGTGTACTTACATTGTCTAATTTTATATGCAGTCACCTTCATCACCTTCGGACTATTTTCTGAGATTACTGAGTGTGACGACGGCTGAATGAACACTGAGCACTGAACAATCGTTTCTTCCCCATGGAACGTATAGTCGAGCGTGGAATAAAGGAAGGGGGGACTAACTGCGCTAAAATCGGGATAGACAGGAAGAAAGAAGGGGTGTACGGGGCCCGTGTTTCCTCCATCTAGCTCGTTGATTGGAGGAAAACTTTTCTCGGGACGGTCCCGATCAGTTCCACAACCAATGGGGCTATTTCGCTCTCGGGATAAAGAAGGGATTGCCAAAACGCGAAAGAGCAGCAGACGAATTTTTCGTTCGCCGTCGAAAATTCGAGGCAGCGAAAAAAATTTGTTCAACAATCCCGCTGTCATTGCTGAAAAAAAATACTACATCTCAACTTGACAAATGAATAATAGTTGTCAAATTGAGATTTAAAAACAAAAACATTGCAGCAATTCTCAGTGTTCGAAAACGACCGAGAATTACATTTCTACGGAATACATCGAGGACGAAATAAAAAATTTATATTCCCCTCGAATGTAGGGAAATTCTCATAGTACCTGAAAAAAAATCATTCCTATGATAATAATTATTCATTTATATTGAAAAGTTCATTTCTTTGATGATCGTGCGTCGCACGAGAAACTTTGTTTCCATCCCGTGTCGCAACGCGGGAACTCAGAAGCGAGCGAGACAGCGTCATCGTAGCTCCGTCGTGCGAGTGAGAGAGAAAGGGAGAGAGAAAATAAGAAACAACGAGTTCGCACGGGTGGAGATAAACCAATCGTTCGTTTCGGGCTGACAGCATTGTCCAGCGCGAGAAGAACGCACGAGAACTTGCCATTGCAAAAATATGAATTTTCCATCAGTTTGGGCAATTGATGCTGGATGAAATTTTTTTTGAATCATATATTTGCATTCATATTTGACGAATAAACGAATATTTTCCCGAATTTTCTATAAAAATCTAAAAAAATTTGAAAAATTGCCGATTATATTTTCCTAAGATGTAAAAAAAAGATTTTGCGTCATTGTTTCCACAATAAAAATCGGGAAAATTTTGATATCGGTGGCGTAGCCATAGTAGGGCGTCAGCCATTTTTTGCTGTCCTTACCCCCCACCCCGCGCCCCAGTACCAATCTTCACGACGGCGAACGGCTCGGCTGAGTTCTACATGCCGGTGTGTCAAAACTAACGCCAAACCGACCTCGACATTGTTTCATAAAAAATCGATTTGCGCGCAATTGACAACGTTTTATTTTATGAAATTTTCAGGTTGTCTTCAGAACAAGTAAACGAAGGAGCTTTCTGTGTCATTCGACCAAAAAACTCAGAAACAAAAATTACAGATTTGATTATTCCGCGGTCGTGTATGTATTACTACAACCGTGGATGAGCGGCTGACAGAGACGTTCGGGCGCCGCCGTACAGCAGACGAATTTTTCGTTCGCCGTCGAAAATTCGACACAGCGGAAAAAATTAGTTCAACAATCTCGCTGTCGTTGCTGAAAAAAAATACTACATCTCAACTTGACAAATGAATAATAGTTGTCAACTTGAGATTTAAAAACAAAAACATTGCAGTAATTCTCAGTGTTCGAAAACGACCGAGAATTACATTTCTACGGAATACATCGAGGACGAAATAAAAAATTTATATTCCCCTCCAATGTAGGAAAATTCTCATAGTACCTGAAAAAAAAATCATTCCTATGATAACAATTATTCATTTATATTGAAAATTTCGTTTTCTTGACGATCGTGCGTCGCACGAGAAACTTTGTTTCCATCCCGTGTCGCAACGCGGGAACTCAGAAGCGAGCGAGACAGCGTCATCGTAGCTCCGTCGTGCGAGTGAGAGAGAAAGGGAGAGAGAAAATAAAAAACAACGAGCTCGCACGGGTGGAGATAAACCAATCGTTCGTTTCGGGCTGACAGCATTGTCCAGCGCGAGAAGAACGCACGAGAACTTGCCATTGCAAAAATATGAATTTTCCATCAGTTTGGGCAATTGATGCTGGATGAAATCTTTTATGAATCATATATTTGCATTCATATTTGACGAATAAACGAATATTTTCCCGAATTTTCTATAAAAATCTAAAAAAATTTGAAAAATTGCCGATTATATTTTCCTAAGATGTAAAAAAAAGATTTTGCGTCATTGTTTCCACAATAAAAATCGGGAAAATTTTGATATCGGTGGCGTAGCCATAGTAGGGCGTCAGCCATTTTTTGCTGTCCTTACCCCCCACCCCGCGCCCCAGTACCAATCTTCACGACGGCGAACGGCTCGGCTGAGTTCTACATGCCGGTGTGTCAAAACTAACGCCAAACCGACCTCGACATTGTTTCATAAAAAATCGATTTGCGCGCAATTGACAACGTTTTATTTTATGAAATTTTCAGGTTGTCTTCAGAACAAGTAAACGAAGGAGCTTTCTGTGTCATTCGACCAAAAAACTCAGAAACAAAAATTACAGATTTGATTATTCCGCGGTCGTGTATGTATTACTACAACCGTGGATGAGCGGCTGACAGAGACGTTCGGGCGCCGCCGTACAGCAGACGAATTTTTCGTTCGCCGTCGAAAATTCGACACAGCGGAAAAAATTAGTTCAACAATCTCGCTGTCGTTGCTGAAAAAAAATACTACATCTCAACTTGACAAATGAATAATAGTTGTCAACTTGAGATTTAAAAACAAAAACATTGCAGTAATTCTCAGTGTTCGAAAACGACCGAGAATTACATTTCTACGGAATACATCGAGGACGAAATAAAAAATTTATATTCCCCTCCAATGTAGGAAAATTCTCATAGTACCTGAAAAAAAAATCATTCCTATGATAACAATTATTCATTTATATTGAAAATTTCGTTTTCTTGACGATCGTGCGTCGCACGAGAAACTTTGTTTCCATCCCGTGTCGCAACGCGGGAACTCAGAAGCGAGCGAGACAGCGTCATCGTAGCTCCGTCGTGCGAGTGAGAGAGAAAGGGAGAGAGAAAATAAAAAACAACGAGCTCGCACGGGTGGAGATAAACCAATCGTTCGTTTCGGGCTGACAGCATTGTCCAGCGCGAGAAGAACGCACGAGAACTTGCCATTGCAAAAATATGAATTTTCCATCAGTTTGGGCAATTGATGCTGGATGAAATCTTTTATGAATCATATATTTGCATTCATATTTGACGAATAAACGAATATTTTCCCGAATTTTCTATAAAAATCTAAAAAAATTTGAAAAATTGCCGATTATATTTTCCTAAGATGTAAAAAAAAGATTTTGCGTCATTGTTTCCACAATAAAAATCGGGAAAATTTTGATATCGGTGGCGTAGCCATAGTAGGGCGTCAGCCATTTTTTGCTGTCCTTACCCCCCACCCCGCGCCCCAGTACCAATCTTCACGACGGCGAACGGCTCGGCTGAGTTCTACATGCCGGTGTGTCAAAACTAACGCCAAACCGACCTCGACATTGTTTCATAAAAAATCGATTTGCGCGCAATTGACAACGTTTTATTTTATGAAATTTTCAGGTTGTCTTCAGAACAAGTAAACGAAGGAGCTTTCTGTGTCATTCGACCAAAAAACTCAGAAACAAAAATTACAGATTTGATTATTCCGCGGTCGTGTATGTATTACTACAACCGTGGATGAGCGGCTGACAGAGACGTTCGGGCGCCGCCGTACAGCAGACGAATTTTTCGTTCGCCGTCGAAAATTCGACACAGCGGAAAAAATTAGTTCAACAATCTCGCTGTCGTTGCTGAAAAAAAATACTACATCTCAACTTGACAAATGAATAATAGTTGTCAACTTGAGATTTAAAAACAAAAACATTGCAGTAATTCTCAGTGTTCGAAAACGACCGAGAATTACATTTCTACGGAATACATCGAGGACGAAATAAAAAATTTATATTCCCCTCCAATGTAGGAAAATTCTCATAGTACCTGAAAAAAAAATCATTCCTATGATAACAATTATTCATTTATATTGAAAATTTCGTTTTCTTGACGATCGTGCGTCGCACGAGAAACTTTGTTTCCATCCCGTGTCGCAACGCGGGAACTCAGAAGCGAGCGAGACAGCGTCATCGTAGCTCCGTCGTGCGAGTGAGAGAGAAAGGGAGAGAGAAAATAAAAAACAACGAGCTCGCACGGGTGGAGATAAACCAATCGTTCGTTTCGGGCTGACAGCATTGTCCAGCGCGAGAAGAACGCACGAGAACTTGCCATTGCAAAAATATGAATTTTCCATCAGTTTGGGCAATTGATGCTGGATGAAATTTTTTTTGAATCATATATTTGCATTCATATTTGACGAATAAACGAATATTTTCCCGAATTTTCTATAAAAATCTAAAAAAATTTGAAAAATTGCCGATTATATTTTCCTAAGATGTAAAAAAAAGATTTTGCGTCATTGTTTCCACAATAAAAATCGGGAAAATTTTGATATCGGTGGCGTAGCCATAGTAGGGCGTCAGCCATTTTTTGCTGTCCTTACCCCCCACCCCGCGCCCCAGTACCAATCTTCACGACGGCGAACGGCTCGGCTGAGTTCTACATGCCGGTGTGTCAAAACTAACGCCAAACCGACCTCGACATTGTTTCATAAAAAATCGATTTGCGCGCAATTGACAACGTTTTATTTTATGAAATTTTCAGGTTGTCTTCAGAACAAGTAAACGAAGGAGCTTTCTGTGTCATTCGACCAAAAAACTCAGAAACAAAAATTACAGATTTGATTATTCCGCGGTCGTGTATGTATTACTACAACCGTGGATGAGCGGCTGACAGAGACGTTCGGGCGCCGCCGTACAGCAGACGAATTTTTCGTTCGCCGTCGAAAATTCGACACAGCGGAAAAAATTAGTTCAACAATCTCGCTGTCGTTGCTGAAAAAAAATACTACATCTCAACTTGACAAATGAATAATAGTTGTCAACTTGAGATTTAAAAACAAAAACATTGCAGTAATTCTCAGTGTTCGAAAACGACCGAGAATTACATTTCTACGGAATACATCGAGGACGAAATAAAAAATTTATATTCCCCTCCAATGTAGGAAAATTCTCATAGTACCTGAAAAAAAAATCATTCCTATGATAACAATTATTCATTTATATTGAAAATTTCGTTTTCTTGACGATCGTGCGTCGCACGAGAAACTTTGTTTCCATCCCGTGTCGCAACGCGGGAACTCAGAAGCGAGCGAGACAGCGTCATCGTAGCTCCGTCGTGCGAGTGAGAGAGAAAGGGAGAGAGAAAATAAAAAACAACGAGCTCGCACGGGTGGAGATAAACCAATCGTTCGTTTCGGGCTGACAGCATTGTCCAGCGCGAGAAGAACGCACGAGAACTTGCCATTGCAAAAATATGAATTTTCCATCAGTTTGGGCAATTGATGCTGGATGAAATCTTTTATGAATCATATATTTGCATTCATATTTGACGAATAAACGAATATTTTCCCGAATTTTCTATAAAAATCTAAAAAAATTTGAAAAATTGCCGATTATATTTTCCTAAGATGTAAAAAAAAGATTTTGCGTCATTGTTTCCACAATAAAAATCGGGAAAATTTTGATATCGGTGGCGTAGCCATAGTAGGGCGTCAGCCATTTTTTGCTGTCCTTACCCCCCACCCCGCGCCCCAGTACCAATCTTCACGACGGCGAACGGCTCGGCTGAGTTCTACATGCCGGTGTGTCAAAACTAACGCCAAACCGACCTCGACATTGTTTCATAAAAAATCGATTTGCGCGCAATTGACAACGTTTTATTTTATGAAATTTTCAGGTTGTCTTCAGAACAAGTAAACGAAGGAGCTTTCTGTGTCATTCGACCAAAAAACTCAGAAACAAAAATTACAGATTTGATTATTCCGCGGTCGTGTATGTATTACTACAACCGTGGATGAGCGGCTGACAGAGACGTTCGGGCGCCGCCGTACAGCAGACGAATTTTTCGTTCGCCGTCGAAAATTCGACACAGCGGAAAAAATTAGTTCAACAATCTCGCTGTCGTTGCTGAAAAAAAATACTACATCTCAACTTGACAAATGAATAATAGTTGTCAACTTGAGATTTAAAAACAAAAACATTGCAGTAATTCTCAGTGTTCGAAAACGACCGAGAATTACATTTCTACGGAATACATCGAGGACGAAATAAAAAATTTATATTCCCCTCCAATGTAGGAAAATTCTCATAGTACCTGAAAAAAAAATCATTCCTATGATAACAATTATTCATTTATATTGAAAATTTCGTTTTCTTGACGATCGTGCGTCGCACGAGAAACTTTGTTTCCATCCCGTGTCGCAACGCGGGAACTCAGAAGCGAGCGAGACACCGTCATCGTAGCTCCGTCGTGCGAGTGAGAGAGAAAGGGAGAGAGAAAATAAAAAACAACGAGCTCGCACGGGTGGAGATAAACCAATCGTTCGTTTCGGGCTGACAGCATTGTCCAGCGCGAGAAGAACGCACGAGAACTTGCCATTGCAAAAATATGAATTTTCCATCAGTTTGGGCAATTGATGCTGGATGAAATCTTTTATGAATCATATATTTGCATTCATATTTGACGAATAAACGAATATTTTCCCGAATTTTCTATAAAAATCTAAAAAAATTTGAAAAATTGCCGATTATATTTTCCTAAGATGTAAAAAAAAGATTTTGCGTCATTGTTTCCACAATAAAAATCGGGAAAATTTTGATATCGGTGGCGTAGCCATAGTAGGGCGTCAGCCATTTTTTGCTGTCCTTACCCCCCACCCCGCGCCCCAGTACCAATCTTCACGACGGCGAAC
>OZ020175.1:10541755-10581106 GCA_963971145.1 Sussaba pulchella | reverse complement strand
TGTTTCTGAGTTTTTTGGTCGAATGACACAGAAAGCTCCTTCGTTTACTTGTTCTGAAGACAACCTGAAAATTTCATAAAATAAAACGTTGTCAATTGCGCGCAAATCGATTTTTTATGAAACAATGTCGAGGTCGGTTTGGCGTTAGTTTTGACACACCGGCATGTAGAACTCAGCCGAGCCGTTCGCCGTCGTGAAGATTGGTACTGGGGCGCGGGGTGGGGGGTAAGGACAGCAAAAAATGGCTGACGCCCTACTATGGCTACGCCACCGATATCAAAATTTTCCCGATTTTTATTGTGGAAACAATGACGCAAAATCTTTTTTTTACATCTTAGGAAAATATAATCGGCAATTTTTCAAATTTTTTTAGATTTTTATAGAAAATTCGGGAAAATATTCGTTTATTCGTCAAATATGAATGCAAATATATGATTCATAAAAGATTTCATCCAGCATCAATTGCCCAAACTGATGGAAAATTCATATTTTTGCAATGGCAAGTTCTCGTGCGTTCTTCTCGCGCTGGACAATGCTGTCAGCCCGAAACGAACGATTGGTTTATCTCCACCCGTGCGAGCTCGTTGTTTTTTATTTTCTCTCTCCCTTTCTCTCTCACTCGCACGACGGAGCTACGATGACGCTGTCTCGCTCGCTTCTGAGTTCCCGCGTTGCGACACGGGATGGAAACAAAGTTTCTCGTGCGACGCACGATCGTCAAGAAAACGAAATTTTCAATATAAATGAATAATTGTTATCATAGGAATGATTTTTTTTTCAGGTACTATGAGAATTTTCCTACATTGGAGGGGAATATAAATTTTTTATTTCGTCCTCGATGTATTCCGTAGAAATGTAATTCTCGGTCGTTTTCGAACACTGAGAATTACTGCAATGTTTTTGTTTTTAAATCTCAAGTTGACAACTATTATTCATTTGTCAAGTTGAGATGTAGTATTTTTTTTCAGCAACGACAGCGAGATTGTTGAACTAATTTTTTCCGCTGTGTCGAATTTTCGACGGCGAACGAAAAATTCGTCTGCTGTACGGCGGCGCCCGAACGTCTCTGTCAGCCGCTCATCCACGGTTGTAGTAATACATACACGACCGCGGAATAATCAAATCTGTAATTTTTGTTTCTGAGTTTTTTGGTCGAATGACACAGAAAGCTCCTTCGTTTACTTGTTCTGAAGACAACCTGAAAATTTCATAAAATAAAACGTTGTCAATTGCGCGCAAATCGATTTTTTATGAAACAATGTCGAGGTCGGTTTGGCGTTAGTTTTGACACACCGGCATGTAGAACTCAGCCGAGCCGTTCGCCGTCGTGAAGATTGGTACTGGGGCGCGGGGTGGGGGGTAAGGACAGCAAAAAATGGCTGACGCCCTACTATGGCTACGCCACCGATATCAAAATTTTCCCGATTTTTATTGTGGAAACAATGACGCAAAATCTTTTTTTTACATCTTAGGAAAATATAATCGGCAATTTTTCAAATTTTTTTAGATTTTTATAGAAAATTCGGGAAAATATTCGTTTATTCGTCAAATATGAATGCAAATATATGATTCATAAAAGATTTCATCCAGCATCAATTGCCCAAACTGATGGAAAATTCATATTTTTGCAATGGCAAGTTCTCGTGCGTTCTTCTCGCGCTGGACAATGCTGTCAGCCCGAAACGAACGATTGGTTTATCTCCACCCGTGCGAGCTCGTTGTTTTTTATTTTCTCTCTCCCTTTCTCTCTCACTCGCACGACGGAGCTACGATGACGCTGTCTCGCTCGCTTCTGAGTTCCCGCGTTGCGACACGGGATGGAAACAAAGTTTCTCGTGCGACGCACGATCGTCAAGAAAACGAAATTTTCAATATAAATGAATAATTGTTATCATAGGAATGATTTTTTTTCAGGTACTATGAGAATTTTCCTACATTGGAGGGGAATATAAATTTTTTATTTCGTCCTCGATGTATTCCGTAGAAATGTAATTCTCGGTCGTTTTCGAACACTGAGAATTACTGCAATGTTTTTGTTTTTAAATCTCAAGTTGACAACTATTATTCATTTGTCAAGTTGAGATGTAGTATTTTTTTTCAGCAACGACAGCGAGATTGTTGAACTAATTTTTTCCGCTGTGTCGAATTTTCGACGGCGAACGAAAAATTCGTCTGCTGTACGGCGGCGCCCGAACGTCTCTGTCAGCCGCTCATCCACGGTTGTAGTAATACATACACGACCGCGGAATAATCAAATCTGTAATTTTTGTTTCTGAGTTTTTTGGTCGAATGACACAGAAAGCTCCTTCGTTTACTTGTTCTGAAGACAACCTGAAAATTTCATAAAATAAAACGTTGTCAATTGCGCGCAAATCGATTTTTTATGAAACAATGTCGAGGTCGGTTTGGCGTTAGTTTTGACACACCGGCATGTAGAACTCAGCCGAGCCGTTCGCCGTCGTGAAGATTGGTACTGGGGCGCGGGGTGGGGGGTAAGGACAGCAAAAAATGGCTGACGCCCTACTATGGCTACGCCACCGATATCAAAATTTTCCCGATTTTTATTGTGGAAACAATGACGCAAAATCTTTTTTTTACATCTTAGGAAAATATAATCGGCAATTTTTCAAATTTTTTTAGATTTTTATAGAAAATTCGGGAAAATATTCGTTTATTCGTCAAATATGAATGCAAATATATGATTCATAAAAGATTTCATCCAGCATCAATTGCCCAAACTGATGGAAAATTCATATTTTTGCAATGGCAAGTTCTCGTGCGTTCTTCTCGCGCTGGACAATGCTGTCAGCCCGAAACGAACGATTGGTTTATCTCCACCCGTGCGAGCTCGTTGTTTTTTATTTTCTCTCTCCCTTTCTCTCTCACTCGCACGACGGAGCTACGATGACGCTGTCTCGCTCGCTTCTGAGTTCCCGCGTTGCGACACGGGATGGAAACAAAGTTTCTCGTGCGACGCACGATCGTCAAGAAAACGAAATTTTCAATATAAATGAATAATTGTTATCATAGGAATGATTTTTTTTTCAGGTACTATGAGAATTTTCCTACATTGGAGGGGAATATAAATTTTTTATTTCGTCCTCGATGTATTCCGTAGAAATGTAATTCTCGGTCGTTTTCGAACACTGAGAATTACTGCAATGTTTTTGTTTTTAAATCTCAAGTTGACAACTATTATTCATTTGTCAAGTTGAGATGTAGTATTTTTTTTCAGCAACGACAGCGAGATTGTTGAACTAATTTTTTCCGCTGTGTCGAATTTTCGACGGCGAACGAAAAATTCGTCTGCTGTACGGCGGCGCCCGAACGTCTCTGTCAGCCGCTCATCCACGGTTGTAGTAATACATACACGACCGCGGAATAATCAAATCTGTAATTTTTGTTTCTGAGTTTTTTGGTCGAATGACACAGAAAGCTCCTTCGTTTACTTGTTCTGAAGACAACCTGAAAATTTCATAAAATAAAACGTTGTCAATTGCGCGCAAATCGATTTTTTATGAAACAATGTCGAGGTCGGTTTGGCGTTAGTTTTGACACACCGGCATGTAGAACTCAGCCGAGCCGTTCGCCGTCGTGAAGATTGGTACTGGGGCGCGGGGTGGGGGGTAAGGACAGCAAAAAATGGCTGACGCCCTACTATGGCTACGCCACCGATATCAAAATTTTCCCGATTTTTATTGTGGAAACAATGACGCAAAATCTTTTTTTTACATCTTAGGAAAATATAATCGGCAATTTTTCAAATTTTTTTAGATTTTTATAGAAAATTCGGGAAAATATTCGTTTATTCGTCAAATATGAATGCAAATATATGATTCAAAAAAAATTTCATCCAGCATCAATTGCCCAAACTGATGGAAAATTCATATTTTTGCAATGGCAAGTTCTCGTGCGTTCTTCTCGCGCTGGACAATGCTGTCAGCCCGAAACGAACGATTGGTTTATCTCCACCCGTGCGAGCTCGTTGTTTTTTATTTTCTCTCTCCCTTTCTCTCTCACTCGCACGACGGAGCTACGATGACGCTGTCTCGCTCGCTTCTGAGTTCCCGCGTTGCGACACGGGATGGAAACAAAGTTTCTCGTGCGACGCACGATCGTCAAGAAAACGAAATTTTCAATATAAATGAATAATTGTTATCATAGGAATGATTTTTTTTTCAGGTACTATGAGAATTTTCCTACATTGGAGGGGAATATAAATTTTTTATTTCGTCCTCGATGTATTCCGTAGAAATGTAATTCTCGGTCGTTTTCGAACACTGAGAATTACTGCAATGTTTTTGTTTTTAAATCTCAAGTTGACAACTATTATTCATTTGTCAAGTTGAGATGTAGTATTTTTTTTCAGCAACGACAGCGAGATTGTTGAACTAATTTTTTCCGCTGTGTCGAATTTTCGACGGCGAACGAAAAATTCGTCTGCTGTACGGCGGCGCCCGAACGTCTCTGTCAGCCGCTCATCCACGGTTGTAGTAATACATACACGACCGCGGAATAATCAAATCTGTAATTTTTGTTTCTGAGTTTTTTGGTCGAATGACACAGAAAGCTCCTTCGTTTACTTGTTCTGAAGACAACCTGAAAATTTCATAAAATAAAACGTTGTCAATTGCGCGCAAATCGATTTTTTATGAAACAATGTCGAGGTCGGTTTGGCGTTAGTTTTGACACACCGGCATGTAGAACTCAGCCGAGCCGTTCGCCGTCGTGAAGATTGGTACTGGGGCGCGGGGTGGGGGGTAAGGACAGCAAAAAATGGCTGACGCCCTACTATGGCTACGCCACCGATATCAAAATTTTCCCGATTTTTATTGTGGAAACAATGACGCAAAATCTTTTTTTTACATCTTAGGAAAATATAATCGGCAATTTTTCAAATTTTTTTAGATTTTTATAGAAAATTCGGGAAAATATTCGTTTATTCGTCAAATATGAATGCAAATATATGATTCAAAAAAAATTTCATCCAGCATCAATTGCCCAAACTGATGGAAAATTCATATTTTTGCAATGGCAAGTTCTCGTGCGTTCTTCTCGCGCTGGACAATGCTGTCAGCCCGAAACGAACGATTGGTTTATCTCCACCCGTGCGAACTCGTTGTTTCTTATTTTCTCTCTCCCTTTCTCTCTCACTCGCACGACGGAGCTACGATGACGCTGTCTCGCTCGCTTCTGAGTTCCCGCGTTGCGACACGGGATGGAAACAAAGTTTCTCGTGCGACGCACGATCATCAAAGAAATGAACTTTTCAATATAAATGAATAATTATTATCATAGGAATGATTTTTTTTCAGGTACTATGAGAATTTCCCTACATTCGAGGGGAATATAAATTTTTTATTTCGTCCTCGATGTATTCCGTAGAAATGTAATTCTCGGTCGTTTTCGAACACTGAGAATTGCTGCAATGTTTTTGTTTTTAAATCTCAATTTGACAACTATTATTCATTTGTCAAGTTGAGATGTAGTATTTTTTTTCAGCAATGACAGCGGGATTGTTGAACAAATTTTTTTCGCTGCCTCGAATTTTCGACGGCGAACGAAAAATTCGTCTGCTGCTCTTTCGCGTTTTGGCAATCCCTTCTTTATCCCGAGAGCGAAATAGCCCCATTGGTTGTGGAACTGATCGGGACCGTCCCGAGAAAAGTTTTCCTCCAATCAACGAGCTAGATGGAGGAAACACGGGCCCCGTACACCCCTTCTTTCTTCCTGTCTATCCCGATTTTAGCGCAGTTAGTCCCCCCTTCCTTTATTCCACGCTCGACTATACGTTCCATGGGGAAGAAACGATTGTTCAGTGCTCAGTGTTCATTCAGCCGTCGTCACACTCAGTAATCTCAGAAAATAGTCCGAAGGTGATGAAGGTGACTGCATATAAAATTAGACAATGTAAGTACACCTTATTCGCTGTGTGTAATGAATGTTTTCAGTTTTTTAGCATAACACATTTTTTTTTATCATAGATTTTCAATAAGAATTAAAACGTGACATATTTAAATATCGTAAGTCGGTGATAAATAAAATTTATCTTTGATTTCTTTGTTTTTTCAGCCAGGAGAATAAAGAGCGCCGGCAACAAAAACCTGCCGCCGCCACAAAAACCAAAAAAGGAACAAAAAAAAAAAATCGAAATGGCGCAAAAACCGGAAACGGTGGTGACGGTCAATTCGTCAACGCACGCTTGCCTTACCGGACCAGCGCGGGCCGACCCGCCACCACCACCGGCGCCGCGCACCGAGAAGATCGGGGAAAGCGGCAATCGAGTGCAGATCGGACTTACCGGACCAGCGCGGGTCGACCCGCCAGCACCACCGGCGCCGCCGCACACCGAGATGATCGGGGAAACCGGGAATGAAGTACAGGTCGGACCTGACGGTCCCGTACAGCCGGACCCACCACAGCTACCGGCGCCGCTGCCGAACCCGGATGAGCAGCCGAACATGCTCTTGCAGCAGCGGGTGCTGACGCTGCAGGAGGAAATGATTCGGCTGCAGCAGCGCCTGCAGCAGCAGCAGCAGCAGCAGCAGCAGCAGCAGCAGCAGCAGCAGCAGCGGCGGCTGCAACCATTGCCGCAACAGCCCCAAGAGCAGCAGCAGCAGCAGCAGCAGTGGCTGCAAAGATTGCTGCAACATCTCCAGGAGCAGCAGCCGCAGCAGCAGCAGCAGTGGCTGCAACCATTGCTGCAACAGCCCCAGCCCCAGCAGCAGCAGCAGCAGCAGCAGCAGCAGCAGCAGTGGCTGCAACCATTGCTGCAACAGCCCCAGCAGCAGCAGCCCCAGCAGCAGCAGCAGCAGCAGCAGCCGCAGCAGCAGCAGCTGCAACAGTGGCTGCAACAGCCCCAGCAGCAGCAGTGGCTGCATCAGTCTCGTGAAGCGACAATTTCGAAAAGTGTGGATAAAAATAGAGCTTGGTCGGTCGCGCAGAGCCGCCTCCACGAGTTGCATCGGGGCCTCGAAATAAATTTGGCCGCTGCGCGGCAGCAATGCTGGGTCCACGAGCCTCCGGCCCGGCCAAATATTCAGATAGTTGGCCGGTCCCAGAAGTTGATCCTGGACCTGGTTGCCGTGGCGCAGGGTTTCGAGGCCCTGATGCACGAGGCGTGGCAAGGGTGGGAGAATATCCAGTGTGAACGCGATTCGCTCATTGCCGAGATGAGGCAAATGCAAGAATGAGTTTTAGTTGAGAAATATTTTGTTTCTTTATTGTATTTTTCATTTTATTCATATTTAATATTATTGTTGTTTTTTAAATTTTTATCATAGCATCTTAAAAGATTTCGAATAAATATAAAAAAATTACGATTGAATATATATATTTATTCGACCCATCACCCATAACCCGTATGATTTCTCGAATCGACGTTCTAGAAAAAAAATATATTTCACAGTTTTTTGTTTTATTTAAATGATTTTTTCAAAAAAATATTCCGCATCGCATGCTTTTCATTGATGAACTATCATTTTTTAAATTAAATTTTTGTGGACATTTTTGTTTTTATCTGAAAATATAAATTTTACGCAATCATACAGATGAAATTCATAAAAGATTTTATTTAGCATGTATTACTGAAACGGATGAAAAATTCATATTTTATCAATGGCAAGTTTTCTTGCTTTCGTCTTGCGCTGCACTCTTGTGTCAGACATAAACGAACGATCGGCTTATCTCCACCCGTGCGAACTCGTTGTTTCTCATTTTCTCTCTCCCTTTCTCTCTCACTCGCACGACGGAGCTACGATGACGCTGTCTCGCTCGCTTCTGAGTTCCCGCGTTGCGACACGGGATGGAAACAAAGTTTCTCGTGCGACGCACGATCATCAAGAAAACGAAATTTTCAATATAAATGAATAATTGTTATCATAGGAATGATTTTTTTTTCAGGTACTATGAGAATTTTCCTACATTGGAGGGGAATATAAATTTTTTATTTCGTCCTCGATGTATTCCGTAGAAATGTAATTCTCGGTCGTTTTCGAACACTGAGAATTACTGCAATGTTTTTGTTTTTAAATCTCAAGTTGACAACTATTATTCATTTGTCAAGTTGAGATGTAGTATTTTTTTTCAGCAACGACAGCGAGATTGTTGAACTAATTTTTTTCGCTGTGTCGAATTTTCGACGGCGAACGAAAAATTCGTCTGCTGTACGGCGGCGCCCGAACGTCTCTGTCAGCTGTGCGCTCATCCGCGGTCGTAAGCAATACACACACGACCGCTGAATAATCGAATCTGTAATTTTTGTTTCTGCGTTTTTTGGTTGAATGACACAGGAAGCCCCTTCCTTTACTTGTTCTGAAGACAACCTGAAAATTTCATAAAATAAAACGTTGTCAATTGCGCGCAAATCGATTTTTTCTGAAACAATGTCGAGGTCGGTTTGGCGTTAGCTCTGACACACCGGCATGGAGAACCCGGCCGGGCCGTTCGCCGTCTCGAAGATTGGTATAGCGGCGCGGGGCGGGGGGTAAGGACAGCAAAAAATGGCTGACGCCCTACTATGGCTACGCCACCGATATCAAAATTTTCCCGATTTTTATTGTGGAAACAATGACGCAAAATCTTTTTTTTACATCTTAGGAAAATGTAATCGGCAATTTTTCAAATTTTTTTAGATTTTTATAGAAAATTCGGGAAAATATTCGTTTATTCGTCAAATATGAATGCAAATATATGATTCATAAAAGATTTCATCCAGCATCAATTGCCCAAACTGATGGAAAATTCATATTTTTGCAATGGCAAGTTCTCGTGCGTTCTTCTCGCGCTGGACAATGCTGTCAGCCCGAAACGAACGATTGGTTTATCTCCACCCGTGCGAGCTCGTTGTTTTTTATTTTCTCTCTCCCTTTCTCTCTCACTCGCACGACGGAGCTACGATGACGCTGTCTCGCTCGCTTCTGAGTTCCCGCGTTGCGACACGGGATGGAAACAAAGTTTCTCGTGCGACGCACGATCATCAAAAAAATGAACTTTTCAATATAAATGAATAATTATTATCATAGGAATGATTTTTTTTCCAGGTATTATAAGAATTTCCCTACATTCGAGGGGAATATAAATTTTTTATTTCGTCCTCGATGTGTTGCGTAGAAATGTAATTCTCGGTCGTTTTCGAACACTGAGAATTACTGCAATGTTTTTGTTTTTAAATCTCAAGTTGACAACTATTATTCATTTGTCAAGTTGAGATGTAGTATTTTTTTTCAGCAACGACAGCGAGATTGTTGAACTAATTTTTTTCGCTGTGTCGAATTTTCGACGGCGAACGAAAAATTCGTCTGCTGTACGGCGGCGCCCGAACGTCTCTGTCAGCTGTGCGCTCATCCGCGGTCGTAAGCAATACACACACGACCGCTGAATAATCGAATCTGTAATTTTTGTTTCTGCGTTTTTTGGTTGAATGACACAGGAAGCCCCTTCCTTTACTTGTTCTGAAGACAACCTGAAAATTTCATAAAATAAAACGTTGGCATCTGCGCGCAAATCGATTTTTTCTGAAACAATGTCGAGGTCGGTTTGGCGTTAGCTATGACACACCGGCATGAAGAACTCGGCCGAGCCGTTCGCCGTCGCGAACATCGGTATATCGGTCAGGCGGCGGGAGGGAGGGGGTTGAATTACTGCTTGGTTCACTGAATCCACGTATGTGGCGCTACTGGATGCGTCGTGACCAAGCCTCTGCGTTACCATATTTCCATTGCTACGCGCGAGCGGTGTAAGACCGATCCTATGGTATCTGTTCTGTTTTTTTTTTTTCACCCTATATTCTGGATTTTGTTGGAAAACCAACAGTTTTGATGTTCTAGATTTACCCTCAAAATTTTTCTGAATTCCGAGTGTCCGTTCGCGATCTAACTTAATTATAATTTTTACATGCATAAAAAGGTTACCTACAGCGCTGACGCACGGGCGTGTTTTGGCGCGCACGGTTCTCGCTGCAATCGGAAAAAGTATTTATCTCTACAGTTTGGCCAAATTATCACACCCGCTACATACTGTATTGTTTATTGGATAATTCTCCATACTATCGTTCTTATTGTTTCGGCTTGCGTGCCGTAAGACGGCTACAAACTCTTTTTCACTATTGCAGCTACCAGAATGATAATGCAAAACTGCAATTTTTTTCTTGCTCCACATCATAAATGGCACTGGAAAACCATTCGTTCTGTCGTTCTTTGTCGATCCCCAGAATTTTATTCAAATCCGAGTCCCCGTTCCCGACTTAATGGGATTCAAGTCTAACATAGTAACTTCCTTACCGACGGCGATATGACACATACCCTTAAGAGAACTCCCAAGGGATGCCGGATCGATCGAAAAGTATTCGTCCCGAGGGTCCTTTGATCAGTGTCGTGAGCTATTGTCAACGACGTGTCTCTCATTCTGCTCCATCTCTTCCCGTCTCTCAAACCTTCCATCTAGTCGTTCGTCCACCCACTCCTTCCCCCACCACCCGTCTTCTCGCTCGCGTCTCCGTCCTCCTCTTTTTCTCGTCCTCGTCGTTTGCCCTCGTTTCGTTGCACTCGATTGATCGATCACGGAAACAACTGCGTCTCGATGCAACCTCGAGAAACGTCGTTGTCTCAAACAACTCAAACTAGATTTTTCAACAACGTGGGAGGAATCGAAAGCTCTGGGGAAAAAAATCGTCGCGATAAAGCAAAAACGGTAACGACCCTTACAACAGTTTCAAATTGCATTCACATGAAAAAAAATCCATTTGTGCCAAAACAAAATAAGAAATCCCAAGAAAATAGATGAATTAAGGAAAAAACGTCACCAATTTTTCTAAATTATATTCAATGTAAAAAAAGAATAATCAATTTAAATTGCACACAATGTGACTATTCCGAGATTGAAATTCATGCGTGAAGTAAAGTCCTTGATTTATGAAAACTGATATCCCCGAGAGTCGACGGAAAAATGGAGAAATGAGAAGAAAAAGAAGAATTCCAATCCCACCGCGAAAAACGTGAGATATTCGTACAAATGTCATATTTGCTTTTCCACTTCTCCGTTGTGCCGATAAAACGAGAGAGACAGTGAAAGAGAGGGATCAGCGAATGTGCATACAAGCGAAGATACACATTATTACGAAGATAAGACTGCACGTATTGATAATTCAACAGCGCACGTTGCGGGTTTTTCAAGCGCGCCGTCGTCCCGAGAGAAGAATATATACTTTCCATTATTCCGTCAAGCCCGAGATTCTTCCCGAGATTCTCGACTCGGATGTTAAGTCGAAGACAAAACTTTGGCAACCGCGAAAAATATGCTGTGGTTTGCAATAAGCGCGGTTCGGAAGGACTTTGCCGGGGGATGCGAGTGAAAAGTCTTGAATTTCGTTTGCGGTCGTGGCGACGTTGGTGAAAGCGGGAAGAATAGATGTAGCTTCCAATGCAACGTCATATCTGTCCATATCTTCCCGCGACCGGGGCGTCGCTGGAAGAAGAAAGAAGATGGGGAAAAGTTTTTTTTTTTTCTTTTAAAGTAGATATAGACATGAGGAAAGAGAAAATGTCGGCGGCATCCTGTGAAATTCATATGCGAGAGAGGCGACGCCGGGTGAGTGTGCCGTTGGGTTGGTTGAGCTGCAGCTGAACCGGGAGGTCCTCCGAGTCTTCCGCTCGGGCCCCGAAGTCTCCGCTAACCGAAAGCCGCTGAGAGACAGGCTTGAATAGGTTTGAAGGAGCACGTACAGGTTCACCCCCCCCCCCCTGCCCTCCCCGATTTTCACTGCTGATGCTGCTGCCGTGCTGCTGCCGTGCCGATGAGCCGCTCGGCAGCGAGGCGAGAATAGTTACATCATGAACCACAACGAAGCACCTCCTGAAATCTGGCACGCCCACCAAGATCAACATTTTTTTTCGAGTGTCTAGAAATTACAGATTTTCCATGAACTCTTCAATCCCGCTGATAGTTATATCTTTCGGCTCATCTCTGCTTTGCGAAAATCGAGATTTGGAAGTGGGGATGTTTGGTTTCCGATGGAGCAAGAGTGAATGACTTTTTTCTGAAGCACATAGAAATTATGGTTTTTTATGGTTCTATATTTATGAAATTTTTATGGACTCTCGGAGCATGTAACTCGCATTAATTACCACTGAGAAGTTATTTTTTTTTAATTGAAAACCTGGAAATTAACTATTTCAACCCTTGCTCCGCAACGAGGTCACGGGTGACCCCATCGGAAATTCGCGTTTTTCACATTTTCATTTGTTTATATTATTATTTCGTTTGAACGAATTATTCCTTTAGCAATACAATGATCGATCCTTATACTAGGATAGTTCATGAGATTACCTACATTTTTTCGAATTTTTCAGAATACTTCAGAGTACTTTTTAAGGGGCTGAGACGTATATGACCGTCGCTGCGGAGTGAAGGCGCCAGAAAACACGTTTCAGTATAAAAGTTAACTTCGCCTATTTTGCTATTTGAATCATCTTAAGCCCGGGAAGAGCCGAAAAATAACTTTCGGCAACGTCGAAGAATACATTTAAAAAATCTATAACATCTAGATATTAAAAAAACGAAATTGGGACTTGGCAAGACGGCTAGTTTTATAGACATCAGTGAAGCGGTAACTTCTTCACCGCTTCCAGGATATATACCGCATGGTCCACTTCTTCGTGAGCATCCGAATCTGAATTTATTCTTATTTAAAATGAAAAAGTTTTCTCTCGACGTCGTAGACGTTGCGTCGGATTGAGCCCTGTGTACGCGGTTACGGCGAAACGACGAGCTTTCGGTCCGGGAGCTTTCTTATACTCGTTGCTTTTCTTATTCCGTGCTGTAGCGTCGGTTACTTCAAAACACGTAATTCAGTTTCGTCGGTAGCTGAAACGTGAAGACGAAGCCAAGGTTTCGAGAAACCCGTTCACGGGCGGGCGAGGACGAGGCGGGAGGGGAGGGAAAAATTTAAGATGATTCATGCGTGAGTGATGAAAAAAAGTCTTATTTCACTTTTCGCTGTGATAAACAGAGCGTGAAGTATACTTGTTGGCACTTTTCTATGACTCAACTGGATACCTTCAACTTCACGAAACTTTTCCTCATTGCTTATTCTCGCAACGAAACGTAAATAAGAAGAGTACAAGTTGGAGTGCGTTAAATTTTTTTTTTTTTATTTGCATCCACTGATTCAATGCACGCCCTTTCAGTCGATGAAGAGGTTTATGCGGAAAGAATGTGCATATTGAGTTACAAACATGTCGTATATTTCAATGGAAATCCGTATTCAAATCGAGAATGCACTCTCGAAAGAAAAATATAATAATCTTAATTCGATTTGATCAATAAATTTGTTTTCAATCGTTTTGGATTTGGAAAAAAATATATTCAAAAGCAAATGGATTAAATGAATTAAATGAATCAACCTGTATTCCGCTAACTTATATTTTAATATTGTAATTTATATTTAATAATTTGATTCATGTCGATCTAATTTCTAATTTAATACATCAACTATTTTTGTTATATATTTCAAATCATTTTTTTTTCTTTGTGGATAATTTCAAACATTTTTTTTCTGTTTACGCAAAAGAAGATGAAGAACTGACGAGCGGTAAGTATGGGAAACAGAATGTTGCGCAACTGCTAGTCGTTTTCTCGTTGAATCCCGAGATACAAAAGGGTTTAGCCCATTCATGATTTTGGACGAGGACTGCTCGTCCGGACTCCCGCTCGGCACGATTTCGACGGTACCGAGCGCACGACTCGCGGGATACAAGTACGCAACTCCGGGGGCTTATGTTTCCCGCCCGCGGGACAGTTACCCAACGCGGATGAGTCATGCGACCCGTGGGAAATCTTACGAAGGTACGATTGGATGAACAGCACACGTGTACTTGAGACTCCAAAGTTTAAAAATTGATCTACCGGACGGTCTACAACTTTTTTTTTTTTATCACAACCCATCCGCACCGCAAAGAACTGTACTTCCATATACTTTTATCGCTTGGAACAACGTGCGGCAAGCCAGGGACTTCGGGCGTCGGATAATCCGAAAGACAAATTTTTCACAGTGTCGGCTAAGTTCATTTTTCCTTCTAGTCCCCCGAGATTTCTGAGAGGAATAGTATTTTTTTTTTAGATTTCAAGGGTGAAGAGTGAATGAGAAAATTTACATTTTTTATTTAAATTGAAAACTTTATCGACCGGAGAAACGCATTTGCTAATTGGAAGGAAAAGAAGGAAGGTTTGTCGACAATGCAATAATTTAACCGAACAATTGAATGATTGAACTATTTGATAATAAAATATAATTTACAGTATAATAACCCAATAATCCGAATACGTTATTTTGTTTGATTCATGGATTGGCAATTAATACGGAATAATTTCAGTAATCAGGGGTTTCACAAACATTTGTGGCAACTCAATAATCCATATTTCACTGATTTAGCCATTTGATAATTTTATTCTTTAATCATTCAATTAAACAATAACCGTCCGGAATGACAAATTAAAATACTGAAAGTCACGTTTCCAACCTCCCAAACTCAGAATTCCGATTAAATCAATCCACCGACTTAGTACAAAAAAAAAAACAAAACGTGCATCCCCCTAAAGACTACACAAAAATCTGATCTACGACGGCCGTAAAATGAACGAATTGAATTTTGCCCGAATTTCTATTGCGAACAAATACCGCTGAAAACTGTATCGTAGTCATTGAACGGATTACAAGCGATTCGGCCACGTGATAATAGCATCGTGAGGGATTTTAATGGGATAATCGTGGGTAGCATTTAGCTCGTATATCATTCGGCCAACAAACCAGATTTGCGGTCGTCGCCGTGAGGCAAGCCCCGTTGGGTTGTATTTTTCTCGTACTCGACGGGTCGTATTATCGCGCGTATTGCCGGGGTATAACACGTTTAAGGTAGTGTAATTTTGATTCGCTACCAGATTACACGAATGCCGGTGTGATACACGGCCACACGGTCGCAGATACAACTGAATACGCTCGGGTTGCGCGGTATGTCCTCCATCGGAACAGTTTATCGCAACGGTGTCGCCGGAGAGTCCCTACCGAAATATGTTGCACCTGCGGGATACGAGGCGAGGCCAGCCACAAATTTAATCCCAGCGTCGCGCACACGCACTCGCCCACGCATACGAGTGCATACGAATATTCATATTTCTCACGGTATACACAGACCCATAATTATTCAATTTATAGCAACATCGTAACTCAAGCGAGCAAATGATTTATTCATTTTTTTTTTTTTTTAATACGAATTCATCCCTCGCGATGTTCGGAACGGCAATGATTATTTTTTTAATTATCATGATTATCATCATCATCATTATCGTGCGGCATTTTAATTTCTGTTGTGGATGAAGCAGCGTCCACAAATATTTTCCGGCATCGAGAAACGATTGCTTGCCTTGTTTCAAAATGCATTTTATCGATTCAACGGGTTTGAACCCGTATCAGGGATTTATGAGGATGAAATATTTATACGGGGCTTGAAGGGGGAGGGGAGACAGGTGAATTTCAGATTCCAACGGTTTCGTGTGCAAATGGATTTTTGTGAACGGCGGAATGGAGATTTTTTTTACGAATGATTATTCTTTTTTCATTTTCAGGTTTTTCGAAGATTTCAGAATCGTTGGAATATTAAAACTTGATTTAAGTCATGACTGAAAAGTTGAAAAAAACACTATTGCTTATTTCCGTGTCCTCGTTTTTTTAAGATTAACTGCAGATCAATCCTAGTCGCTTAAATGGTTAGAACGTGATATCGATCGAATAGATTCATCAAATATTCTTGTCCTCGGTATATTATTTCCTATATTCCACTTTAAATCTGAAATTTAATATTCCCTTGACCAAAACAAAACGAAAAACGACGATAGAATTATTTCGAATGGCAAAGAAAGGGTGTTGTGAGGCAGATAAATCTCATTGTGAGCTGTCCGTTTGATCCAACACAATCGCGACGATTGTCTTCCAAGCTCAGGGCGAGAAACCGCCGACGAGCCATTGTCTTCGTTCTCTCACCCGCCTATCCCTGTTTCGTCCATACGCCATTGAACTCAATCTTCCCACTTGCGGTAAAACGTCGAGAGAATTTCGTTCGTCTTTCGCGGCGTTAAGTGATATCGACTTATTTGTCGGTGAAGAGACCGAGAAACCGTCGTGGCAACAGAATGCAAGTGGGGTCGGTGAGAATAGTCGGCAAGAAGTCGTCGTCGTCGTCGTCGTCGTTGGCTTCTCGAGTGGCTACGGAGTCAAGCGAATAGATAAAAGCGAGTGAATGCCGAAAGCTCGCGGCTCGAGCCAGACAATGGTAAGTAGATGAGGCTGTCACACTGCACGAGTACCCTCGATACGGTTACTCATCTTCGTTGAGATCGCTACGGTTCGGGAAATCGCTAGCCGTTCATCTTCAAAGTGGCCAATGAAATGTTCGTTCTTGTATTATGTATTTTTAATTCAAAGGCAATGCATTCAGTTTTAAATGGTCAGGCATTTTTCATTTGCGTATCCAAATTGTCAATACAATTAATATTATCTTATCGATTGTCTTAGTGTTGTGGTCGTTGTAATTATTTTTATTATTATTATTAGATTTATTATTATTATTGTTGTTGTTATTATTATATACTGATGTTATTGAATTTTCGATTCCGACATTACGGAGGGTAGTGAAAGTTAACCGAGCAAGCGTTTGAACGCGAGTACCTCGTTATAAATAATTGCGAGCGTCGAAAAATTCTTGCGCGAACTATGTATGTGCGTAAAGCAACGTGCAACGAGTGTCATTCACGCGAGAATGTTCGACTCGTTTTATTTCCATGGCGAACGTGAAAAATATATTTTGTTGCTTTGACATAATAACGCGAGAGAATGTCAATCATTCGTGGAATTTCGTTCGAATATCATTTTTATCTTCGTTCTGGGAGAAAAAAAGATAAAAATATATGAATTTTGTGGAATTTCGTAATATAAATTCGGAATAATTATGTAAATTTAAAATAAAACACATTTAGTAAACTTCGAAAATATGTATTCGACTCTATAAAAAAATCAAATAATCCCATAAAAAAATCCATTTCTTGTAATAAATGTTGTGAGAAATCTTACCAAATTCAATCATTATTTATATCAATACGTTCACCGTCAACGTACATATCCCGATCGTCCACCGTTGTTCGTACTGACAAATTACTTTTGTTCCTTCGAGGATTCTGCCGCGTGAAAGAGCAATTCTCGACAATTTTATTTCACCGTAAAAATTGTAGAAAGCGTCAGCGACGAGAGGTGAGAAATGATTATCGCTGACAGGGTAATCGCGAGGCAATGGCCGCGGGCAAGACCAATAACTTCGGGGAAGAAGCAGAAAACGCGGATGAGAAAAATCGTTGAGGCTGCGATGGTACAAAGTGGAGGGGATGAGGGGCGAAACGGAGGAGAATCGAAAACGGCAGCGAGAATGAGGAAACGAAAGAGGAATGAGAGAGAGGATGCTTTGCTCGGTGAGCTTTGCGAGGTATGTGTTATTCGGTCGGACGCCCCCGCTGAGTGAACACACTTTCGCCCGAGCGGAGAAAACGTTCGAAAGAGGATGGACAACGGATAATACGTTAGATCCGTGCTAAGCGCGTTCGGACTGCACCTGCTGCCACCCAGCAAACGAGCTGCATCGCTCCTGCCGCAGTGGCGACTCCGCTCGCTTTCTCTCGTTGGCAACTCCATTTCGAGAAAATCCACCGGGTCCATTCGCAACGACCTACACACTTCTATCGCTCTTGTGCTTCTCGAATCCGAACATCATCCGCTGACGAATAATTCATGTGCGCTGTTTGAGAAATAAACTCGCGCGACACTCGACGATTCCGATGGTCGATCGTACCGCGAGGATGTGAAGAAAATGTTAAAAAATTTATCAAAGAAGTTATCGACGTTTCGGGCGGATGAGGGGAGTTTTATGGCGTCGGAGGTTTTTCGAAATTTTAGGGGATGCGGAAGTTGTGACTTTTTTGAGTTCTTAGAGCGAATTGTTCGTGGTTTGTTTTTTTTTTATGCATGTACCATTGTTTTGTCGAGGAATTTAATATTCTTGAACGAAAACTTTCATGTTCGCGGGTTGAGGATGAAGGGCGCGTGTCAGGTGACGGTTGCGGAAAAATTTGTATCCCGGGGAAGTAAAAAAAATGTTAAAAAATTTATTAGAGAAGTTATCGACACTCGGGACGGATGAGGACGTTTTTACGGCATCGAAGGATTTTTGAAATTTCAGGGGATGCGGAAGTTATGAGTTTTTTGGTTCTAAAAAAGAATTTTTCACGGTTGGTTTTTTTTATACTTGTACCATTATTTCGTTGATGAATTTAATATTTCTGAAGCACAAATTCTTACGATTCCGGATGTATTATTACCACGAGGATGCAGCAGAAAAGTTGATGAATTTATTATGAAATTTTACAACTCTCAGGCTGACGAGGATATTTTTAGTGCATTGCAGTTTTTTTAAATTCCATGAGGCACGGAAATTAGGAGACTTTTATCTTCGAAAATCGATTTTTTTGTGGTTCTTCGTCTCTGCGTTCTTTCTATTATTTCGTATGACGAATTTTCGAATTAACGAAAAATAACCATCTCCAGATTAAATATTTACGTCGACAGAAATGAATTCTGTTACTCGTTCACGCTAAAATAACGAAAACGCTTCCTCCACAGCCCAGAGATTGAAGGTAAACGTTGACTAAGCAATGAAGTTTCCACGTCGGGCTACTTTAATCTTGCTCCAAACGAGATTCTTCGTAACGAGGCTTGACCAAGATCACCAACAAACTGCCAGTAAGTAAACCAATTTGGACAGCGACCTATAAAAAAAAAAGCTTGCAACATAACAACGCCAACAAAAAATGATTAAAATGACAATAAATTTTTGAATCATAGACGACGGACGTATCGAGCTCCCATAATCCGGCACGAGAGGGAGTTAGAATCGTGGAGTCAGTTCTGGCTGTGTTCCAAACAAAACAAAAAACTCGGACACACGTTAACACCGTATAACTTATATCCCTCGTATAACGCACCGGGTTGCCGCGCGGAATATCCGGTTTCACAGAAGGGCGGATCGTGTCCAGCGTCGCGCGACCAACGCCGCAACCGCTTCGGATTCCACATCCCGAGAGCTGGCCGGGGCATTGTTCGGGACCGCGAAAGCTCGCGAAGGGTAAACGAGAGATGGGAAAAGCTCGTTTCTCGTGCAGCTTAATGGTCCGACCGCGCACCAGCATGGACGAGCGAAAAAAATATGGATCGGAATTCTAACGGGATGCTCATCGGCCGCAAAACCAATACCGCGCGCGAGACCTTCAGCCGACTTTGCGTCTTCCAAGCATCTCCATAGCATTTTCCACGTTGATCCGAATTCCGCAATCACCATTTCCCATCCACGACGACGACGACGACAACGACGAGGATGAGGAGGACGACGAGGAGGAGGAGGACGACGACGACGACGACGACGAACACCAGCTCCACCACCGACAACGTGACCCGCTCGAACTTGCCTCACGGCCATGTCCCATGGACATTCGTCTCGTCCCTGCCGATGGAACTTTCTCCCAGCACCCTCAACCCCACACACACCGATGGAAAAACTTTGGCGTTCGACGACGCCACAAGAACCCCGAGTTCCACTTTTTATCCTCTCTTGTCACTTTTCCACCTCAGACTGCTTCCACGATTTCTCTTTCCTCCTGATCCTTCCCACTCTACCCCACCTCGCCGCGCCCCACCCACCGCAGCCGAATCAAACAGATCCCAGATTCGTCGTAACAAAGTTTTCGCAAAGCTGCAAACAAGAAATTACGAGCAAACGAAAAATTTGTTTTTCTTTCGGCTGACGTGAGATAATAATTAATTTTTTTGTCTCGATGGTTTTGCATATATTTTTTGGGCGGATGGAACGGGAATGGAACATCGTGGTTTGACAATTTGGGAGGAGAAATCGATGATGGGAAATAAGTTCGCATGTTTAGCGCGGGAATAAATTGCGGAACGGGGATGGTTAAATAAATTCTGAAGTCAAAGAGACGTTGATGTTTACGGAGTTAAAACGAACGAGTGGCGGATCTTTGCAAAACGATCAACGACCGTGAACAGATGAAACCCAGTAAGCGGTGTATATACAGGGTGTTACAATTAACTTGACCAACTCAAATAGCTGACTTATTTGTAATGCCAGAAAAAGAGTTATCAACAAAAATTGGCTGTCGTTAGACGGCATACCACCCTATCAAGCATTTCTATTTCAAGGTCATCCCTGTGATTACAAGATCAACGATATATTTCAATGGTCCTAAATTCCTTGCTCAAGGTACCGTGATGGTCATCGTGTTGTAGGTCGTTTGAACGGTCTTCACCTCAGCTATTACGTCGTAATAATAAAAAATATCTAGTCACGTTGAAAAAAATTTCAATGACCTCAAAGTCTCAAAAGTTATGAACTTGGGTTAAGAAAAATGTTTTATTCCGGCCAGTATTCGCCTCCTAGTAACAAATAATTCTTGTCTTTGATATTTATGTTCATGATTGCAAATAAGCGCATCACTTCGGGGCGGTAAATTTAGTTGGGACACCCTGTATAGCAACACATACATTCGCGAAGGTGGAGAGTCATATGTACTTTTAGGTACAGCACGAACCGAATGAGCGAAACGACAAAAAAAGTCGGACGTAGTTTCAGCGAAGTCCTTCCCTCTCTCTTTCGCTCCCTCACTGTCGGTGCTGTCCACTACACAGTCTTCTACGAGCATCCGGAGCTTTACAATGCTCTCGCGCAGGTCCCGCAAACACTCGTCCTTGTCATCGCGGTGCTCGAACAGCCGCACAGCCGCACTGTCACCGCACGAGCACGCCACCAATCTTTTTCATCTGCTTTCGCTCCACATCGGAATGACCGCAGCGAGGATAGGTATTTGTGCCAGTCTCGGCAAAACTTTTCTCACGCGCTCCATTACACGAACGTTGGTATAAGTATGTTATTCGAGGCTCGCAATTGAAAACAAGGCGCTTTGTTTTGCGCCCCACCGTTGCTCGAGAAAATTTAAAAACGGATGATGAATCAGGGAAAAATTGTCACGAAAAATTATTGAACATTGCAAATTCTTTTATAATTTTATGTGAGTTACCGCTAAATGGGGTTCTGTCCGTGGAGAATAATTCGGATCAGGCTTGAGTCTGACATCGAGGTTAAATTTACGCCGATTTATGGCGATGTTGATTTATCTGAAAAAGAATCCGAAGTCTGCATTTTTTCTCGGATTATCAATCAAATCGATGAACAAATACGACGAACCATTCGACCCGTTATCCGAATTACCGCATAAGACCCAAAACTCTACATCTATTTCTTAAAAATGTCTAAAGGTTACGAACGAAAAAATGTATGTTTCCCATAAATTTCGATGAAGAATCAAAATGATAAAACAACAATTTCGACACCATTAATTCCAACTAATTCTACAGATATTGCGGACGAGCTGTTTGGTCCAGTACCTGAATTCTCATGAACCTCAGAACGATACATCTATTTCCCGAAATTCTTCACGCCCCATGAAAAAAAAAAATGAATATTTTTCATAATCGTCGATCAAAATAATAAAATAGAAATTATCGCTTTACCGTCCCGTCCCCGCGTTCACGGAAATGAACGCACTCGCAAGATCGCCCAAACGATTGTCGAATACCTTTCGCAAGGAAAGCTTCGAACGTGCGGTAGATTGAATTGCCTCAAGTTCGCACTTTCCTCCAGGGTAGGAGAAGGGGAGGGGAGAGAGAACCGGAAGTGACAGGTCATGCGATATCGAAACTTTCCAATCAGGCATAGCTGGGTAATACCGAAACTACGTCGATGGATGTATAGTCGAGGCGAAGTACCGGGTGGGATAGTTTGAATTGAGTAATAGTTCGATAAAGTCGTGGGAAATGCTATCAACCTAAAACCGCTAGGCTGGTTGCGCGCGCGTAGTGATCAGGCGTTCGGCCGTACGATCTCCGATCGTTCGTTCTCGAGCTCACGGTCGTAGCATCAGACGTTATATATCCGTCCTAGTCCCGTTGGCCGTTTGACAAACACCGCGTCCGCGGTGAAAGGGGTGCAAAGCAAGAGTGAGTTGCAGGGACCATCGGAGTTTCCCCAACGCTTATCGGTCGAAGCGCCGCACGACGAATCCTCCGCGACAGAAGACCACATTTTCCGAACCCTCGAGGAGCAAAACTCGAACACACACACACACACACACACAGAGAGAGAGAGAGAGAGAGAGAGAGAACGAGAGTCAGAGAAGGAGACGAACCATCACGTGGGCGTGTAGAGTATCACACTCGAGTATTTAGCACAACTATTTGGTTGTATATCCATCGATTTGTTCGAAGCAGCCACCCTCGAAACCCGAACTTCATTCGTATGCCTTCCGCGAACTCATCGACGTTTTGGGAATACGAGAGCATCATCCGTTTAAATGATCGATTACAAACGATACGTTTGTACTTCTATCGACGATAAAAATACAACGAAACGGGTCGAGATTTTTTACGCGCGATTCAACGACCTGCTCGATACACTTGAATTTATTTTTGAGCAGCAAATTTATTTTTGAAAATATTAATATTGATTAATTTGTTGCGGAAAAATATATTTAATTCGATTCAAAGAGATTTTTTTTCGGCGACCACGCGAACGAGAGATTCAATCGCTTTCTCTCCGTCTCTCCCGCTCTCTATTTTTTTCTCTGTCTGAATGATTGAATTCGAACAAGATCGAAACTAAGGAAATTCGTTACGTTGATAAAAATACTGTAATAAACAGGGAATAATTGGCGATAGTTCGGTTTCCAATTATCCGAGTGACTAACCTTTCATTCAATTACATCAAAAGATTAACTTAATCGAATTCCAATGAAGCTGTCAATCATTTGAGTAAAAATAGCAATTCCACAAGAAAATACATTTAACCCACACGGAAAAATCAGCTAGACACTTCTTTTTCCGAATTCCTCGCATTCCCGTAAAAATCGTTACTCCGACGAAGATGACCGGAAAACTGCACTAGTGGATGCAGACTCTGATTTTCCGTAGCTATAATAGTTCGTCGCAGTTAAATTTGCGGAAATCAAAAATATTTCTCGCTCGTTCTAAAACGCAGATACGTTTCGGTACGAAACGTCCGGTTTATTATTCACGATATATTTATGGGTTTATATGGCAGCGTGCGAAAGCTCGTTCGCCGAGGGGGTTTCGTTGCTCGTGCACGGGTGCAAATCGTAATGGAGAAAGAGTATGGAGAGAGCTGCAGCCGGCCGGGATTTCGACAGGACGTAAATGGTTGACCGGAAACAAGACTCGCCCGGACGCGACTGCAATGTATAATCGATAGGTCCGGCATGGTCGCGCACAACTGAATTAGCCGCGAAACGTAATCCAGTTTCGGTCGAACCCGTACGACTACATCCGACTTTCTTTCTGAAACCAGAATGAAAATCGAATAAAGAAGAATTTTTTTGTCAAATTTTTTCAATAAAACGCTTCGCGGATTTCGATTAACCGAATTTGAGTCAGATATTTCCGAGTTTGATGGAAGTAGACTCTCAATCACGGGTAAATGATTGGACCACTCACTAGAATTATCGAAATTGATATGAAATTATTTTTATTTACAATGATTATTTATCATTATTATTTATTTGTGTATTGATTACCAATATTATTCCTGTTATACCATTTTTATCAATATTCGACTCATTATTAGCCGCAGTAGTCCAATTATTTTCCATTACGCTCTATCTACCTGCGAATGAATCAAACATCGATTAACGTTTTACTTATATTTTTTAAAGAACTCGAAATTATTCCATTTACCTTGACGACTCCAACGTCATACAGAGATGTCAGATTTTTGAGTATCAAGCCTACAACCAATGTCGGCAGGATCGAGCAATCTCATCATTGACTCACAATCTAGCGTGGTTAAATTCCCAACGGGCTTCTAACCCGGTAAAAATGTTTTCACCATATAGAACAACGGTTTTGAATTTAAATCGAACATACGGAATTGCCTAAAGAGGTTAAGAACAACGAACCGCAATTTCTTGAGACTGAAGACTTACAACCTTTTTTTTCTGGTCCCATGGTCACCCCCGCCGTTTCTCGTCTTACGAAACCGGCGTCTTATAACCACCCCGTGACACGGTTTGCTGAAAAACACGTGATAGGATGCTCGTACTTAACGTTAGCTTCAAGATTTAATCTATGCAGGCGCCTCGCCGCCAAATACCGTACATACGGCCGCGAACCTTCTACCTCGTACACCAGCTTCGCGTCTTGACGACTACCCTTAACTCTCGGGTGCCGGCGCACCGCCGCTTCCACGAACGGGCCCGGCAACCTCTTTCCGGTTTCTCGCTGGCATTGGTTATTCTCCGCGATGCCACGGTCTTTTCCACGCTCGAGACAATGCGAAATTTATTTTCCAGATTGCGAAAACGGGTAGCGTGCCGCGCCCATTAGCATATCTGAGTTCGACGAGCGACGGGAAGATGGACGTAGGCGCTACCGTAAAAAACGGCAATTTACCAGATAGAGCATAATTTATGTGATCACCCGGTAAATCGGCCCACCGTCGGAGCACGTATCTACCGATCTTTACACGTGCCCGAACGATCACTGACAAGGCCGTCTTTGCCTCTAACGTGTACATTTCAACTGGCTCGATCTACAACCCAGAACCGACGTTGATACGAGAATTAACAAATTTCGTCGAATAGAACGTTTGACGCTTTGTCGACGGAAATTTCATTATCATAACTCGTTGTTGTATACCTAATTTTCTTCAACAGCTTTATTGGAAATTATTAGAAACTATTAGGAAATTAATTAAAGATAAATAAGCAGTTATAATTATTGTAATCGTCTGTTTTCGTTCAATTCAATTTATATTTTCTACTCTTGTTTATTGTAACACATTATATAGAGTATAATAAATGGATGTTTATATGCTTATATAATATGTAATTATATAACCATGCTTATCTATATTATTCATGTGATTTCACTTTTATCATTTATTATTATTATCATTATTATTATTATTATTATTATTATTATTATTAATCTACAAATTGTAAATATGTCTTGAAATGTTGCTCTTATTTTTCAATTCATTAAACTCAATGCCGACCTAATTTGGTTTTTTTTAAATACTCATTTGTGAATGTCAATTCTACGTTAATTAAACACAACCAATTGTTCATTGAACAAGAAATGCATCGTTCGATACTCCGAAACCCTTCAAAATGCGAAAAGTTAATTATATTTTCCAATCCTCGTATGGACGAAGGAAAAACTTTGATGCCGGACAAATCTGTACATCGTTCCGCAACGTCCACCGTGGTTCATTTCTAGGATTGCCGGAGGCTGAAACACACACACACACACCCGCCTCGGCTATTGGGACACAAGCTATTGGTACGAAGGAACGTCGAGCACCGCAATTTCGTTCGGTCCAAAAAATATTTCTAATATTCCGTCGTATATTCTCGGGTTACAATTTCACCCTCCCCTGCTCGCCCATTTCCCGACCCTCTGCCCCTCTTTTTCAAATACCGTTTTCGTTTTTCACGATCGCATGATTTTCCACCGTCGTCGAAGCATTTTCACCGAAGCTTTCGAGCTTCCCCGACCCACCACTCGTCGTCAATATCCCTCATTTTACTTCGTCCAGTGAGAAATAAGGCCACCAGCGGCGAACCCTAACCACACCGAGATAATGGATCGACCGGCTTTAAGAAAACCACCCCCGAAAGTCCGGGCGGAAAATTGACGCAGGGCCATTAATGGACCTCTATTTTTCAAATTTTTTAACGTAAATTATGATGACTTCAATTTATTGTACCCATTACTTCTCACTGTTCTAACGAAATTATGGCTACTTTGATCAATTTATTAATTCATTTTTTTATTCAGATTAACTAAAATCTATTGAAATTCTCTACTTCAGCCCTTGACGTGAGCTTCACATTCGCGAATATAAAATAAACATTTATAAAAGTGAACAATTTCGATTTTCCTGCTGGAAACTGAGATGAATAGTCAACCTCGTTAATTTAAAGTTCATGTATCCGCATTTCGTGGAACGGACGTACGAGTTGATATGAAACATTCCATTATTCCCCTTAACAGCGAATATCGTTCGTGTAACTGTCATATTTTTCCATAGAATGCAACGCAATCGGAGAATTTCAATTTTGCGAGTAGCAATTGACTCAACCCGTCAAACCGAACGTCAATCCGAACGTCAAACCGATAATCATTGTGCACTGTAGACTGCACGTCGCGGATATTGACAATTTTTGTGACAATTTTTAATTCTCATCAAATCCGATGAATTTTATCTGAACTTTTTTCGTATGAATTGTTATTTTTTTCGTTTCCGCCCCGACGCCAAAAGCTTTATTTCTTTATTTATTCATTTTCATTCAAACGTCAATCGTTCGCACAATTATTCTTTATTAAGAACCAAATTCTTTTTTCCCGCACAAACATCCCCAATATTATGACGATAATCTGACTTTCAGCAAATGCTTCGGCCGTCACTCGAAAGATGAAAAAAAGAAGAAAGAACAAACAAACGAACCAACAATCAAAGATGAATACAAAGAGAAACCTAAAACAATTTCATCGGAAATTAATAAAAAAAATATTTGCTACCCTCTTTAACACCATAAATTTCGAATAAACAAAACCCCATGACCCCCATTTCCCACCCACTCCGTGCGTGCAAGCAGAACGGTTCCATAAAAGAATCCACAACCTACAAAAAAAACAAGGATTGCGATGCATCGATTTCCAAGAGCCTGGATAAGTCTCCTCGGAAAACTCGGCAAAATCCACATCCACCACCCGACAAAGCAACCTCTCCCGCCCTCCATTCCCGCCCTCCCCGCACCATGCTCATACCGAGTAAATAATAAACAGTAGCCAAACTCGAGAGCTTCGACGATCATCAATTTCACTCAAAATTTTTGATATTTTCAAGGTAAATAATTCTTTGTAGACATACGAACCGCTGGATGAGGGGGCTGGCGATATTTTATTTGCCACCGAAGGGGCGGCGAGTGAGATAGAAAAGTTTTTCACGACCGGCTTAGTCGGTGCGCGGTGCAACCTCCACCTCCGTGGCTCGCCGCCCGTCTCTTCCTCCCTTCCCCCTTCCTCCTACTTGTCCCCGAACAATAGAATATGGACCACAAGCAACCCCTCTGAAGCCTACTCCAAGTTCCACGTCCACCTTCCAGCGTTCCACCGACCATTTTCATTCTCATAATACCATACTGTTCGCATATACACATATCGTTCGGAAAGTTTTTTGCCGAAAAACGCCTCCCACCCTTCACACGTTGTATATACATATGGATGAAGGGTTGGTACGAGTGGGGTGAGAGGCAAGGGGTGGTTTTGCTCGGGCACAGGTCGACTCCGGGTAACAATAGTGGCACACACAGCTCGGCATAACATTACACAGTGAAAGAATGATATCCGGCAGGTGATTTATCAACCCCCCGAAGTATTCGCTTATGTGGTAAGCGAGAATTCTTCAACGTTACCCTCATGTCCCACGTCCGCCGCGTCCCATTCGAAGCTCGGGATATCCCTGTCCGTTGTGGCAGCAGCAACACGACCGACCCCAAGCACGGTCGAACGAGATCGTTAGGAGGTATTTGCTCGTAGGAGCCTGCACGATGTCACGAAAAGACAAAAAAATGGTTTCGGTTGATCAATGACCGAGCTGACGGGAAAAGAAGCCACGGAAATGGCGGACAAATATTCGGGAACGGTAGAATCGACGATTGGAGATTCGTGGTTGGTTTGCGAAACGTTGCTGTTTGGGGAATAATCGGGGAAGATGTTAAGACGACTTTTCTCCGACTCTTTGGACCGAAGTGGAAGTAAATAAAAGATTCTATTATGATAATATTATTTACTAACGATAAAAATATGTATTAATAATATAAAAATAATAATAAGAAGAATATAATGATGATGTTGTATAATATCGAAATATCATTATAATAATGTCATCGTTGCGTTTAATCCTACACAGGGTGTAATATTGTTTATGATATTATTATTTATCAGTCATCAATAACAATAGTTTTATCCTGTCAAAATAAACACAAGGCCGGATAGACTTTTTTTTTAATTTAGAAAAAAGAGAAAACGATTTCCAGTCGCCCATGCGTGTCGAATTTTAGATCGATTGCGCCGATATTTTTCACGCTGCATACATTATAATCTTTGTATCAACCAATTCGGAGGTTAAGATCGTTTTCGGTATCTCAACGTAAAATTTGCGTCGCAGAACAAAAAAAAGGCAAAAACGAATCGCAACGTACGAGAAAAGGCAGAACGAAATTGAAACGACTCCGTACAACGGCCTTAAGCGTCCTGACATTGTTGTCTCGAATACATTTCCTTCTCCGGAAACAAAGGCAAATAGAAAAAAAAGTCTGAATTCATTAGTGCAAGCTCAACAGTCCGGAGTGCACGGAAAAAATGTACATTTTGAGGAAACAAACGTAGAAAAGTGTATTGTCTCTTCGCATTCATCGTACAATGAGTCACAGCCCAGCGACAGCGAGACATGTTTCATTTTATTTTGCAAAAAAAAAAAACAAGATTGTTTTTAACACGGTGTGAGAATTCGTGCATAGCCGGGCGAAACCGAAGAACCCACAGTGAGGAAACGTAGAACGAGACATTTTCGAAACAAACTCTCGTACCGCAAGACCCAAAACCGTGCGGGTCATCGTGACACAAAAAGAAACGGAAAAAGAAAAATAGAAAGAGAAAAACGTTTTTCTCGCCGAATATGAGTAGAGACGCGCGGGACAGGTGTAAATTTCCCACACAATCGTACGTTTGTGTTACTTCGGTGGTGGAAACGCGAGAGTAAAAGCAGAATTTCCGCGCCTCCGTCCCGTTGCCGCGGCGAGATACAAGCGGCAAAATGCAGCAGCAGTGGCGGCACCGGCAGCGGCGGAGTTCTCGTATAGCGAAGCTATACAACAACGGTCGTTCGCGTGTACAACTTTTGCGCTTTGGCTCCCGGCGGTGTCGCGAAAAAGAGAAAGAAAGTTTGAAGGGATAAAACGAAGAAGAAGGGCGGGGTTTGAGGGAGGGGACGGCTTTTAGTGCGCCTGGGGGAATATACATGGACAGCGACAAGCAGGAGATGAGGATAAGGAAAAAGAAGAAGAAGAAGAAGAAGAAGAAGTGGAAATAGAAGTGGAGTAACTGGAGGCAAACAAGGTGGCGAAGAAACGTAGCAGAAAAAAATGAAAAGGGAAAAGCCGGAGGTGGGTGGAAAGGTGTAAGATATAAATAAGAGAGAAAAATCCGCGAGGACAGGATGTTACCGCGCAAGGGGGGTGTGACGAACAAAGTTTTGAGACGTCGCTGAGCTAAGCCGGCATTGTAAGCAGATTAAATGTTACAGTGATTGGCTCGGGAAAAAAATCTTGAAGTTTTTATTTATTTATTCTTTTTAAAAAATATGATTCAGGTATCTGAGCGAGAATTCAAATGTCAGTTGGATCTCATTGAACATTCGGAGATGCGGATGTAGATATGATACGAGAAATTGTTTAGTCCCGTCGAGGGAACAGAAAACGGGCGAAGAATAGTTTGAAGAAAAAGATAAATTCAATGGAAAATTATTTTTTCCGAGATAATCGCTTTATCAACATTGTTGATGATTTATCGATAACCGATAACGGAAAAAAAAAATCGATGAAATTGTTTCAAGCGTTTTGTTGTTTTTAAAGTGAGACATGGAATGCGGCCAGCCGATTCAACTTGTTCAGAAAGGTACAACTGACTAAAGCACCTCGCTGTACCATCCACTCGGGAAAGTCGACTTCTTTTCCTTCCACTTCGATTCTTTGTTTGCAAGCGCTTGAGCGTTATTTTCTTTTTCAAAGGTTTTCCTTGTTTGCTTTTTTTTATACTTTTATTATTTTTTTTCGAGTCGGTATTAGCTTCCGTTCGAGGTGCAATAATCCTTTCTCTCCTGCAACTACATGAAATGAACAATTAGTTTGTAGGAAGAAAAGCCATTTTCCGCTCCCGTAGGATCCCCTTCAATATACTCGAACGACGTAACGACGTTCTATTTATATTATTTTCAATTATCCTTATTATAATTATTAAATTATCTGCCGATAATAGTAATGATAATAATAATAATATTTACAATAAAATTCTCCGAATCAAGAATATAATAATATTGTACGATTATTACAAAATTTGTATCATCATAATATTATTGTATTATATTTTCATTGTTTTCCATTGTTATTGTAATCATTGTTATCGTAACAACACGCATCAACAATTTCAGAGGATTTCGGAAGTCAATTCTTCGAGCTTATTTTCTTTCTAGCACGTTGAAAATATTTCGTTTCCGAGTACATAAAGCACGGCTGGCAAAAAGTAGATACCGGGTGATAAATCCCATGAGAATCCCACGACAACCGGGAATCCCCGGAGTGTTTTGGTCCAGTTACCACTGCGGAATCGTGGAAGAGCAGGTTAGAACGCGCGAGTATGGGAAACGAAGGAACGAACGAAAGAGGAAAAAAAAGAGAGAGAGAGAGAGAGAAAGAGAGAGAGAGACAGAGAGGGAATGAGCGACATCAGCGGGGCTACCTCTCGAGCGATGAAATATTACCTTGTTCCCCACGAAGAAGGATATCCCCGAATAATTTCGTGGCGTACGAGCAGGCGGGTCTCTCGTCCCGACGTTTAAAAGTTGCTGAGAGCGAACCCTTCCCCCCCCCCCTTCTGTGCCTCTTACCCTCTCGCGGTACAGAGTACATTGCGGGACACACGGCAAGTGTTCCGGAAAACGTTTGCGATCACGTACGGCGAGTACGAGTGAAGCGACCGGAGCATGTGCGGACGAGGAGGTGGAATAATTAATGCAGCAAGACTATACATAGATGCAGAATTTTGTGAATTTACCGTACTTGATCATCGAAATGCTCGTACGGACAACGAGAGAACGGACGTCGCTAAAAGCTACATTGTATTATTTCTATCCATGTTAGCCGCGTGTCAATTTTATTTTAATCGCACAGTGCGAGTATTTCAAAAACCATTGAAAGGGAGAAAAATTAAATTTATGTGAGTGGAATTACTGGTTTTCTTGTGAAATCGGATAGGTAAAAAAAAGCCTGTCGGTCGATCACAGTTCCAGAATGCATTCGGCCGAAGAATAATAACATTATGTAAATTAGGAACATTTATTTAAAAAAAAAATATCATAAAATCATTTCCACAAATAACGCGTCGAGGCTCCTCTGCTCTGCTTCTGTGGTTCGTACACTAGTACGTGAATTCAATTCATATCTCACCGTAAAGTGTGTTCCAATTAATTTCACGCCAAATTCAATCAGTCTGCGTAATATAATTTTGATTTAATAAGAGCGATGTTGAATGTTGGATGATTGCTATGTGTAATATCTACCATGTTTACGTATGATTATTTTTTTCACTCAACTGTTTAGTTATCGGCATAACGAGCTTTTGACTAATTCATTTATTCGTCGAATTTGGATAAACCGCGATAATTGTATTCTGCTCTGTTTCGTCGTGCATTGATTGTAGTTGTAGTTGTCGAGTGAGGGCGAAAGGGCGTGGAAGGAGGGGAAGGTACGTATTCTCAACGTATTCTCAAACGTCCAACACCCTTCGTCCTTGACAAACCTCGATAAATTAATTAATGTTCCGTGCTTGAAGCAGCTTCGAGTCAACGTCAACCTAGCAGTTCGCAGTTCCAAGTTCGCTTGGAAAATTAGAGTTTCGACTGTATCCACCGCGTACGGGAGACTTCGGCACTAACGATGACTATGGAATCTCTCGCTCTCGCGAAGTTACCTGCGAGAGACTATGTACTGATTCCGAATCAAATGTAATTTGGGATGAGAGTTGTGCGGTGGACTACTCTCGCACACAATCGGAGACTGTATTATCACCAATTGACCCTCCGCTGTTGCAATTTAATTATTGGGACTCTTGCTCTTGCCATTGCACGAACTAACACGTCGCCGATTAAACTGATAATCGTTATATCGTACGATAATACAATCGCTTCGACAATTACAACGAACAAATATTCGTAATTTTTTTGGATTAACTTTTACTGGAATCAAAGTTTTCAAAAATGTAATAAAATAGACGATATTTAAATCGCTTTTAATTCGAATATTATAATTTTGCATATCGTCGATGAGATTTAATAAGGTCATTAGTGAATAGCATTGACATGGATTTACAAACCAGCAAATAATTAACGTGTATTTTAATGAATAATTTAATTAAATCGGATTAATTAATTTTGCAAACCAACGAGGTCCGCTGCGTAAAAAAGTTTTAATCAATAACAGACGTTAAATCTCTCAATTTTTCTTTTCGTCGTACATATTTTTATTTTTATTTTTATCGTTTTGGCGAACGGGATCAGAGACGAAAGAAGAAGGAGAGATCGAGAGGGCGAGTGGGTGTGAGAGCGACTACGGAAACTCGATAATTTAAGTGATTTATTACACGACCTGTTCATAACGTTTTCCATGTTTTTTATTTTTTACTTTCTTTTTTATTTATTTATTTTCTTTTTTAAAATTCTTTGCTATTTTTTTTTCTTTTCTCATCAGCGCGAAGTGTCACCGAAGCTTCGAAGAATGATGAATGATCGCCTTGTCTTCGCTGCTATTTAGTTTTACCCTCTCAAGAGTTCGAAGTTTGATAAAAGAAAAAAAGAAAAAGCAGCAAACAACGTCGCTGTTGACGCCCAGTCGATCTCACCTTCCGCAATATATAACACGCACTCGCAGGGCTTTCGGCAAACTTCTCGAATTCCGTGCCCTCGAGGATTAAGGGGGTCGCACCAATACGCCCGAGAATTCTCATCCCCCGCTCGACTCTCTCGCCATTGAAATTCATTTCCAACGTTATTAATATCTTTATCACTTTTCGGCGAAACTTAACATCGTAATTTTGAACTCACCCCTATGGTTTCAGAACTGTGTCATTTTTTTCCACCCCCGATCCCCGAACCACCGTGCCAACACACAACAAAAAGTAACAAACTTTTCATACACGGTTCTCAGTCATCGAAGATTCGTCGATATTATTTTTCACTCTGCACGGAAAACAAGCCCGGCAATCAAATCGATTAGCATTGCCAAATTTTCGTTCCCAAAAAACAAATTAAAAAATCAAAATACAAAAATCATCAGATGTACGGAGAAATTTGAAAAAAAAAGTCTGATAAACTTTCACGCACGTCCACCGAATCGACGAACACGCACTTGACCAGTAAACTCTCGAACAAAATTACGTCGAATCGATTTATTATTTTTTTTACATATAACATATATTAAATATATATTTTTCAAATGGATAATCCGCGTGTTATCATCCTCCGATCGTGGACCAGGTATTGCACGACCATAAAAAATCGAAATACTTCAATTCCTACATTTCATCAATTACGGACTGACTGATAAAAAAAAAATTCTCAAAAACCATCGTCCCATAAACAATCCTACGGATCTCATAATTTTCCGTTGCAAATCAACGAAAATTTATCTCATGTCTTTATGTAACATTTTTTTATTTTTCTAATTTTTTATAAATGCATACGTATAGGATTTATTTCGAAAATTGTTAGTCGTTGAAGTTTTCGGTGATATCGTGAAGAGAAACGAGATGATCGCCTCTCGGAGACCGTGCGCGCCGAGAACCGGGCGGTGACTGAATCCGTGCAACATCCGTCTCCCTCGCGCGAGTGTCTCCCTCTCGCAAGCTCGGAAGTTCGGCCGTTCGGTCGCCACCCACACTTCCACGGCCGCTACCACTACCACCATCACCGCTATCACTACTACCACTGCTACTACTGGGACTGCTTCTGCTTCTACTGCTGCTGCTTCCACTCGCCTCTATCCTCTGCCTCTCTATCCCAGCATCTTCGCTTTTCTCCGTTGCTCCCAAAGCCACCCTCATTCCCCGCAAAAGCTCTGCCACGACCCCGAACATACCCGTCTCTCTCTCTCGCTCTCTCTCTCTCTCTCTCTCTCTCTCTCTCTGTCTCCGTCCTTCTCTCTGTTTCTCTGTCTCTGCTTTTTCCACTCTGTACCACTCACTCGCGCAATTTCTTCTGTACCACTCGCTCATTCGCCACGACCTTCATTTTCCTTCTCACTCGATTTTCCTCAGCCTCTTCGTACTTCCGTTCTCCTTCCACATATGACCACCTTGCTCCTCTGGTCCCGCTAGTTTGCGGACGGATGCGAAGCAAAAACCGAGTGGTCGAGGTTCGACCCATCGAAATTTGTGATTTCAATAAGGAGAAATATTTATCTTTTTTATTTTTGTTTCATTCATTTTTCTCTCTTTCGCTTCGTATACGCTGTACATGGGATACGTATGAACTGATCGATTAGAGGTCGGGCTTACGAGAAAAAAGTGGGCTGCTGATTGATAATTCGTTCGAGATGATCTTACTTTTTCATGACAGATTGTTTTGAAGTTATTTGTTGTCGTAATTCGGCCGTGTAGACTGTTCGATAGAAAAGAGAAACTTTACAGACGTAAACATTGTCACGCCGGCAGTTCAGAAGCAATTAAATAAGAACGAGACGCACGGTCGCAATACCTGATGAGGTTTCTTATCAAAACTTTATGACAGTCGTATTCGGCAATCGTCCGTCGAAAATATTTGCTGCATATAAGCCAGAGTGTCTTCTCCATTTTTTAAACATATCTCCGGAACGTTGGAGAAATAATAAATTACCCGAATACCAAAAACCCCAACAAAATTCACCACCGTCAAATCAACTTTAAAAAACGAGCAGTAATACAAAACCATAGAAAAAAAAAAAGATTCGCTGAAGCTCAACGACCGTCAAACCACTTCGTCGAATGCGCCAGATGAGCGACGTAGTATTTCTTTGGTCGACGGTGACGAGTTTACAAAGGGTGTCGATCGGTTGATGGCCGGCAGAAAGCCCGCAATAAACATTTCCGGTTTGATCCCACTATATCGTATTGCCCCACTCTCGGCTACGGTACTCGCCGAGACCACGATCCCCGCCCCAACCCTCTCATCTACCGGGAAATCCTATCCCCCAGCCTCCCGAGCCAGCCCCTCGCCCCTTCGAGCACTCGAGCATTTACGCCTCTCGCTCTCAACGGGCTTCGGCTGTACGTCTTCGTCGTGAGCACTGAAATTGCGTGCCCTTGCCCACCCCCAACCCGGCCATACAGACACACACACACGCGCGCGCGCCGACACACACACACACACACACACACACACACACACACACACGCCGAGCCACAGCCACATTCTGTCGCGCCCTCTTTGTCGTTCTTGGCACACCAGACCACAAAGACGCCCGTTTAGAAGCCTCTCTCATCTCTCTTTCCCCACCCTCATGGAACCACCCCCCCAACCACCCAAAGCCCCGTCCCACTTCAACTTTAACGTCCCGTTATGCTTTCCCGCTCGCGCTGCTGCGGGGCCCACGCGGGATTTCATCCTCGTGACCGACTCTCTCTCGCGCGCGCAAACTCTACCCACGGCACTCCGCTCGAGCGCAAGCATCCGACGGGCCGGCCGGAGTGCCACGCCTCTGTACTTCCGTGTGTATAAGTGCACCGGAGGGTGCAACGTGCAACCAAAGCGCAGCACCAGCTTCGGCAGCAGCAGCAGAAGAGGCAGCAGCAGCACGCTTATTCACTCGCGAAACGGCATGCGGCTCTCGTACATGCTACGCTTCTTCCAATGGATCACCTTTTTCAAACGTGCCAACAGTTTTTTTTCTTCCTTTTGTCGTTTTTTTTTCTCACGTCCGCTCGCGTAAACCAAAACTCGAACTTTCGCACGTTGCGGGGTACGTTTGCTCTTGCGTAATGCGCTCTCGGCTATCGCTGCCATTCATACTCTCGCGGCCACGCTCGCAAGATTAAGACAATTGATAGTTCGAATTTGAATATGAATAAAGATAAAATAATGTTCGACGGTATTTTTTGTAATATTGATTAGGTAGGTAGGAGGGTTTATGCAACAAATGTACGGTACTTTTTCTTTTGTTTGCGTATTTTTAGAGCGTTCATGCAAGCTGCCGACTTTTTGTTCAATCTGACGGTGAAACGAACTTTTTGAACTGATTTAGAAAATTAAGGCTGAACCGACTGACTTCAAGTAAAAGAAAAAATCCGAAAAATTATGGAAAAAGGAGCAAACGGTATGAAGAAGGGGATAAATTTCGTCTCAAATGTGTCTTCGAGTTCGAAGCGACAGCTGCTAAGAGCTGGGGTCACGAAAGACCGTTAACAAAATGTATAAAATATTCGCACGGACGAACAGAGCTGAACTCGTTCGGATTAGATGTGCATAAAATCGTCGTTGGGAAAAGATTTATGCACCTAACGCAGCATGCGGAGATAAACTTGGCTATTGTCGTGTATGCACGTCGCAAAACCAACTGGGCCAGACGTTGCTGCAGCAGCACTGTCGCTCGATGAATATTATGATATTTTATTTTATTTTATTTTATTTTATTTTATTTTATTTTATTTTATTTTATTTTATTTTATTTTATTTTATTTTATTTTATTTTATTTTATTTTATTTTATTTTATTTTATTTTATTTTATTTTATTTTATTTTATTTTATTTTATTTTATTTTATTTTATTTTATTTTATTTTATTTTATTTTATTTTATTTTATTTTATTTTATTTTATTTTATTTTATTTTATTTTATTTTATTTTATTTTATTTTATTTTATTTTATTTTATTTTATTTTATTTTATTTTATTTTATTTTATTTTATTTTATTTTATTTTATTTTATTTTATTTTATTTTATTTTATTTTATTTTATTTTATTTTATTTTATTTTATTTTATTTTATTTTATTTTATTTTATTTTATTTTATTTTATTTTATTTTATTTTATTTTATTTTATTTTATTTATTTTATTTTATTTTATTTTATTTTATTTTATTTTATTTTGTTTTGTTTTATTTTATTTTATTTTATTTTATTTGCGAGCCAGCGAAAAGTAGCAAGCATACCGGGATTGTGTTACAACAATGGGTTTGACAAAATTCTGCGTATGAAGCACCTGGTGCGGTACCGAAGCACCCGAGCTCGGATAACCGGAGCATGAATTTTGCGGCGAGCCGGGGAACCCCCGAACGGGTTGAAACGTAGATGCTGCGAGTATCCCACCTCAACCTCGCCTCGGCCCGACCGCAATCGTGGCCTCGCGCGTGCGGCTGTTGCAGCCGCGCAGTTTCGCATGTGTCGCCCTTAATGCACTTAATGCACTTGGACCGAGAGCGCGAAGCACCGACGGTTCTATCGGACGCTTCTATGTTGAGACTCGCGAATTTTTTTTTTTTTTTCGTCCGTGGTATCACGTACAAGCCACACCGTTGGGTCAAAAATATTAACGGAGCACGCTGTCATGTTCATAACCTTCAATCATCTGTACTCGATATGGATTATCATAGTTCAAAAATGTATTGTTTTCGAGATTTTTGGATTTTATAAATTCATCATTTTTATCTCTATTATTTTCACAATCATATTTTTTTTTTTCAATTAACATATTTATTACTTGTATATTTGTATTAATTTATTGTCAGAATTTTATTTGTATCTCATCATGCGTACTGGATGTACATTATCATAATTTTATCATCATTATTATTTAGAATCTTTCATTATTGTCATCATTTTATTTCCAGTATATCTATCGACTCGTATGATTATGTTTTGGTCTTGAATAAAAATTCGATTTTATTTCACGAACGAAAACGAGTTTCTTAGTTACATAATTCCATTGCCGATCCATACGCAATAGAATGGATCGATTGGTCCTCGTTACACAATGAATTTTGATTGGAGCGAATCCTTAATCAACAGATCATGTTAACTGACAAAGATTTGAGACTGTCCGGTCGTCACTCAAATAGAGAAGGTCCTGTTAGCTATATCAGACGGTCGATAAATACTCATTTACCCGGGAAAAAAATGTATTTCGATGTTTTCCACTCGTCTTAAAATATAAAAATCAATACGAGCAGAAGTTCCTTTCGTCAATGTTCGAAACAGAATTCAACGGGTCCATCCTGTTAACGCGTTTATTATTACTCCAAATTCCCCGTCACCATTGAACCCCCGCGACGGCAATTTCGAAGGAGGATAATCGAGCTTTACCCTCTCGGGTTTCCTCCAACGTTCATTCTCCCGTTCAGGATTCTCAATTTTCTCCTTGTACATCTCCCGGTCCCCTGCGTTCCCGCTTTGCTCTGTACGTGCCCTCTCCCGTTCATCCACCGAATGAACCTCTAACGTATGTACGGTCCGGGCATCAGCCGGAACTACGAGCCAGGGGCTCGAAGCCGGAACCCGAGTCATTTCCAATTTCAGCGTACGTACAATTCTGCGAGGTCCTTCGTGTCCCACAGTGTACTACAGTGCGCTCGACTGCATCGAAAGGGATAAAGATTTGTGGCGGCAGAGGGGGGGTAACAACGCCAAACCCGTTTATATGCAGTTGTCTGGATTCCGCATGCCTGCAGCGGCCGATTATTACATTCAATGGTGAAAAAATGGAGATCACTTCGATGATTTGGTAGAACAATGAATTCCGCGGTACATGCACGAAAAATTGTCATCTCAACCGCTCAAACTGTGGATCGATATCCCAAAAATTATCCAATTACAATCGAAATCAGTTCAAAATAAATGTTCGAAATAGCTTCGTCACAAGCTCGAAGTTTTGGAAGTAATTCGACGTGACGACGATGTAATTTCGTAAATCGCGGATAACCTGGAGTGCCCGATTGTTCGTACCGTCGCTAGACTAGCGGTCTCACGCGTGAGAGGACGTACCCACATCGACGCAACCACAAGGCATTCCTCGATTCACCGGAAAACAATGGACAATTAATGCAACCCATTCCTGACCGAACAGCACCAGATTCCGCAGACGTGAGAGGAGCTTCCTCCATTCTCCGATCTCGAACGTCATATACTACAATCGACGATATATGTAGTTTACTCGGAGCGCAAACCCCTCGGTTATGCGAACCGTTTCGCATCTTCACAAAGCCTCGAATATACTACATAACCAAGCACCGAAAATTCTTACCGAAGATAACTTCTCGCCCTGTCGACGCCGATAACGGCGATAGATTGTCGATAACGCTTTTCCGTTGCGCT